>KK351015.1:2537975-2944688 GCA_000671755.1 Glossina brevipalpis
AAGGATAAAACGAGATAAGCACATCAAGAGAAGGGTGACGTAAAGGGAATTTTAAGTATGTTTACTTGCATTTATATATATATATGTAAGAGTATTTAAGAATATGTAAGTATATGTTTGTGTGGGTACACGCTGACATGTGATAAAATAAGGAAGTAAGCAAACAAACAAACAAATATCATCACTATAGTGAGCGATAGGATAGCATGTTTGCGTGTGTGTGCTGATTGCGCTGCATTGATATGTGAAACTATGATATTTTCTGTTCCATCTTTATAACATACATTCTTCTATTGTCAATTTGTATTTATTTGCGTGAATATACGTAAGTGTTTGTTTACAACTGTTATCGTCAGATAGCGGGTAGTTCTTAATATATTTTATGATCAACGAGTAGATTTGCAACAAATATATTAGAAGCTTGAACCCTAATCTTCGTAGAGAAAAAATTCATTTGCCAGCGACTCTTCGAGACTTTGAGTCTTGAAACAAATTGCACTTTTCCTGCATTTTATATCTGCGAGTGTTCGTTAACTCTATGACTACGTTAGCCTGCGATCTGTTTTGAGAGAAACACTCAAATTTGGTATTATTAGCGCAAACTGAAAGAGGTTTCTTAGATCATATTAAAATTACCATTTGAAGTACCAAAACGGAAACAATACTCGATGTTACACAATGGAGTAAATTGAAGGTAAATTATTAATATAACTTTTAATTATAATAATTTATTATATTAATAAATTAATTTATTATTTGTGTACAGATCATTAAAAAGTTCATCAAAGGAGCATTCCTGAACGCTGAATGCTTGCAAATCGTTAAAAAAAAAGAAAGAGAATTGTTGGATACCATCAAAGAACTCACTAAAGCCGTAAAGTATAAAAATTAAATTTTTATGTGTCATAAAACGGACTATTTTTACATTTTAAAAGCGAATTTGTTAAATTATTTCCAAGTTTTACAAGTGAAGTCGTTGAAATGTTTCCTCTTTTTAAGTTCTATAGTGAAGTGCATGTTCAATTTTATATTAAATTGCAATGTGTTTATATAATTTGTTGTCATTTTTTGTCACTTCTCTTTGGAAGTCATTTCAAGTGATAGTGATGGCTCCTTCGTCAAAGGAATCATGTTATTCTGACATCGACATTTTTTGTTTACAAGAATGTTATGTCAAAAAAATTATATACGTCGCATTTCCGTGCTTATAATGCAATATTCTCCCCTTGAATAAGCTTCTTAATGTAAATAAATATATATCTCTTCACCCAAGCTGTGTTTGTTAAGGCGCATACCTCGCCGGTCATTCGAAAACGAATTTCTTCAGTTTTGACGCGTACAATTAATCTGCAAATGTGCTTCATGGCTCTAGAAACTACTGACTCAGTGGAATTAAATAATTGTTTCTTACATACTCCTGATATGATCCATGAAGGTATAATGCTGAGAAAACTATATTCAAATTTATAAGTAAAAGGAACTTTTTTGAAAAAAATACACCCGAATTATTACCCAAATTTCCAATGGCAAATAAGTTTCTTGAATATCGTGAGTTTCTAAACTCTTCACAACATCGGATAGCAAGGTCTTAGGAAAACTAAAGAAATGCTGGATCGGATCTTCAAGCGCACGTTCGAACGGGTCGTTCTTATCACTCCACAGTTTAAGCAATTTTTTACGGTGCAATCTAATGAAATTGTTTAATTAAACAATTAAAAAAAAAGATAAAGTTTTCTATACATCTACCTTTGCTCATTTTCCACAGAATCACATATATTAAATATATTATTATTTTTTCTTCCATTCATTTACATACTTTTCTCTTACAAATTTTCTCTCTCCTTAACAGTGATTTTGTATCAGACGAGAACTCACGGTGTGAATTTAACATTTATTTTACAGAAACATGTGCCTAAGGAGGTGTCGATGAATTTGATGAGAATAGGCCTATAAATGTCTGTGCTATATACATGGCTACGGTATATATGAAAATTTTTTCTTTCCCGTTCGTCCTTGTACATGTATTAGAGTAAACTAGAGTAAAAATATGAATTCATCTGAATTTAATAACGAAAACTTTAGTTAACACATTGAAAGTTATAGATTCCATCCGTTTTAGTTCATTTGGAACGAACTGAATAGTAGATCTGCGTTAAAATTTGTCTTGAATTTCGTATCAACTGAAAGGATATCAATTTAAAGCGTACTAAAAGGGTTGCTTTAAATAAGGGACTAAGAATTCCTTGAAATCAAAAAGACTACTATATTTATATATAGTATCTGAAATGTCGAGAGCTATTCTTATATTAGATCAGGTAACTAAGAGTGAATTTAGCTAATTACTTCTAAAAAAATGCCCTCATAGAAAGAAATCTTCAACAACCCTTTCTGATCGAATGATTTCAATAACGAATTAAAAAAATTGTTTTATTGGTAATCGCTCCAATGTTTTTGTGTTTTTGCAAATGTTTTTCCTTCCTTTTCCTGTTTTGAAGACATTTTTCTTCATTTCATATTTCTTTACAATGCACTTAAGTTGATGCACATTCTTCAAATTTTTATGACAAGTATTTCAGCGAGTAGGAATCTGAACAAAAAAGAAAAATGATATAAATAAATAAATACGCAGAAACAGAAAATGAAATCGTATTTTATTGTAAATCACTTTAAGTTATAAGAATGAAATTCTTAAAGCTTTTCTCGAAAAGGAAAGGTAAAAGGACGCGAAGAAACTGATAAGCGAGCACGTGTGAAGCGGATTTAATAAGATTCCTAATTATTCAAAAGCTAAAGAACACATTATTTAGAAATATATATAATAACCAAATAAATCATGATCGAAATAGTCCTCACTAAAGCTGAATGAATCGGGTGACTGATCTAAGTATAAAAGATCAGCTGAAATTTTTTTGCTACCAAAATTTGAATTCCAAATGTCGAGTTATATTTGAACGGAATGACAGGCTTGCTTAAAAGAACAGGCTTAAAATTTAACGTTGATAAGGAACACGTACACACAAAGCGACTCTAATGCGCATTTCTGGTTAAAATCGTAATTTACAATAATTAATCAAAAAATTTTCACATAGAAGTGTAACTAAACTTCATTAGGATGTAATTAGAAAGTAACTTCACATAGATACCACAAAATTGGTTCAATCCTTTTGAAAAGAAACGAATGCTAAGCGAAATTAAAATATCATTGGGATAAACAACGCATATTGTGATTTGTGCTGGACTTCATGCAAAATAGGAAACCTTCTACTTTGTTACAAAATAGTTGTTTCCTTTTTTGTGCAAGTCCTTGTGCACGGTATCAAATATCAATTTCGAATATTTACAACACAAATAAGCAAACTACCAAATCTCGGAGTGAAACTGGATTCACTTGAAAGAGGAGTTGACTGCAAGTAATTTGCTGTGAAATGTGATTTTTATGAGTTAAAATAACCATGTGTGGGGAAACGGCGAGTGAAGCACACCATTTGTGAAAACGAAAGTAGAGAAAGGCGACGCAACAACAATAACACGAGCATCAAGATATGAACACAATATAAACACCAAAGCATATTAACGTCAGGTGTGCGGTATAAAGTTCGTTCGTTCAGCTTGGAATTATAAAATGGCAAAGTTGGTAGTTACATACTAAATGTATTAGTTGCTTAGGTATGCGTTGGAAAACATTTTATATTTATCCTGCTTTTCATGTGTAAGCGCATACAAAAATATAAACTCCTTGCTGTTAATCGCTTTATATCTTCATGTTATAAGGGACGTAAAATGTAAAAATTTTCGGTTTGAACCTCCTCTGCATTTTGTACTTTTTCCAGAACTTTGTTACGAAAGGTAAGATAGCAAGAAAGGCCATAGAAATCTGAACTAACGATTTTTCTTTTTTTTGGTAACATTTTAGCAATCATGATTTTGTGAACATTAAAGCAACAAACAACACCAAGAAGCAATTTTTTTACACAAACTTTAGAAATTATTCTTCAATTTTTAATCAATCAATAATCAATTATATCTTTATATAATAATTACATGATTTTGGGATTCTGATATATGAACTACTCTCGCAAGACCTTTCAGTCAAGAGAGGGTCCGTCATCGGTTTCAAAGTAGCGATCACCAGAAACTCTGTCACTTTAAAAATCATCACCAGTTTAGATGTAGAAAAGTTTAAAGGAGACTGTTTTAGCTTTTTCAGTGCCGCATCAGGCCGGCAATCGAAACAACGCCCAGTTGCGACGAGCGATAAGAGTGGCGAAATTCGTGTTCCTGGCGATCATAGACACGCATCTAGAAATGGTCAAAGGTAACCATCTCATTTCAATTTTTAAAAAATCAATTATGTACTTATGAAATTATTTATGTCTCTCCCTTTCTCACATATCATATCATTAATACGCGATGATAATTGCAATCGCAACGCAAGAATATATTTTCTAAGAACGGAGAAGTCGTAGACAAAGTATAGTTGCGGAAGACACTTGTTTTGCTTTCCTTTTCCATCGTATCCTTGCAGAGGATGAAGAGTGGAATTATTTTCAAAAACTCAGAACGAAAATCATCGGCACCGATCGTAAAATCAAATCGCTTTCTTTGGAAGACGATTCTGTGTGTTTGGTGCAAACAGCAGGAACCTGTCCATTATGAGCTGTTAAAGCCTGTTTAAACGGTTAATATCAATCGCTATAAACAAAAATTAATCGAAAAAAATTTCCTTACTATGTAATATTTTGTGGGTGCGTGTTGAAAACTTTTTTCTTTTTTCATGGGCGCTGAAGGATCACACATAGATTTTATACAGCGATTTTTTCCTTCATGAGTAATGAGTTTCTTGCTGGTAAAAGAGAGATGTTCATTTCTCTAAGTGCAAGGATTTCTAACGCTTTTATTTTGCAATTTTCTTAATTTAACCTGATTTTGTAGCAAAATTAGTACTAGAGACCTTTATTGTGACTAATGCCCAGGATTGTCAATTTGATACAAAGTCGCAAAAACTATGGCAAAAACTCAAAAAAATGTGTTTCCTTGTAACAGATTTTGATGTTCCGAAGATATAATCATAATAAAACACTCTTATTTCAATTTTGTTATAAAACAGGATTGTCAAGTCACGCGAACCACAAAAGTCTCCGTTATGTTGCTTAGAATATGGCTCATTTCATTGTTAGTGACTGGTAACAATTCCTAAATACCGCTGTTATTGCACTTTACCTCAGCATATTTTATGTACAGAGCTGTCATACACACATTTTAAACTTACTTTAATTTTTGGTTTTAGAAAGTTTGCACATTGAAACAAAGCAAAGGAAGCAAAGGAAGAGTATTAAGAAATTCGGCCTTAACTAAAATTTTTGTTTACATCAAGAGACAAACAGAAATTCAAAATTGCTCTTCTTAAAAATTTACACTAGACCACAGCTAGTGAAAATGTTGAAAAGTTTTCATTGAATAAAATTCCAAATTTAATTACAAACAAATTTACAGATGATGTCAGAGAAGCATAATATTATTTTTCAAAACCACTACTACAAGGCTGTAGTACATTACAAGCCAATGCTTCGAATACCCTACCAAATAGATATATTAATTGTAAGAAGCGTTGCATGCTAGATCTGTTTGCGAACTACAATATTTGTAATTAAATGTCTTAAAAGCAAAAATTCAAAGTAATTGTTTTTGATGAAAGAAAGAAACTTACTAGCTGCAACAGATTGTGACTTTGATTCACTATATATTACGACAGCACCAAATAGCCAATTGATACTGAATGCTTACACCTAACCTAGGATAAAGTATTTGTATTGCCTTCAACACACGCCTTCACGCCTTGACTTCAATCTTAAAGATCTGATGGGTACTCAATGTTCGTATTAGAGTCCAAATTTGTTCGGTTTTGTACAAAAAAAATTTTAATTCGAAATAGTTTTCAATGTTTAACAGATTTCTGCAAAATAGTTTTGCTCAGATTTTTTGAATAAAAATTTGCTTTTTAATTTTGATACTAACGGAATAATGTACAAATTTCATTAAAAAAAAGTACAAGTTTGAGTTGAATCAAAGAAAACCAGAACTTCTAAAATGGTTTCTTTAAAAGTTTAATTTTAAAATAAACATTTTATGCATAATTTGGGCATACATTCTACTGCAATTTAGTAAAGTATTGTTCTAATAAAAAAAGTTTCAAAGCGTAAATTAGTTTATCATATAATTGCATTCATATCAATGTGAATATTCTGTGACATAGAGAAAGTTCTATACAAAGTCATAAATTATTTAGAAAATTTTGCAAAGATAATTAATTATTTTATGGTTTTAAAATGATTCCAAATACTTATCAAAAATAACTAGAGTTTGGCTTCACAGTTAATTAATTGAAGATTACGAAAGTAACAGGTTTATAACTTTTGATAAGAAATCTATAATATCTCACTTATGGTCTGCCCGACATTGTGAATCGTTTTTTGGAAAAGATTTTTACGTCAATTAAACCATAAGTGGATACAAATGCAAATCGGGAGGCATTGCCTCCCGTGGTTTTGCGTTAATTCCAAACTATAGAAAACGATGAAAGGTCGGCATTGAAATATTGCTGACTACCTTAAACTCTTTGTTTTCAAATCGCAAACAATAGCAAAGATAGTAAAAGAATCGGGTAAAACTATTACACGCGTACATTGCACCGGATCGTGATCATTGAATTTGAAAGCAATGCTCTCATTTAATATATTTTTCAGTCTAAAGTCTAACTGGGCACTGGAGTCAAGTAAAGTCAACATTTTTTACAAAACTTTCAGTTGGTCTTATACTGTCGAAAAGGTATTTTTTGTTAAAGTGATTCGGTGATGTCAAATTTGTGAAATGGATGCTTTGTGTTCCGTTTTTCATTAGCAGAGAATTTAACTATAAAATAAAAATTATGAAAATTCAAGTATTAAATCTAAACTTAATTCATCAAACTCCTAAAATAATGAAAATTAAAGCAAAAACAGAAAATGTATATAAAATAAAAACATAAACATAATAATAAGAAACAGGCTTAAAAGTTTATCAGGTGCACTCTAGCCCACAATGCACATAAAACTTGAAAAAACTTGAATGAAAACTGAACACAAAGCACAAAGTCGCAACAGACAAAAGTTTTCGACGATTACATTTTAAGAAACATATTGATTTCGATACAATGTTGCATCAATTTTATATAAAAAATTTGATAAAGAGACAAGATAGAAAGTATTTTCATGATTATTAAGTTAGAGACACATGCACAATGCCTACAACGCCTCTCTTGACATACTAAGTTAACTAGGTTGAAGCCAGTGTTAAGAAGACGTAAAAGGCACGTCAAGGAACAGCTGGAATCAATGTTAACATGAATTTTTATTTTTATTTTTTAACTAAACTAATAACGCCTTTTTACTTTATTGACATAGGTAAGAGCGGAGCATACTCTCAAAAAGAAAGTACAGATCAGGAAAAAATATCTTCCTTGGTAAAAGGCATATAATACTAAATAATAATATCAATTTTATTTAAAAGCTTGCATTTCAAGCAATTTGTTCAATTCACGTTGGTATATATCTGCAGTAAAAGATTCATTCGGTTTTAGTGCCCCGTACTAGACCTTGCTGATCCGAACATCCCTTAGGCACATATGGACAACAAGATTTCATGGCCATGAATATTCCACTTCGGTGTCGATGTGGGTGAGTCTCCTGAACTAAATCATGATATTTTGCGTTTGGGATTGTCATGCTAGATGCACTTATCACCGTCAGTCACAATACGCTCCAGATTTTGAAACTGCTCGAAATAGCATGTTCAGTCAATTCTTATGGTAGCTATTTCTAAACCTCTTGGGCAATTCCCATCAGCATGTAAACGTCTAGAAACAGTTGATTCATCAACTGATAAGCTATTTGAAAATTCTTTCAGAGTTTGAACTGGGTTTTCGTTCAACAAGTCTTGCAATTCATTGCCTTCGAACTTTTTTTATTCCTCCAGGCCGTTCTTTGTCATTGACATTAAAATCATCACTTTTGAACCCTTGAAACCAAAACCTAAAATTGCGATACGATGGAGCAGCATCATCACAATCTTTTAAATTTTTGATGGGCTTCGGCAAAGGATTTCTTCAAATCAAATAACAAAAGTAATAAATGTCGCAAATGGAACTTTGATTCCATGATTAGCGTCTGTGTATACTGAAGAACTTAATAATACTAAATGGAAAATTGCTACATGTACATTGATATTTCTCATTATTTCATCAATTTTACCTGTAGAAAATGTTGATCAAAATTCATTCACGTACCTAATACCGCAGTGAAACGAGACTGTTTGCGTGAGAGTGGAAAGACTGATTTATATGGGGCGAATGACACAAAAAGAAAAAAGAATCGCAAAGGTTTCTCTGATACTATGATTATACAATAATTATGAAAGGTTTTAAACTAAATCAAAATGTCACAAACGTCATGACTTAACTTGAAAAACAGCAAATAAGAGTAGACTTGTCGTTCGTACGTAAAAACTCCGCTCCGCAATACATTTATAATATTTTCGGGTTAAAAAGAAGAATAATTCACTAATAAACAATTTTTTAGTAATTGTTTGCAGGAAAATGTACCAAAATTTGGTAATTTTAAGAAACTGATCTGAGGAAAATGGCAAGAAAAACTTTGAGACTAAGGTTTTTGATGAAAGACTTACGACATTTTAATCGATAGTCAGGTCAATGAGGCGATGCACAGACAATACGATACTGCGAAAAGGACCCTGTTACTGGTGTATATTTGAATTTTCGTATGCGCTACAATCACTTGATAAACTTATGAGTATAATTAATAGAAGAATGTTATCAATTTTTTCTTAGTCAATAAAATCGAATGACAGTTAACAAAGCACCGCTATAACAATGCAAAACATTACTCATCCACTTTCTGAACGGAATATTGAAAATTATTTAAGTTAGTTTTTCAATTTCCTGTATTACCACATCAGCAGCGGCAATAACACTATCTACCATAAAACAGTATTTTGCCATTCAAAATAGATAAACGTATATATATATACAAATACACATACACAAAAGTGTGTGTGTGTGTGTTCGAGCTTGCATTGTACTGCGCACGCAAAGTTTATTATTTAAATAGTTTTTAAATAAAATCTGATATAAATCACAATCAAATGAAATGAAATTTTCTTTAATGCCACTTTTTGGTTGGAAATGTGTTGGATGTGTGCATAACATGAAAATGCGATTGAATAATTCAATTTAAAAAGAGAAAGAGAGAGAGACAGGAAAGCAAGCGAACAAAAACAAATAAACAAACAAATATCACACAACTTAACAGATAAACTGAAAAACTATAGAAAACAACGACAGAAACAACAAATACGAAGTTGAAGGAATGATATGACAGAAGAGAGACAGAGACGTAAGAAGAGGGATGAAAAAATAAGAACAAAGTTAAGCAGAATGAAATGGTTTTTTAAAAAAGTAAATACAATAATTCAATTTGAAGTTTAACTACAACACATTCACAACGCAAACGCACGGGAAAGGAGGAGTAGTGGTACAAAACGTAAAAGATTTTTAAGCTTAAATAAAACAAATAAACTTTAGAAAAACAAAAAAAACAAAAAAGAAAAATCAAATGAAACGTAACCGTTGCACAGCAATGGACACGCAAAATAGAAAGCATGAGAAAGATGAAAGCGTGGAGAGTGTGAGGTAAAGTGCTACGAAAGAGAAAGAGAAGAAGACTTAACAGAACTAAAACCTTTGTATATGTATATATAATACAGCAAAGCATATCCACACCATACGAATACCAATGTCCGGTGTTCTATTAAATTGTTTTGCATTAGAGTTACTGGCATGTGAGCCCGAAATCTGTATAAATACTGAAGAACAGCAGCAACAACATTTGTACTGCATTTGATGTTGCAGTTTCTTTTATTTTAAGCCACTCAGCAACGACTAATACAATTTGGTTAGTCTTGCACAAGCACACTAATACTTATACACTTTGCTCAAAAATTGTTTGTTGTTTTTGCTTTTTGTAAATATCTAACACAAAACAAAAAACGTAAGCTTGGTATTTGATACCCAAAATGTAGATTTTAATGCTGGCAACTTTTCATTCCTATGCAAGATTTATGCTTTAAGTTTTTATGCGTTTAGTTTCACTTTTTTCTCATTTTCTTTTGTAAGGTTATTTTTCTCCCAGAGTCCTTTACGTGTGGCAAATATAATTGCATTTGTGTGTACGCAGATGAGAGCCAAGCGCAACATATTTGCCCGTAAACTCAAGCAATGCACCTATCATATAAAGTCATTGCGGTAGCTTAGTCGTAATATCCTTATTCTACTGCTTTCTTCGTCTTACTCTCTCTCTCTCTCTCTCTTTCTTACGCTACTCACTTTCTTCGTGAATTCGATTAGTGTCCGAAATTCTATTTTTATACATATAGACATTTTGTTCGTATTCTTATTTTGTTGAAAGTTGAAGTTTTCGTAATAAGCATACATCTTAAATAATGCTTATAACATTTACGAGCACATTTACTGGACGATTTAAAAAATATCGAGGGTTCTTAGTTCATTGGTACCTAACGAGTCAGAGATACTTCTGGAGCGATTGATATCGTGCGACAAATAAACCTGTTAAAGATATTAAAAAGAAGAAAATGCAGGGATAGTTTTCACGTTCCTTAGTGAGGCACACTGACGCCTAAAAAACGCTCTGCATTTAGCTCATTTCAAGTAGTGTGCATCATTGTTGACTGTGCGGTTGGAAAATTTAAAAGAAATGTAATTGCAACCCCGCTTATGTAATTTTCGAGAACCGTACTTCTTTTTTCTGCAGATTGGCTCCTCTTTTATGAGCATATACTAAGCTTATCCAGATATATGCAACACCAAAAGGGACTTAGATAGACAATGAATTGTATTAGACAAAGTGGTGCAGGGTATTCAAGAGTCGACGATAGTTGGACGAATGCGCTCTTTTAGCTAGTTTACTAGAAACAAATAGTTAGAAAAGCTTAGAAAAAATAAATAGGAGAATGTTAAGAAGAATTTATCGACTGCTTCTTTGCCGCCGAAGAACTCCGGTCAGCTAAGTTTTATAACAAGAATACTTCGCCGGAAAACGCTATTTAATTATTGATGTACCCAAATCAAAAAAAAAGCAATACTCGCATAGGTTAGAATTTATGGCTAACATTTTTTAAAATCTCTTCAGAGCTTTTTGAATTCTGCTAATTTCATTTACTTCAAAAGAAATTTGGAAAACTATAAATCCCAAGTTTTTGTTCCAAGACGAAAGTAGTTTTGCAGGCTTTGTGTTGCCGAGCGCAATAATTTTATCTTTCAATAAAAGTAGTACTTATATTTTCGAGGAACTTATATATCCGATTGAATAATTTTGCACCTTCATATTTACATTCATTCTTTTCGCATTTATGTACCCTGTTTCTCTTATTATGCTTAATATTATTAAGTACCTAGAATTCTATTTATCTTCCAAGTTATTTGTGCGAAATGGAAGTGAAACGATAAGCAACCAACTTGGCGAGAAGATGTTTATGTCATGTATTCATGTATGAGTTTATAGGTTCTGTTGCCAATATATTTAAGGGTCATGTCTTTTAAATGTTTCATACATGTTACGTATCTATATAAAACGTATATATGAAACAGAAAACCATGCAGTATATTATACACAGTATACACATATTGTATGGTTTTCTGCTTAGGGTAGTATTTGACTTTCTATGCAAACTGCTCTAACAAAATGTTACTTCATTTCTAAGCAAAAACAACAGCAAAAACAAAAATATCACAATAGCAAACCTTTACAATATACTACCGCCTTCCGTCTCGTGTTCTGTTCTGTTGTGTCTTTATGTTTTCCATTTCTTCGGAAATGTCTCCATACATGTATATATGTATGTCCTTTCCTCTATTTACATTTATGTACGTTATCCTATTATTATTGTCGTTCTGTATAGCAATATTTTTTTTTATTGTCTGCGGCTTATACTTATTTGATTGCTTAGTTGTTTGGTCATTTGTTGTGTACAGTATCGCAAATATTGCCAAAATCGTTTTTGCTACAAATTAAAGTAATTCTTTCAAGTCACACGTTGTTATACAAAGCGTACACTTTCATACATCTCTCACTTTTTCCACGTTTTTAACATCTTTAACTTAAAAATTATCTAAGAATATTAAAATCTTTTCATAAATTTGGAAACCTTATAGAAGTTAATGCCGTTTTTATTGAATTTGTGAAATTTATAACACATACGGGAAGAAATATATATATAGTTATATATGAAGCGCACAACCGACGCATAGTAAGTGTATAACACGGTCATTCCCCGAAATATTGAGCTTTCGCACGTGAATGTTAAGATATATAAACCACGTTAGCATGATTCCTTCGATGATGTTGTGTCGTTTTGATGTAATAATATTGTTATAAAATATAGATGGTACCCGGTTAAAAGTTTGCAACATCTATTTCCATAGCTTTGCTTCGAAACAAAGTTGACGACGTTCAGATATTTCTAAAGAGAACCCATTATTTGGTAATCCAACGTTTTAGAATACGAATGAAAGAAAACCCTGTACGAACATCACATATGCTACGTTTCACTTTACTAGGCTTGCTAAACCCTTATTGCTGACTTTTCCGGCGTGGTTTCGTTAATCCCTTTACCCGATAGATATTGCAGAAATTCTCCTCAATGGGGGTACAAAATCTGGCATTTCTTTTGAATTCGTAAGTAAAATCGCGCAAGTACCATCAACAGAAGGTAATCCTAATCGCGTTAACCGCGACAGAGACTCGATTTGAATGGCGTTTTCGCAAAAACAGAACAAAGATACTGTAAACTTTCTTTGCGTCATTTTATGACTTAACGTAGATAAATAACTTTCTCCTGCCACCGACTACGACATTTTTCCATTCGTTTATTTTTACTCTTTATCTACACCTTGACGAACACTTCTTTGTCATTATGTGCACAATCATACATATAAAGTCAATCAAGCAGGTTGTTTGTTATCATATCATGTAAGTCTGTATTGAATTTCATACAGCAAAATTATGATCAAATTTAAAAGTGACAGAAGAAGCACATTGGCAAATAGACAAAACGAAGATTTTTTTTCTAGAAGACACGTTTTGTTGTCCCTGTTAAAGGCAGAGTCTCAAGTATTACACTTCACATGTCGGAAGATGGCGGAGCAATTCACACGAACATTTCTGTTTCGATAGCCGAATCCACAATTGACATCAAATACCCCAAGAAATACTTTTAATTTTTTATCAGAAGAAATGACTTCTTTTGTACCAATTTCAACCAAAGATATTCGTTCAGCGATTATCTCGGTGATGCTACACTAAGGTACTTTTGTTACGGAATGCTTTTCATTGAATATAAACACTTTCTAAAGGCATCTCCTAGCGAGTTAGAGGTGTTATGAACCAACACAATAACTTCAGAGCAGAGATTCATTTGAATCTAGCACTCTTTTCAAAGCGCTTGGAAGAGACCGAAGTTTCAGAAAGAAATTATCATATTCTTTAAGGTACTAAACACTTGTTAATGCAACAGAAAAAATTTATTTTCTGAAAAATTTGCGGCGGTTTTACCATCTAGCCATATTTACGGAATTTTGAAATTTATTTCAAATTAAGTATACAAAACAGTTTGGCATTTAAAGCTCTAAGAGATTATTGGTTGTTTTGGTTGCGTGCTTACCCTGCGTAATGGAAAAACTAAGTATCCAAAGATTTCCTTCAATTACGACTTTCTCTTTTTGTAACATAGGACCTTAAACGATTTTTTTGATCGGTCCTTTTAAAACCTTTTTAATTAAGATTCTTTAGAGCATTACACTTAGTATTAGTTTATGAGCCAAAATTTTATCTTGTTAATTCTTCTAAGAAAAAATTCGTATAAGCAGACGTTTCCAACTAATTCAGTCGAATGACCCAATCATACAGACATCCTCATAAGCAGTATACATTTCTCAGTAACTTGCTTTCCTTTACTGAAAAAAAAAGAATTAAATATGGCGAAAAGTGCATTTTTGCCCTCTGTGATAAAATGGAAACAAGATTTAAAACTAAAATTCGCTTACCAAAAAATTAACACGCATAGAAATTCTTGAATGTATTCTGACCAATCTCGAAAGTCCAAAAGCCCATAAAGACGATTAGGTTCCTGCATTATTGTGTAAGTTTGTGTGCGCGAAAGGCAATAATAAAAAAAAAACAAAATTTTATATCAAGTTCTCGATTTATGGCATTTTACTAGAATGTAAGTGAACGTAGAACAAATGAGCTTAATTAAGTTTAAAGAGTATTCATAAAAATTGTAAAATAATGATTAACAGCAGTAATGGCAACAACAAGAATTTAAACAACTTTAACGCTGCGCTCGTTTTTGGCCGAATTTTGAATGAGGGCTGCTTAAAGTAAATATTTTTTAGCAAAAAAGAAGAAGAAGAAGGTAGCAGTAATTGCAAGTGTTAAGTGTGAACGGCAGTAATGAAATAAATATATGGAAGGTTTAGAAGGTAGGCTTTTTTGGAAGAGCTTTGTACTGGTAAACAAAGAAAACTTTCTGCGCGAAATATTTGCCAAATACTGGTAAGGAGGCAGGCAGATGGAATAGTAGATAGACGAAAAGGCTAACGGACAACTAAACAAACAAATATACTGTTACGAAAATCACAAAATAGTAAAGTAGGTCTGCGGCAAACTTGCCAAAATATAGGACGGGGAAAAATCCCTTCTTATGCTGTACTTGCCGTGGCGTATTCGATAAAAGCAAAGATTGACAAGAATTCCTGTGAAATATATCAGGTAATAGGATTAATGAAGCTATGTCGGGAAATCTAGCAGCGAGGGATCAGCAAGTATCTCAGAATGGGACACAGTGTTTGTGATGTTCGTAAGGCTTGTAAGCGGAGGTTTTTGTTTAAGATAAGTTAGTAGTTATATGCTGATAGTAGTATGTGGATAGTTGTACGTTAGTTGTTGTAGACGCAGAATGGGACGCAGTGTTTGTGATGTTCGTAAGGCTTGTAAGCGGAGGTTTTTGTTTAAGATAAGTTAGTAGTTATATGCTGATAGTTGTATGTGGATAGTTGTACGTTAGTTGTTGTAGACGTTGAGAGTAGAATAATGATATTCGAGGCAAACTAGCATAAAAGAAACAAGTTCCTTTAAATAACTGTAAAAAAAACATAGAGATTGGAAATAATATCTATGCTCTTCACGGTCTAGCGACACAGACTTTGTCTGAAGGAAAACACAAAAAGTAGTGTTGTAACAATACCTTCTTTAGTATATTGTGTGAATTTCTGCACATTACAAAGTGAATGACAAACTTAATGAACCTTTTGGCAGAAGTCCCAAAAGAAGAAAAACATGTATTCATTAAAAATAAAAATAATTGCTTATTATTAAAGTGGCCAACGAAATAGGTAAATCTTTTAAGTGGTATGATGAGATCATGTTTATGTTGATGACAATGTTGAGAGTGAGTTCGTAGCATACATAATTCACTGGAAGTCATTAAAAAAGAAACACTATCCCTATGATATAATGCAACAACAGACAACGTCCTGTGGTCAAACGAAAAGGCACTAACCACGGAATATAATCAACAACTGTGTAAACAAACAAAGAAACACCGAAAAAAAGAACAAAATAGCACTTCAGCCACATTTAACAGCAAGTGCATTAGCCTCATCAAAAGCACTTTTACTAAAGCCATAATACACACATGTTAGTAAGGCATCTAGAAAACACGTACACAGGGATATACACTGAATTAACTAAATGAACTAAATAAACGCCTGAAAATTTAAAAAAAAACAGAAGTGAAAAGCCAAATGGAACTCCAATGTAAAGTCATAAATGCAGGCATGCGTAAATGTGAAGCATGTATGATGGGCATCGTTGGTCTTTTTCCCTTCTCTGTTTAAAACAATGAAATGTTTAACGATTTCATATTCAAAACCACTTACAGCACTTATAAACACTTGTCAGTATACCAACGCAGTAACAGTAACAAACGGTAGCAGTAACCACTAGCGGGCATTATCGTTAAAATCATCAATGGCTAGATGACACTTTAACGGCAACCTGCCCCATGCACACCACTGTCGTAAAAAGTGCACCACTGTTAGCATTATCATCGACATAGCAGCAACAGCACCGTCGCCGTCATCACCATCGACCTCATCCAGAGTCAATATGTTGAAACAATATTTTTACACTTTAGTGTTGCGATTTTCGTCAATTTCGTAACCGCACATAAAAATTCGCCGTTCATCCGAACAGGCACACACAAATGCATGCAATCATAATATGCACTTCACGTTATATATTTTTGTGAAAAACCCCGTTAATTCCCTTATAGTGAGGTTTTTTTCTGTGTATTAATCGCGCTTTCTAGCATTCATATTGAGTTCTGAGGGAAACATTTTTAAGTCATAACGTGATCGTAGATACTCCTTTCTTCCCGACAATTACTTGTATTAACCAATGTACGAATGGACGCATTCACTGTTTTTGATTTCACTTGCTTTATGTGCTGTTTATCATTTTAAAAAGTTTTTGGCCCTAGGTAATTTGAAAAGTTCATATACATACTTCTCTCATTCAACTACTATATTACGTAGCGCTGTTTGGAACTAACTGACGCCATTTCTATCATTAAATTTGATATTCTCCATATTACTTACGATATTATACGTGCAACGCCATATTAAGTAGTGGTGGTGGTGAGAGCACTTATGACATATGAGTGCATTTTAGGACACTTACATGCGGCGTATTTTCTCATTGCGTTTTTGTGACTCTTGTAGTGGTGTCCTACCAATTCTCGTAGTTGCTGACCGGTGTCTGATGTAAATTAAATGAGCTGAAAATGATTATAATGCGTTTTTAATAAGTATATTATTAAAGAGTTTAAAGTCAATTGTATGGGAGAAAGTTGCATAAATTGCTAATGTATCTAGTTTTCTTGGGTATTATTTAAACAATTTTATGTTTTGATAGCTATTTCAGCTTATCTCAGTTGTATTACGTTGATCAAATACGTGTGGCTGTTATACTACTAATACGCGACAGAGTCTCCATTGGATATATTTTTGGGCAGAATGAATAACATATAGTGAGATTTTGAATTCACGTTTTAAGATTAAAAATCTTTCTCGACAGAAAAGGACGAACTTTGTTTTCCTCACGTTGTTATTGGATGATATGACTGATATGATGAAATTCAGAGTCAGATAAAAATTCTCCTTTTGCAATCTCGAAACTTTTAATAATTAGTAAAATTATTCTTCTTATGAAAATCCTTTATCCATAATTGTTAAAAGAAACGAAGCAGTGTTTAGTAGAGAGGCGTAAGCATAGCAGCTAAATCTATTGAATATCACAAGTCCAGACGAGCTTAATCAAAATGGCCAAACCGTAGATTAGCTAACTGAGTGTAAGCAAATATCTGATCGATAATTAAGGTAAGTGGAGATAGTGTGCTTCCAATAATTAAGTTTTTTCGTTTGAGTTTTAAATACAAGTCTTCGTTGTTAAAAATAGCACGAGAACATTTTAACTTCGTTCGTTTAAATTGTCCTTTTCGTCAATATGGGCTGCTGCTTTCGAATTGAAGCGCGTGGTAGTCACCGCGTGTTAATTAATACGATCTTATACGTAAGGTGGTTAGTTATACATAAGGAAGTCCATGTTATAGAGCCGGAATAGATTCTTCTATGTTTGTTAAATTTTGGTGAATCATATGCACTTCTTTATCTTGTTGACGTAGCGAATAAAATGATTGTTTCAATTCTTTTTACAATACAAGATTAGATTTAAAATTTTTGCGAGTGAGTGATATTTGCAAATAGAACTTGAAACAAGTGAGAAAATTATATTTGACTGTGCGAATCTTTTATACCCACCGCATTTATCTTAAAAAAGGGGAAAAACTAAATTGTGATACGTGAGTGTTGCAGTGAAAGAACTTCCAATTTATCTGCCAAATTTGAACCTTTATTTTTGCGACCAGGAGAATGCTTATCACAGACTTTACGCCGACGGACAGACGGACATGCTTAAATTGATTCTAAATTTGATGGTGATCAAGAATATATAGTTTCTCGGATCTCCGAAGTTTCCTTCTGGTAGTTATAAACTAAACGATAAAATGAAATATGTATAAAAATATTTAGATAAGTTGTAAATGCTCGCTCTTGAGACATAAATTGAAATTTAATGACGAGAGAAACTAGAGTTTATATGTCCAAATAAAATACATAAAAATATTAATACAAACAAAAAAGATAAGGTTCTTACGAGGCGATGCTCCATATTACTTTGTCTTATATATAAGTATGATATTTGGTTTCCTTTTCCAGTGCCAGGTAACGAAACTAGCTTTAGTTATATTTCGTTATTAATGTGATCTTCACCATAAGCCCTCCTTTTGAAACCATATCTTAATAAAACAAAAACAAAATTGATAAGTTTCGCTTATAAGAATTAAATCAATTTACTGTAACGAATATTTTCTTTACTATGGAAAATATTACATAAACTTAAATAAATGTAATAATGTAGTCCGCCTCGCTTTAACTTGCTGTGTTTGGATGGGGAGTTCAAATGTATAAAAATTACATAGAAAATGTCAAAAAGTTAATATGTAAATATATTTTTAACAAGCTCACTGAGTGTTGGCCATTGATATGCAAATTAGTACGTAATATAACTGCATGTGTAAGTGTATGCATATCTATAGGGTTATATGGGGAGTAAATGTATTTATTTATGCGAAAAATGTATGCATTAAAAACAAAAATTACTGGCTGGTCAAACTTTCGTATAAAAAACTTTTTTACTTTTTGAAATTTATGCATATGCAGATGAAGTGAAATGTAAACCTCTAACAACGCATATGAAATTTCATAAAAAATGTAATCATAAATAGCTTAGCTTTACATGTTGACACAAACACAGTTAGTTGGATAGATAAGTAATAAGCAGCATTCATTTTTTCTCTTAATTCATAACCAATCCAGTCAACTTGTTTTAAAAGCACATATAAGGTATGCGCGCCGGCCTAGGGCTTATTTAGTAATGACGAGGTATGTACTTAAATTTATATTAAAGCTTTTTTGTTGCCTATAACCTGCAGGAAAACGGATAAATGCTGATAGCTTTAAAATTCAAATTAAAGAAAAGCAAACATTCCCCGCATCTCCATTACGGTCCAACTAAACTAACTAAATCATTAACAATAAAAAAATATATATATTCAAAATTCTCTATGGTTCTTTAGGCAATTATGGAGCATATTTGCTTTTAAAAAGTTATTCAAATAATTTCCTAAATATCTAGGGAAATAAATATACAAAAATTTATAGAACATTTTCAATAAATTAATTGATCTTTAGCAAATAAATTCGAAAAAGTACCAGAATTTCTTGCTAATGAGGTGGCACTACTCTTAAGAGGAAGGTCATTTATATTATAGAACATTTAAGAAATTAACTTCCAAGTAGAAAGACTTAGTTGGAATTGAATATCGAGATTGTTATTATTAAAAATACAAAATCATATCAAAAATTGCAAAACCATAGGAGAAATGTAGTGCATGTTGCAGTGAAATAGATGATTAATTAATTAAATTAATTAATTAAATTAATTAATTAAAGCTCCAGAACAAATGTTTGTTGTAATGAGACGAACATTCTCTCGAAGATTGGTTCAAAATTGGCAACACTGGTAAAAGATTCATCCGTCCATAATGATATCTGTCAGCAAGGCCCCAGTTTGTGAAATTATCTTATGCGCGCAAGTTATTCCGGCAAAGGTAATACAAGAAACTGTTTTTCGCTTTTTTCTGAGAATTATAATAATTAAGATATTCTTGATAAAACCATATTTGTAGTTATTGGATTGCATATTCTTTTTGGGAAAATTCTTCTTTGGGAAAATCCAGCTAAGAGAAAAGTTCGAGACATCTACCATAAGATGGGATTAAAAAAAAAATGTTCTCTAACGTATCTCTAGTGATGAACCCCATCGAATAGTAATGAATTGACGATATTTCTAAAGTCGTTAGAAGACTCATAATATTTAGACGATTAACAACAATAATTGTTAAGAAAGTGCGCACTGATTCTCAAGAAGATCGCACTCAGTATTTGGCAAAATTGAAACGTCTTTCCAGCTAAGCTCGTAACAGTTAAGGTAACAGTACGTTGCAGTTAAAAAAAAATAGATAAAGCTTGTCAACAAAAAGTATAAGGTAAATCGAAAAAACGGGAATATCAAAGAACTTGGTTATCGTATCTACCATGTACCGCATAAAATATCAGACTAATTTTTATTTCCATGTCCGCATGACTAAACTTATTATATTTAAAGTTGGCATTTTTATTGCTATTATAGAAATGTTCTCTGAAATATGGAAGAATATTTTCGAACGAAATGCCATTTATATGAATTCAAACTGTAATCTCTACTTGCAGAAAACTTAAGCGTAACATTATTTACACGATTGATTAAATTCTCGTGCAGCAGATTTAAATACGTCTACAAATTCGCGCGTAAATATATAGGTTTGTTATATGTTCATCTATCTGTATCCTTTTCAACCAGTCAGTAGTCTCATACGACAAACAAACATTTGTTCACGTCTACATATGTCGATTTATTTTTTTCATTGAAATATCAAACATTGTTGCAGAAAGTTATACCATAACATCACGTTACATACGGAAATTAAGAAATCCTGTTTCAATTAAATCTCAGACCTGTAAATTAGTTTACTCTCTACAGAATTCAGCGAGTGATGTGAAGTTAGTTACAAAAGACTCATGGAAATGCAAAGGGTATATTGCGTACGTCCTCGCTCGCCAATTTATATGTCAGGTAGCTTGTTATTCGCACTTACAATCTTTAACACATATATTCCTGACTTGAGTCATTCCTAAAAGTGATCGCAGTCTAATCATAACAGCTAAGAAACCTAAAAAACGTCTAGAGAAGGTAATATAAATATATATTTATTAGTAAGCCCTACAATGGTTTAAAAACTGACTCATTTTTGTGTACATTATTTAAGTGATAGGTGTTCAGAATTCGCTCTAGACAGACTTTAAGTTTAACTTTTCGGTCGTTTCTGAAGTCTAATCCCTAACGCTTGGCATTTTTAAAAGCTATTCTAAAAATTTACAAAAATACTGTAACCACAAATTTTTCTATTATTTTTCTTTATATTGCAATTTCAGCAGAAAGTCATACACATGAATAGTATGAGAAGGCGCACACGCACATGCAGACAAAACAATATAAATTGCATAGAAATGCACACATCCACTGTAATCTATAGAAAAGAGAAATATTGACGTACAGGCCTATTTGTACATTTTATATGTACAGAAAAATCAAAATCAACAAATTTCATATAAATGAACTTTTTGAAAAATGAAAACCCATTGGAATTATGGAAATAAAGAGTAAAATTGAAAAATATAATATGAAATGCATTCGTTAAATCCATACTAAAACGATATTTACCTAAATATTTAAGCAAAGTGCAAGAAAATGTGTGTTTTTGAGTGTGTGTATGTGTGTACGTGTGCGTATGCGTTTTCCTCGTATGCAAGAATTGTTTAAACTTTTTATTATATCGTACAACGTTATATACATTACAGGGCATGATGGTAATCGTTTTGAAATGAATTTTCTAATGCTATGTATGTCCAGTAAGTAAAAAAGGTTTTAACTCTGAGTATGACTTTTATTTAGTAAATCTTTTAAGAATTTGAAAATTTATGAGATTTTTTTTTTTTTGTACAAGAATTTAGTTTTTGTATGGAGACACTGAATGAGCTAACTAACAATCTCTTCAGTTTTAGTTTCGTCTTCATTAATTCAATAGAATTTTTAATAAATATAATCAAATAAATCAAATTTTAAAAATTATTTATGAAAATTCATTTAGGTTTCGAATCAATAGCCTGGAGACTTGTGATTTTAAAGTTTCGGGCAATGATTTCATTTAGATTATTTCGTGTATATGTTATACAATAAGTAATAATTTAGTTTACCAATTAAAAATATATGAAATTTAAAAAAAAAAAATTTTTAAATATTATCGTACTTTCCGTCTCATAAAGCAAAAGTACACAAAAACGGTTGCCTTTCGTTTCGATGAGTTCTCTTTTAACGTCATATGTACGACTCCATTCACACTCTACTTTAAATATGTGTTTTCGAATAAAATTTATACTTCTTTCATTCAGAAAACATAGTTTGTTGATTCAAACAAAGTAAAAATTGGGATGTGGACCGATATGGCCAAATGATCAGAAGGAGAGATAAGTACAAAGACTGCTGAAAAGCTTCGAGATATCTTGACGACAACGGGCCTCACATATGTTTTCCACATACTTCTAATTGCTCAGGTCCCGCCTGCATATGTATATCACATTTATGCAAAAAAACGTTCGAAAGAATCCCTATGAGCAACGGTGCTCTCCATACATCAGTGTAAGCAATCTAATATGCTTAGTAGAAGGATTCATTTCATTTAAATTTCATTTCAATTTTTTACTACCAAAATTTATGGGGCGTAACGTAATTAAAAAATTTTTTCTTTTAAACTAACGTAAGCATGTTTTAATTAAAAGCGCATACGAAATATATTTTATGCAAAAAATGATGCTATGATCGTTCACTTACCTACATAAACAGCTTTACATAATATAAAAAAAGTTCTTCTACACTTGTAATAATATTTATTAGATATTTGTGATGTATCTTTGGCCTTGAAGATGTGTGTGAACTTTTGAAATAAAAGAAGAATAAAAAAGTTTTTTATTAAGTCAAATCTTTAGTTTTAGTTTTGCCGTTGCTCTCCTATGAGTGCAAGATTTGAACTTTTAAAAATAAAGAATTGACTTTATCTACATGCAAATACATATATGTACATCCCGGCTTCGACCCACGGCCATGTATACAAACACTCACGCTCTACCGGCTGAATTGAAATTCTGCCCCCACTGCCAAAACACCATGTTACAATAAGATCCTTAGCATGGTATATTCCTCACTTTTTTCTTGCCAATGACTTCATATAAGCTATCTCCTATTAACTTAGTTACATCGCATTTAATACTCAAGGAGACCAATTTAGAGTTATATAGTTTTTACTAGTAATTGTTTTTCCGAACTACTACTCGTTCTTCTTTAAAATTTACACGTTTTCTAGGCATGTTATATGTACGTTCGTTCTTTTGATAAACTCGTTCGAGTCTTTTGACCATCAAATTTCTTATGTGCTGCATTTTATCTGGCGTTATGTAAAAGTTCGAAACGTTCGCTTTGCCCGTTGGGGAATTCCGTATTAATTTGTTATGAATGGCCGTATTGTACCATAGTGTAGAATGCGAATATTCTGATCTATTGCAACATATGATCGTATCACTTGTAGGATCGATTGATTAACTCGATCCGCATCATTGGCTTGCGTAACATAGAACGTTGTTCTGAGATGTTTCACACCGTACGTGCATAAGACATTTTGAAAAATATTAGAGACCGATTGTTTCCTATTATTTGAATGGACAATTTTGGACACTCCGAAAACATGAAAGACTTTTTGCTCTGAATATTTTATTACACAATGAGCATTAGTTCTACTTATTGGCTCACGAATTTTGTGAGATGATCAAGAAACACAAAAATAAATGAGTTCCCATCTTTCGAAAGTGGGTAAGGTCCGATAAAATCGATAGATAACGCTTGGAAACTCGTTTCTGTAATTCGCTGTATTCCAACGAGGGGTTCACTAGGATGTGGGTATTTGCTGCTTCTACTCTACACTACACCGCATACTGAACACTAGAAGCTTCAGAGGATCTCTGGCTAGTAACAACTTTCTCTTAATTTAGGTATGGATTCCACAATGTCTAGCAGAGATGGTGAAGAGTGTGCCGCTTTTACTAAAGCTAGTTCTAATTCTGTATGTATCCTTTTAAGCATCATCATCATATACTGCGTCTCCAGTTCGGAAACCTCTTTATTTATACACACATGCATCGGTAAAACATAAGTCTGGTAGTTTGTCTTGTTTTCTTGAACACGTTGTATTAGAATCTTCTGATGTAAAAAAGGGGTAAATGTTGAAATTGTGTGTGCTTGAAGTTTAAGGTTCTATCTGTCTAGTCTTCGGAATGCATCCTTAAGTGAGCCATTTCAGACTAGCGCGATCATGTAAGGTAATCCTTCTACATAAGCTCTAAATTGATCAACACCGAATTTAGTTGCATAAAATTTTAGCTCGATGATGTTGTAACTCTTTTGCGCTTTATTTGCTTTAGCGGGCATGCATGCAAAGAGCCTCCAGTTAGTTATTACATTTCTGTTGAAGTATATTACGGCAAAATTGCACGAATTTTTTCACACCAAACATTTCTGTATTTGTGCTCTACGACGATTGCCCCATTTTCGTGGTTAAATTACAATACACATCCTTTATATTATTTATTAGTTCTATATTTTTAAGATCGCCAACTAATTCCTAACACACGAATATTTTTTGACATTGGTATTGTAACTATATTTAATATAAGGTGACGAGTATTGAAAATTTTACTTTTTTAATCGAACTTAAAATGAAAAGAAAATTTCAATCCCAGCTTGGTACTCTCGATAAAATTTCAACTCACGAACAGACGGCAAAACAAATGGCGAGACAGATGTCTCTAAAGTGAGTTCGAACACTTAGTACAAATTTGTAGGCAGGACTGAACTGTACTAAGACAGAACTGTAAACCGTACTTAGGATCTCGAATTTTTTGCTTTGTGGATAAAATTTACTTCATTAAGAAATTATTTAAATGCAAAAAACTATAAATATTTGTGTTAGTAATTTGTTAAGTGAAACCTATTGAACTGTTTGGGGTGGCTGTGAAAACTTAACAAAACATTAATTGTGTTATAATATAAAACCAACAGAATTCACAATAAACTCCTATTTTTAACCAATTGCTTTTAAAGCAAAAGATCACAAAACATTTTTCCACATTCCTCTTCTCCACTTCTCTTTCGCTGATAGAAAATGAGTTTTGGAATTTGACTAACAGTCCAGTGGTAAATTAACAATAAAAATTGTCTGGAGCTCTCGTAGTGTCACTTCAAAGAACAATTACAACAATAATAACAACAACGATGATGCTTAATGGCAACGAATACTTTTTGTTGCGCAAACCTTGTACACTTGAACATACTCCATTGAAACCTTATAGCTAGCGATGGAGTATCAAAAAACCAAAAAAAAAAAAGAACTGATACTTGCTAGAGTTTCTATGTGTATGTAAAGGTTTGCAGTTACAAGCGGATACTACTGCATTTGCATGTATGGATGTATGTGTAAATACACTCATCAACAACAAATAGCAAAACACACTTCATTGGCATCGTTATTCACAACATTTGGTCAATGAAGTTGACGATGATGATAATGACGATAGTGATGATGATGATGACGACGATGATGATGATGACAGTGTTTATAATGATAATATTGTTATTGTTATTGTACAGCAAAGCGAGAGTATGCTGCCTCATTTTACAAACATTCAAGCATTAGAATATGTATGAAATACTATAGCACTTTGCATACATTGACAGTAAATGTATGCTAACCAAGTAAATGTCATTGTTGTTGTGGTTACTATTTGGGAAACAAGCAACTGAGAGCGAGTAAGATGGGAAGATGTATGGGATATAGTTACGGTATACAACCGCATTTCATTTTAATTGGACTGCTGGGCTTACAATACCAAAATTAAGCAACAGAAAAATATACATATATGCAAAATGGATGTCCCTTCATGTCTGCATATAATGTATGCAAGCAAAACAAACAGGCCATGGCTTTACCGAAAATCAGTTGAAATTAAAAGCAATACTCATTGTCTTATAACCACATCAACAACAAAAACAACAGTAACAAATAGTGAAAGCAACGTTAGCAAGAACAACTTGCAAGAAAGCAATTCCAACTGCACATATATACACAGCAATGCAATGACCATAACATGTCAATTGAACGCTTGACTTAAAAAGAGAATTACTACTCAGAGACAAACCCCAACCCATTAACCCTTAACTAAACTAGCTAACAAGAGTACGTTTGTTTTACAACATTTAAAAATAAGAATTAAAAAGAAAACCTAAAGAAAAAAAGCAATTCTTTAATAAAGAATTCAATTAATTAAAGGAAAACAATCAAGCATAAAAACGATTGTTATTTGGCCGTTACCAAGAAATATTGCGCTGACTGTTTTGTTATATGTGATAACAGAAATTTATCCCCGAGTATTCGTTTGCACCGTTGTGAATTGAATTTAAAAGTAAGTGAAGTAAGGAGAAAAAAAAAAAATTATCTTTTGCTTTGTTGCTCCACTATTTCTGCAGCTGCTTCTCCTGAAAGCGATGCTGATGCTAATGGCGTTGCTTGTATCGCCAGCATGGCCATTTATGCTGATTTATTTACATTTTACGTGTAAATTTGTTATTTATGAATTAGAAACGTGAAGGTCAAAAGAAAGAAAAGCAATTGCTACCCTCTCGCAACGCGAGATCATAGTCATAATAATATATAGTCTTCGTGGTTTTCATCTGTAAACGTGTATATATGTATCTATTAAATAAATAACAATTCAATTTTACTTTTTAAATTAAACCGCAATATAAAATTTATGCTTTAGAGAAACCTTATAATCTCTCTCCTCTTCTATCTGCAATCTTACACGAAAGAATCAGAAATCTTATGAAGATTGTTCATCAACCCCAGAAAACATTGGTGTTCATGTACATTTGTGAAAGTTCAACTAACGCTGCTGTTGGCTGCTTTGCCCTTAAAAAATGCATCTTACCAATATTATAAAAGGTTATACCTACGGAGGATGACGGTTATTGCACAAACAAACAATATCCGTAGAATAAAATTGCAAACCATACTATAGAAAAGGGAAAGAAAAAATTATAGTAAAGTTGGAAACGAATTTTAGTTTCAGGTCACTTTTGCAATACAAAGTACTAGGCGATAAGAAAACTCAGTAACTCGAATTACCTAAAATATCTAATAAATTAACTGCCGAATATCAATCGTCAGAAGGTCGTTCATTTATTTAATACCATATTGGACTCAAATTTAAGCAATTCAACCAAATTTAAAGCGATGTAGCCATATATACGCATACATCCGTCAAGGAATTCGTCTAGTCTTCAAATTACCGAGGAATCAAGGACTAAAAGATATATGAATTAACTATAACTGTAACTATAAACACAGCCACTAGAAATAAATATTGAAAAGAAATTCCAAAAAATAACTTGAACTGATGTTAACTTATTAATTAATTGCAATATTTCAACACATTTGCGCGTTATTTTGCATTAAAAAATAAACTTGAAAAAGTTAGCAAAATATATTTTATTCCATCTAATCACTAAATTTATAATTTCTCAAATAAAATATTTTATATCGCGATACCGTGATTTTGGCGCAGCTTTTTCCGTTTGATTTCATTAGTTATTTTTCCTCTGGTTGCCTAGTGCCTTTGTTATCGCAATTTATAAAAACTACAGCAAACTTCTTTTCTTTTTCACAGACTTTTTCTATAGATGTTTGTTGACAATTTTTTCCATTCATTATCGAATTAAGAACCATCTTAAGTTCATTATATACCATATTCAACTGAATGAGTTCTTTTTTTTTTGGCAACTAAGACCTTTCGTATAACAAACTGACAGCGAGAGATACCATTTCCTATCACTAAATATTCATAAATAATAAATAAGAAGAAGAAGTGCTTTAAAATTTCCTTTAGTTCACATTTAATCAGTCTTCACCCGTTGAATGCGTTTAATGGATTATACCACTTTGTGTTCATAGAAATGAGATAGTGTTTGTAAATTTATATAAAAATGTGTGAATCTATACGATCAAGTTTCAACATAAAAAGACAAAAGTCTTTAGGAGCTTAAAAATTGGTTTTTCAAATATTTTAACATCTAAAAGAAGATACGACGTTCATGCAAAAAAAATTTATTTTTTCTTTGCTGTACTCTTACAAGCATAGATTATAATTTATGGGAAAAGGTCCACACACACACAAGACGGCCGAGAGAGAATCTTAACTTAAAGCAGACTAAAATTCAAATCGCAACTATACTTCATGAAGATCATAGAAGGAATATATATATACTGGAATAAAACCTTCAACGTGAAATTTTCTGCTCTCCGTTACATCGTTGTTCACCGATTGTCAAGCGAAAGCAAGCGTTTGTTATGATCACACCAACTTTATGGTTATGCATTTTTTTTAAATTATTTTTCTGTAAACTATCAGAAACCAAGCTTGAAAATTATTTTAAGTTAGCAGAAGCTACGCAGCATCTCGTTAAAAAATAAATCTTAAACAGGCCGACATAAATTACTTAAGAGCCGGGACAGCATGATAAATCAATTTTATTAACTCATTTTAACGCTCAATGTTAATAAAATGCACCTATTTTTGATTAGGATAAAGTTGTGTGCACTACGGCATTAGATCGAGCCGAGGACTTAATCAAAAGCAAGTTTTTTAAAATTTCTACTAACATTGCTTACGATTAAGATTACGGTTAACAGGAACTTGAATAATACTCTCTTCATTGCTTTATTAAATTGATTTCTCGGTGTTAGACCAAATATCCAACAAACCTAGCATGCCTGCTAACAATTGAAAATTTCAAATAAAAATCTAAACTTTATAAACAAAAGAGAAAGAGTAGAAACGGAAATCACAACCACATATAATACAAAGAAAACTTATTTTCCAAAAGTAATTTGTATGTTTGTTTGAAAGAAGCAAAAAAACAGAAAAAAAAACAAAAAACAAAAACCGTATAAAAACAACAATAACACAAACAACTAAACAACAAACAAACAAGCTACTTGTATCCAACAGCCCGTAACTTTAATAAAAGAAAAGTTTTTTTTTATAATTATTTTCTTTTTTCTTTGCTTTCCATAAAAATACAAATATGTATAAAACATATTCATACTTAAACATATCCACCCAGAGCGCACAGTGAACACAATCAACAAATCTCTTTAAACGCAGTCAAACACAGCCGTGCACAGACATTCATGCCGTGGCTTAACAACAGTTAAAGAAGCAACAAACAATCGCTTAGTTTTTCTTCTTTTCCTCTTTTTGTATACCTTCAGCTTTGTGATATGTAGGCTTTGCTTGTTTGGCTAGCTTTTTGAAGCATGCAACAATGAAAATTAAAAATGTTTACCATTACATTAAATAAACACACACATACATATTTCTACACTTAAAATGTACCTGTTGTTGTTTTTCTTTTTTTTTTTGGTTCTTTTTATTTTTTACTTTAGAAATAGTTTCGCTGTGAAAAGTGCAAAAAGTTGCGCATTTCATTGTTTGTTATTCAAGTAACAAAAATAGCAAAAGGTAACAATTTCACATTGTTATTGTTATTATTGTTGTTCTTGTTTTTGTTTAATGGAAAAACTAAGCAAAATAGAAAAGTAAACTTTTCTACTTGCCCGACGTGCAATTGTTTTAAAGTAAAGCAATATTTTTGTGAAAACTTCTGCACCCGATTTTTTTCTCCATTTATTTTCAACATTTATTGGTAGAAAAAAAAAACAAAACAAATATATATAAAAAGTGTAATTTCAAAAATTTTTCACCAAAAATAGGTCAAATAGTCTTTTGGTTTAGTCGTTATTATTAGTATTTTATGTTAAGTGTCGGTAAGTTCTGTTACATAATTCTTGTCTAGATTTTCCGACAATTATTGTTCAAGAAGAGAACAACATTTCTTTTCTTGCTCTTATCATAAGTAGGCTACACTTTTGAAGCTATGAGGGCTAAAACTGCCTCTACTTCGTTACATTTTTTGAACTCCTTTCGTTTCGTTTTTTTTTTTTTTTAAGTATCTGTCAATCGTCAAATTAAAAATAACAAGAGTAAATATGAAAGATACTCAAGTGTGGAAAAAGACTTAAAATGACACTTAACTGTTTTTGTTGATGTAAAACTTAAAAGTCGTTCCAGAAATTTCTTTTGTATTATTTCCAATTTTAATTCTTCATAAAAATTGGTTTTCTTCCGCATTAAAAGAGATTTGCAAAGATTGGATTGTTTATAGCGAGACGCACAAGTAAAGAAAAGTTTTTACTCCTTCTACCCGCAGTCTTTATACTTTCATTTTTCCTCGAATAAATTCGTTTTTTATCCGGGAAAGTATTGATTTTTTTTTTCAGTAATCTTATTTATATCAAATGCCATGCTCGCCAAATGGAATAGCCAGAAGGCAAAAGTTGACAAAAGCCTACAAACAACTTTAAGAAAACCATCTAAGGCTATCTATACCCTCTATGTGTTTGTACGCTTGCCGAGTTCTAGTCCATCTAGTCCATCTACAAGATTTTTGGTTAAGGCCGATTGTCAAACATGTTAGTAATTCAGAAATTATCTCTCGATCAATGTGATTTTATCAAAATTTATAGCTAGTGTACTTTAATTGTTTGAATCTCGTATGACATCGAACACTCTATGCCAATAGTAGCAGTTTTTTATCGAACTCTCCAGATGAAAAATAGGGTATTTGTAGCTACTGACACTCGTTAGTCAAGGCAAAACTCTCGATCAATAGAAGATTTTTGCTAGCATTGAGTGATTTTGGGAGCATTGGGGGTATGTCGAAATGTCGATGTCGTCAAAACCACATAGCCCTTTATGCGGCAATCCTGTCATATGAAAGTTGTGATGTCTTGAAAACTCAGTGAATTTTTGCGTTCTTCGTACTGACACGTCTTTGATTTTTTTTGCGTCCGTTGACTGACATAATCTACACTTTCCTCGATCTAGCGATAGGGACTTTGTCTGGAGGAAAAATACAAAAGGCAGTTTTGTAATAATATGATACATAAGTTTCAAAACTATTGGAATTTGTACCAATGTATAGTTGTAGTTTGCCGCATTAGAATGCCAGATGTTCTAATAAATAGATTAACCGGTAACCGTGTGATCAGAGCAATGTCTTGTTAAAGAGAAAATTTCGTTTAAATTTCATTTGAACGTATTAGAAAACGTGAAAGTAAACGCCTATGTGTGCGTCGCAGTTGATGACAGTGTCAGCGAATACTAGGCTTGCCGAGTTATTCTTAAGCAAGTGCGGAGGATAATGTCACTCTTTGAATTTTTTTCGTCTTTTTTTTTTTACTAGATTGACAAACAACCCACAATATCCAAAATTTGTATAGAATATAACGAAGAAGATGAACAGTTTTACAACGTCTGTGAATGTGTTCAAAGCCAATAAGTGAATTTCGTTCAATGTGCAATCGATTGCCAAATTAAAATTTGTCGATTCTATCAACAAAAAAAAATTAATTACATCCATATAATATTTGACAGTTTTTCAAAAATGGAATAATATTTTAAACAAACTATTAGTTATTGTAGATGCAAATTTTGGTCGGTAGTGCGCTAAGAGCGGGTAAGCCCAAAAAAAAAGGATTGTTTTGTGAGATCTGTCGCGTTTCCTTTTTAATTTTAAAAAATCTGTTAATTTTAGAATCTTTTTAAAAATTTGTTCTTTTACAATTTAAAGGCCGAGCCTTAATAAATTTTTTCATATTAATTCAGAAAGGTCGTTAAGTGAGCAGAGTGTTTTTTAATAATACTAATCGTACATTTTCTTCTTCGTGGTTTTTAAAACATAACGAGGAAAATTAGTCTGTTAGACTAAATGAGAAATGTGTAAACGTTTACGTATAGAATGAATGACTTTTTTCTAATCGCATTGTAAAAGCACGTGTGTATGTACTCTAAGATGAGTTGTTTTTGCTAAAAATATTTTATAGAATTGTTTAAGTTTTTTTCTGTTTTCAATGACATTCACTTAAACAATGTAATTTTAGTTTTAGTGAAAACACAGCTTCAAAAATTTTTAACATTTTACACAACACGCATATTAGGTTGTAATGCGGTATTTGAATACCGCTGCTTACAAAAATAGGAAAAAATGCAACAAATTTCTTTGTTCTCACTTGGGAACAACAAATAGAAAAACCAAAAAACAGCCAGTGCATAAAACGCATACCGACACATTTTTTGGCTTGTTAGTCGTGTTATACAACTCACTTAAAACGTTTATACATTTGAAAGGAATAGTTTTATGTTACGGCCTGAAATACCAACGACAAAAAATATACACTTTTTTTTTATAAAACCCGTACTTTAAAAAAAATGCCTGAACACAAACGTCGGAGATTAAAAAAATTCTAAAATAAAAAAAAAATTCATTTGAAATTCATAGAGTAGTGATTTTTTCTATGCTCAAGTGTAACTGCATTTTTATACGTCTTTGTGTAGACATTTTTTCGATGTTTGCGTATGAACAAAACCAGTCACCGAACAAAGGCTGTGAACAAATCAATTGTATTAGTTATGTATATATATATATGTACATATACATATACTTTTTTTAAAATGATTTTTCACTAAAGCACGTTTTCTCACTGAAAGTATTGATAAAGCAATAACTGAGCTCAATTGATTTTTTCTTTTTATCAGCAAAAGATAAAAAAGATTATCGGCAGAATCAAATGAAATGCAATAAGTTAATCCTTCCGTTTCGTAGTGTTCCATGAGTTTTAATATTTCTTTCTATTTATAGCATTTTTGTTACTAAATTTAAAAAAAATTTTAAAAACCAACTTTTTACAAAAACCCATTGCACTTTGAATAACGATTTTTAGTTAACAAATCTCATTCGATTTTTAAACATTTTGGCTTCAATTTTTGTACTTCAGAAATCCTATAAAGCTTTAAAAAGACTGTTTCCAACCGAGTTATAGTTTGTCTGTGTCATATCGTAATCCAGGCCCGTATTGGAATCAGGATTGACATACACATTCATTCCAGGAACGTTAAATAGAAAAAACCAAGAAGGTATCTGAATACGGTATAACTGAAAAGCGCGTAAATAATAATAACTTAATTACGAAAAACACAGCAATATCCCTTCGGCTATGTATTGGTGAACACCAAATCGAATGATCACCAATCTTGATTCGTGATTAATTACTAACGGGTGCAGTGTGTTATTCACTACCGCAATTTTAAGAATAGAATATGAAATAATGAAAGTCAAGGCATTTTCCGGAAGCAGAGCTTCTATAAACTACCGAAATTAACAACGATGAATAGTATAAATGAGCATTATAAGCTCAGAGCAATGGTGGGTTTATCGCCTCCGATATCGTTTGCGTATATATCTCGAAACACAGTTGCGGTTTGATGCAGTTTATAGTATTCTTTTGATTTCAAATTAAAATATTTTTTTCTTCGTTGCACGTTCAATGTAATATTTGTAATATCATCGATGTGTAAATAACAAAATTTACGTAAATTAACTGAAAAAGGACGAATCGAAGTAAATAATCAAATAAGCAAAACAGTAAACCATGCAACTTATTTTCAACTTATTAAAATATAAACAATTAAAGAGAAACAATTCAAAAAACGTTTGTGGATCATACATGGAAGATCAGGGAGCAGCGGCCGCTACAATGCAGAATAAAGCTGAAAACAACGATTACATAGTGTTGTGTTGCATATTTGTATAAAAATGACCATAGGATTACGTTTTGCTTACATAAACATAATGACGACTAAACTGTTGTTTGAAACGGGAACTATATATTCAACTATAAAGCTAAGCCACCCGTGTAAGTTGTAAATTGTGTGGCGTCATTTCAAGCAACTCACGTGAATTCAAGAATTCTGTTGGATAATATACCACATTAACTCTGTTGAGTTTTGTATCAACTGACTTGCATGGGAGAAGAAATTTGAATTTATTTTTCTTTTTAAATATAAATGGAGGATTTTTTTGTCTTATACATATTGCTTAATAAATATTTTTTTATTTTATTTTATTTTGTTTAAGTATATCAGCTCGCTACTACATTTTTTTTCAATATAAATGTACTAGCGATTCGTGTTTTGTATCGCTCTTGCAAATCATTCTTGACGGTTGCTTTCACTTTAACTTCATTCATTCATTCTGTTGTGTACTTTTTTCTTCATTTTGAGTTATATGCGATTGCGCATCTCTCAATTTTCTGAATTCATTTCGGTGTGACCGCTGTTTTTCAAATCCAATTGGTCGTATGTTTCATTGTTGTCGAGTATTTCGACTTCGTGAACCTCTTCAAGGTATCTTTCTATTGTAATAATTTCCTTTCTCAATAATAATACAAAATATTTGTATGTCGATAAAATTTCCCAATCTTTCATAATTTTCAAAGTTAACATGCAAAGCACACATTCAATGTTGATTTATTTTTTAATCTGCCTGAAACAATGTTCGGTGAGTCGAATAACGAATAAAAACGAAAATTATTACATTTTAATATCGTTACATAAAATTAAAATAAATATTGTATATACATTTCGTTACAATGGGTCCAATAACACAGACATAGCCTACAGCGCTCTCTATCGAAGCCTAGTAACATTATGCCGTTTGTAGCCGTTTCATGAAACAATACCGTGAGTATGCATAAGTTTAATTTCAAACGAATAGATTTCGTTTGTTTAGAATGACACGTATACAACGAAAATTTATTTCCATAAATATATATAACGTTTTTGTTACTCATTACAAACTGTTCAATATCGAAGACTTGCACTCCAAAATAGAAAATTACGATCGACACAGAAAGCTTTACAAGGACCCTAGGTCTTTAAGAGAAAATCTTAATAACATAGAAAAAGACGTGTAAGATTGATTTCGCAGTATGACCAATCAAGAAATACCGTTCAACCGGCTGTAATCCTTAAATATTGTAATACTTGATTGTCTCTCGATTATTTCAATCAGCACAAAACAATTTGACTTTTTTGGAGCAATCAAGAAGTATCTTTTTTCCGACTTGACTCAAAAGACATGGCGTCGTTAAATCTTTTGATTTTTATTCAAAGAAAACTTTATACCAGCAAAATTCTAGATAACACTACATTAAAGCGAAGAAAAAGTTTTTGAAAATTAGTAAATGATATAATTAACGAAAGAAAATCAAACAAATTAAGCACAAAAACTATAACAGCAGTGGGCTTTGTTTTACCGTTGGCATAACCTATCAACATATTTTCAGCTATTAAGCAGGTACAAAATATTCGAGTAGTCATGAATCGAACCGAGCTACCCGACCAGAATTATTTCTTTTTGTGATAAATACTTTAAAGATTTTTATGTCATTAAAACATTGTCAACATTACACACATTATCAACGTATCCATAACGTGCAATATTGATTTAATAAAAGAGAGACAAGTACATATATTTTTTATTTGCAACCGCGTACATTAAAGGAACATATTGTGAAATATGTAAATAATCATTATTAACATGATCCCTCTGGCTTTTATAACAGCTTGCTTTTTTTCCTTATCATAAAAGCAATAATAAAAATCAACAATGAAAATCAACAATACTAACGAAAACAATAAGCAAATAAATTTATTAAGTACTGATTTATATGTGCATTTGTGTGTATGAATATATAAACATAAAATCAACTTCGAATCATATTCAGCAAAAACCTGCTATCAAAAAAGTACTACAAATGATATATTAAAAAATGCAGAAGTATTGCTATGCTATGGCTTACCATCTACCATCTCTACACTAACAAAAACTTTGATCTAATCAAGAGGATGACAATTTAAATCAAAAGTCGCTCAGTGTTGAAGAAAGGGCTTTAATTGAAATAGTCCCACTTGAAGATATCTTATTGAATTTTTCAGCTTGAACCCATAAAAGAGGAAAAAAATGAATTTTAATTATTTTACTGAAAAGGTTCCAAAGTCACTGTAGTCACACGACTAATACAATCGGCTAATATAATCCGGATTTGCTGATTATGCTTTCGAGCGACTTCTTTCTTTCTCAAGGCTAAGTTTATCACTTACCGTTCTCTCAAACTCAAATTTATCACTTAATGCTTTAAAAGTAAATGCGAAACTTCAGTAGGCTGATGACGAGTCGGCATAACTTTACCATTCTAAGCAGAGTCGAAAGTTTTCGTTAAAGATTTACTTGAAAGTAAATGACAAATTTGTATATATATAGCAAAATAAGCATTTAAATTTTATAGTATAGTATAAAATGCGTAAGATAAATTTTGCCTCATAAAAATTATTTCCTTTTCTATAATTCCCGTTACTTTTTCGTTGAATATATTTACTGCATGCGAAGCGCATAAATGCTGCTTGTTTTATATAAGAAAAATATAAAATGTCTGTATATGCACATAATTATAAGTTATCTTGTTCGCAGAGATAAATTACCGCGAAACGGAATGCATTTAAGTTGATGAATGTTTAGTACAATGGATTACATTCTTGTCACATTTTCGATGGCATTTTTATGCCTACCGTACGGGTAATAATAGATTTTCAAAATATTTGCACTCTTATTCAATTTAAACACGAAAATTTGTTTTATCTTGTTTCAGATCATTATCAAGAAGAGAATAATTTTGATTCGATATTTTTTCCTATCATACACGTAACATAATAAGTTTAAAAAAACAAATAAAAATTTTAAAAGGCTTTGTTAATCCGCCCACAATGACAAAGTAAGCACTAACTTTTCATTCTCTCCTAAACTAACAAACGATTTCAAAATTGTACATTTTCAGATCGGATCTTTAGTTCTTCCTTAAAGCAAAGTTTCCATGTTAAGTCGCATCAATTCGAATTGAATTCGATTACCTGCAAAGCATCACTTGAAATACATACATTACAAGATACGTATAACACAAAATACTCTCGATATATCAAATTAATAGATATTTATTTTATTCTATAAACAAATATCGTGCAAAAAGTTCCGTTTGGTACTGCAAGATTCGACCATAGCAGAATATAATTCACACTTTTTTTTAAATTGCTTTAATTATTCATACATATACACATAATTACACAAAATTGTCCTGTTGGCTGTTATTGGGGATTATATACAATGAGGCCAACAACATTAAGAGCAATAAGAATATTTTATACATGCACAAAATTTTGTACGAACACACACCCACAATGACGCGCATGCACATAATCAATACCGCCTATCAATTGGCAAACAATCAAATATGATTTATAAATAATTATAACTGTACGGACTTCAGCCTCGTTCGACTTACATTTATATAAGAAATGTGCGCATTCACATAAACGCGTACAGGATTGCAAAGGGTCCATTAAATAAACGGATATTGGCTAAAATACATTTCGCAAACGTTAAATAAACGCTTACATCCTGTTATCACAAAACTTGACACAAATTACCTGCAAACTATAAATATTTATTCATTTCCTCTCATTGTCGCTTTATACTGTAGCGTTCTGTTGCTGATCTGGTGTTTTATTTTGCCTCTTCAAACGTTACAACCTCGTAGAATAAATCAAATTGCCAAACTAATTTCCTGCAATTTCCTGATGAAATAAATAAATTAAATATTTCATTCGTTTAATCGAAACGGACCATTACGACTTTTATTGACCATAATCGGTGAAAAAAGATATCATGATAAGGTTTTAAAACATTAAAAAACCCCCGCTCGATTTATGGAGAAAGTAAGACTTTCAATGAATGTACAAAAATTGTAAAGTTTTTTGTTAATTGCGGACAATTTTATAGTTTTTAGATGGATATGACAAATATTTTATATCGACATTTAATCTGTAACCGGTGTGAAGTTTCACAATGTGTACGTGTTTTTGTTAAAGTAATTGATAATAAAGCGGGATGGAAAAATAAACAAAATGTTTACAAAAGCTAAACAAAATTAGAAAATGCAAACATAAATGAAAAACTAAATCATGCCTTATGTTAAAAACAAAAAAAAAAATAGTTATTAATATTCATCATAAACAATGCGCTACTAGGTAGACAAAAATTACAATGTGCAAACCGCGTTATTAAAAATTTTAAAGAAATAATACACCCCCACTTTTATGATATCTTAAAGGCTTTGAAAAGCTATCAGAAAAACCTAAAATAGGGGACGTCATAGTTAAAAGTGTCCATATGTCCCATTCCCCACATGCATGAAACACTTAAATCGATATAAAGAATTTTTAAGAAATAATACACCTCCAGTGTTCTGGACGGAGACCTATGGGCCACGTACCAGATAGGTTACGGATCCTGCGAAATCCGGGACCGGGAGATCTATGGGCCACGTACCAGATAGATCCCCGAACTTACGAAGTCCGGAACCGGGAGACCCATGGGTCACGTACTAGATTGGTCCCGAAAGATTCAAACTATCGTGTGTTGTAACCGCATGTATAATATTATCAATATTATTGTTAATATTAGCATTTATTTTTCCACCGTTATTGTAAGGTTTTCAAAATAAGAACAGAGTATACTACCTACGTTACTTGGAAAGGTTCAGTGCTTTATAAATAATGTATTACGTGAATGTTTCGAGACGCAGCCAGTACGCTCGTCTAGCCGGAGATCTCTGCCAGTCGCTTGCGCCCATCCATTAGAAAAATATGTACTCGCCTACATATTTATATTTATTGCTACTCATAACTTAAGTCTGAAATGTCTGTCACAACGTCTTACGGTTATTTGCATTCATAGCCAAAATTAGGCAAAGATGTTGCGGCGGTTTATTTGTTGCAATAAAGACATGTGTATGCATGTAGGATGTTTGTCAAGGTTGGTTCTATTTGACATTGGCAATGCAAGCGTCAATTAAAATACCTCTCGATATTACTGTGTCCTTCGCTACTCCTTATATAAAGTTACGTAGTAATTGCTCGAGGGAGAAATGTAAAAAGAGAGAAAGTCCAAAGTGTGTCTTTGTGCTATGACGAAAAGTTTTGCTTTAGGCAATCGCTTCTTTGCCTTTGTTGAAAAGTTTTAAAAACGTACTCTATGGGGGACGGACATCGCCGAAAGTAAGAAGATGGAGTATTGAATCTGCAAATATCGTGTGCAGTCTAAGAAAATTTTAAATAAATGTTGTTTAATTTGCAACTCATAGTAAACATCAATTTAAAAATCCTTACAAACACCCTATTATCAGCAGATAACAAACTTTTATATATGGTCTGCTACTGTTTTCAAACGTATCATCCTGTAGGCGGTAATATCAACAAAATAATGCGAATCTAAAATCGTCTCCTAAGAAAAAATACTAAGAAGTTTTTTCGTCAGCTATTATTTGAAAGTTTTTTCTATATTTGTCTGCCATAATAAATTGCACAGAACGTCAATTCTATATATGATTTTTATTACTTTTGTTATAAAATATAAACAAAATTAACTCATTTCATTAAATTTGTATTAACATTAAAAGGCAAAAATCTACATAGTGACATTAATAAATTTTAATTTGAATCTTGTTTAAATAATTGATTCTCATATTCGTCGCTGGGTTTCTGAACAGAGAACATGCTTCTACGTACCGGTCCAGGGAATGAATTTTTGCACCAACGCACCAATTAAAATATTGTTAACCTAAATAAGTTTTTAAATTAGTTTAAAAATGTAGAAAACCTGATGAGAACACATGTTAAATATGTACACTCACATACTCATGCTTATTCAATATTTATAATGTAAACAAATGCATATTAAGCATTAGCGTACAGTGTTGCTATTGCCGTCGCCATTAAAGGAATATTTATACAATTTCCACAATACAACGTAAAAAGGACGACATTCTATTGCTAAAAAATTTTATTTCAGATTTAGTAAATTGGTTAGCATATGCAGTTATGGGTTTTAACACGCTATGCATTCACTGTTTTTGTTATAAAATTACATTCACAAACGTTTCGACCCGGTGTTAAGTATGGAATATTCCACCTACATAAATGCATGACATGTTTGTTACGTTTGTGAAATTCTGTTTTCATTTTATATTGTATACATGTACATATATCTAACTTATATAATATGTTGGGATCGTGATATATTTTTTCGTTATTGCAATTTGTTTTCGAGTTTGTTATTTTATTATATTTGTTTTTCATTACGAGACACTGGTTAAATTTGTCGGTAATCATTGCTTAGCGAATCTGTTATTGTTGTTACTATTGTTAGTAGCATGTCTACATTTTTGAACGCTGTATAGTTAGATGTTTTGTTTGTATGTACTACCATTGGTTTTTTCATTAAAAATGTAGACTTTTTCAGTTGAATTTGTTCAATTATATGCTGACTATATGTTGGTACGAGAGTAGTTTTGCAAGTTTTGCAAAAGAGCTTCATTGTCATTATAAAATTAACACTTTTCGAAATCAATAAAAACAATCGTTCCAGAAAATCAATTGTCATTTAACTTTTAAAAACATTTAAAACTTTTAGGTTTTTGAAGAATTTACAAAATTCCTTTATAATTAAAAAATGTATACTTTTATTTATATTTATGATTAAAAAAACTGGTAAAACGTACTCGAAAATTTAACGAAGCGAAAGTAAAGGACTGTAGATGACTTGATTTTTGTGATTCTGAAGTTCTTGGAAACAGACGATAGACTGCGAGGAAAAGTGCAGCTAGCGAAATCTATTCAGAATTTAATGCCTACCACTGGCTAGTAAAAAGAATGACAAAACCAATGTGCACTGAAGCTTTTCTGTAGCGTTTTCTAGCTGGAGATATTGCTAATAATAATATTTTCATACAATTTTTACTACATTTATAATATAAAAAATTATTCATTACATCAAAATTGCATTTGCATAAAACGGCAAACATGTATGGCATTATTAATAGATCCTTATGCATCCAATTAGACTTATGTTATAATCTTTTCTTGCAGATTTTTTATAATTGTCGTAGCTATGTCCATTTAAATAAAAAAAAAATCCAATCCACTCCCTTTTCATTAGTGTTCTTCATTGCTATCGCTATACAGTGTAAAGTCAGTGTATAAAATTTTGTCAAAATATCTCAAAAACTTCCATATTAAAATGCATGCATAGACATAAGACTGACAACCTTAAACCGATTCAGAATCATATTCTGACAAGTATAATAAAAGTTGAGCTTATCCTATTCTGGATATTCATTCATCCACACGAATTTAAATATAGGGTATGCAAAACTTTCGTTAATAAATTATGCATACACTAATTTACCGAAAATATTTTACGTACTTCTCTTTAAAACCTTATTTTAAAGCTGTTTTAAAAAATTCGAATGAAAAAATAAAATTTGTTGCAGTTATTCGGCTGCCGCTTTGGGAAACCTTTCAAAAAAAGCAAAGTTTTGAAATATTTTACACTCATTTTGTATCCACTACTGAAGCATGGCAGTATACCCAATTTGTCATATTATTTGTAACACATAGAAGGAAGCTTCAGAGATCCTACAATTCTTGATCAGCATCAAATTTTGAAACTCTCTTTGCTATGTCTGAAGGAAACGATCTGCTGGTCGAAGAACTAAAGATATCGGCTTCAACTTCGGCGAAAAGATTGGAAGTTTTTGTGCGATCTTGAGTTGCTAGTAGTAAAAAGAGCCCTATAAGTATATTAACAATGAAGTGCAACAAATAAATAAAAAAAAAAAAAAAAATTGAAAACATTAGTTTCCCAGCTGGGACTTATTTGACTGAGGCAATTTTCTGGAAGCGCAGCGAAGAAAAGTTCGAATTTTCGAGGAACACTTGTTTTCAAGAAATGAACTTTTCCCCACTTGTTATGGAAGGTTTAAAGCATCAATCATAATACCAATATTGCTCTGACTTTAATTCTTAAAAGGACTTCCAATTTTTACTGATTTCTTTCAGAAGGAACTAAACAACAAGAGGGGCTAACTAATATGCCAAAAATGAATTAGTAAAATTTTAGGTTTTTTTGGTGCTTCTGTTAGCAATAATTTCGGTAGCGCTGTTAATGAGGAGCTACTTAATTGCTTGTTCTTTCATTCTCTTTATTTTTATGAGGAAAAATTCTGTTATAGTTTTCTTGATATTACCTCACACTGCATCAACCAACAGCATAGACAATTTTGCGCTTTTAAGTAAACATGCGTTGTGGAATAAGTTAAATAAATAAAAAATATTTTTTTAATAGCCTCAGTAAAGGTGAGCTTAATCCGTACATAAGCGAATAAAAAATCCAAAAAGTAGGTAGAAAATATATTTATATCAAGACGTATTGAAGATTTTTAAATTCTATGTCCATGAAACGCTTCAGTAAATTTCAATAAAGAAACTTTTTATAATTAAAAAAAGTTGTATTTATATATAAATACTTTATGCGAGTTTGTACGCCACCTCTGAGTCACTACTAATTTACGCAATTTGAGTTTTTTATTTTTCTGATCAGTAATTTAAAATTGACTTGTTGTCGGGGCAAACACTTCACAGTCTTGTATAATAAGACCGTTAACGTAAAGTGTAGTAAGTGGCGTCTATGTTTGCTATAGACATTATCTTAAAGCTGTGGAAGTTACTGAACATAAATTAATTCAAAAATTATATCCTAAATATTTTTGTCGATTTGAAGAATATACGATAAAAATTATTTTGAAATGAATTATGTTCAGTTTATTTGCTTTATTGTTTGTGTTCCTTCCTGTTTTCTCGTAGTGGATGGAGGCAATTATTTTGTAGAAAATTATATTTCATAAATATAACTTTGTAAGTGTGAAATAATGATTGATTTATTTAAAATTTTAATTTACTTAGCTCTGCATAGCCGCAAAAGCTTTCTTTCATCACTCATGCTTCTGCAAACACTTATGTGTGTTTTTCTAGACCTCAGGCAGTTAAAAGCAGTTTTCTCATTCTCATGACTACGTAGGTATGACTTTAATATATAGATTTGTATGCACATATGCGCGTGTATTCAAATTACTTTAAATGCTTTATATGCTGCCAATATGTAAAATAGCAAAAATCGACATATAAATATATACAGATGTTTTATATATTTGTGTATCATATAAAAACCAAATAGACTCAAAGCAAATAAATTGACTTGTAATAACAATAGTCAGTACACACGTGCAGATATGCATACACACATACGTATATATATGCATTCATAATATTAATGAAATACCTTTTGGGTTTTTTGTGGGTTTTTTATATTGTTTTTCGGGCAATCACTACAATAAACCAACACTTGTGTGCACAACTATGTTGACAAAATAAAATCAAATATGAAACAAACACATAAACGTGCACAAACATAAATATTGTACATAAGGATATACTTTGAAAATATAAAACATGCACATAAAAACAACAACAATGACAGTAGCAACAACAACAATTATTGCAATTTCATCAAATAGTAAAAGAGAAAATCTTAAAACCGCAAGTGCGTAAATATCAATTCAATCACAGGACAACAATTTGGTGTTTTTTTTTTGTTTTTTTTTTGTAAAAGGAAGTCGGAAAGTGTACGTACGAATGCACACAATGACGCTCTTTTATGTGATGCGTATGTGCTTATAGGTTTTTGCATAGGCCGATATGTGGCATGTATTGTTGCTAATACAGTTGCTATTGATGGAAAACCCAAAGCAATTAAAGTGCAGTCAAATTTCAGTTATTTTATCCTTATTGTCTGACTTTGGAGCCAAACTATAGGATAAAATCACATAGAGTTTGTTTTTCTCTTTTGGAGATGTCAGATGATTTTAAAACGAATACAAGAGGAATGCAAGCACGCACGTGGGGGATGAGGGATGAAAGGAGAAGAGGAAAGAACATAACAAAATCAGTTCAATGCTTATACTCTTCCCATTAACTACAACTGAACTTTCAGATAGCATGCATACGTTGCCTTTTTTGTCTCTATGCAGGTTTAAATGAACATTTTTACTCGAAAATCTCTTGTCTGTCGTTGTTTAAAGCAGATAATTTGTGATTAAATTGAGATTGTGTGATTATATCTTCAGGCATTGTTAAATGAATAGTTTAAAGCGTTTCATACCGACATTCGTAGATATATTACACAACGAGAGAGGTTTATATCCTGAAATTTCTAAAAGCAATTTCTTCCACAAAAAGAAAACCTTCTTTTGTGTCCCAAAAAGCTTTAGCATATAGAATATATAGAGTAGAAATGATAAGTAAACTTCTTCTCACAGCGTGTACACAGATACAGTCTTTTATTTTATCTAGAATGTGTCATGTTAAAAAATCAAGGTTTCTTTGTTTTTGCAAAAATTGTCGTTTATTGTCGTCTATTTTTTTTTGGCGCTTTAGAAATACGACTAAAAATGGCAGTATGTGACTTAGCGGAAAGAACAACATACAAAATAAGCGACAACCGCTGAAACTGAAACCTCGTTGAACGTTGTTTACAGTCAACTAAAAGCGGAAGATATTAAAAAGGAGAAACTGGCAAGAAAAGTATAGTCGGCTTGAAACGAATTTCGGGGCCGTGAGTGAATAGAACAAATAGAACAAAACATTATATTTTATGAATCTTAGCAGAATTCTATAATATTTTAGTTCTCCCATGTCCTATTTGATATTTTCTCTTTCTCACGTATTGTTTCGATTCTTTCATAAGCACATCAACTTTGTTTTCCTTTCAGCTTAGGCATTTGGCTTAATATCTGAATATCCGACATGGAGGCAGTTATGCGAACTAAAAAATTCACTTTAAAACAAGTTTTTTACCAGGCAAGTATATCCATCGAATCAGATCTGCGTATGCAAGCATCAAGGGGTTTTATTGTATTTGAATATTTTGATACAAAAATGATCAACTGTTTTGCGGTGGCTGAGAGAAAATTCTTTTGAAAATGTTCTGGAAAAACGTTGCTTGGTCCAAAACTTTTCATTCAACTTTTACAAAATTCATACGAACACTCATTGATAATAAATTTATCGGCAGACCGATATGAATCCTGTGAATGAAACGAATTGCTGCGAACTTTTGTTTGGTGTTTATGAAGAAGTTTTTGTTAGGGGCTGTTCTCTTCAATTTGTAATAATTGCAAGCTTGTTCATTGGCCAACTCTGTTTTTTGAACTTGATTTGTTAATTTTTTCTTTTTTTGGTATTTTCAAAACTGTTAGAGATTTGTTAACTTGAATGTAAAATACAATAAATTTTTACAAAGGGACGTGTTAGTTCAATCTGTTTGTTTTGACATTTAAATTCGTTAAAACATATCAAAGAAATGTTCTCATTTTTTTATCAAAGTCAACCGATCGTTATAATCATCAACTGAAATTCAAATGTAAACTATATAATCGTCATGTGCAAATAAGATATGGAAGTGTAAAGAATGGATAGAATATTGTATCTATACACAATCGTGTCAAACTTGAAATTTCATCAACGCGCCTTTTTTGTGATATCAACGTTTGATTTCCTTTGCTCAAAAACTTTAAACTGAGTTGATATTAGATATCGTTGATTCAAGAACTGACACCAATAAATGCGATGTAAAATTACTCTCAATCGTACTGCGGAAAATAAAGATTACTTTTAGTTCAATGATAACATATAACTTGTCGTTTGCGTTAAAATACGCTTAACAGAGAGTTGTTTATAATAAAATTTTAATTTTTCTTGCGATTTTCTTTCAATGTTTTTTTTCAATTATAATGAATTATAATGAAAGATTTATGAAATAATGAAAACTATTTTAATAGTTGGGAAAAACAGATAAAACGATTGTTCGATGGTCAAACCTTAGTGTCCAGTTCATCTTAAAATCTCCTGCTGATGGGACAATCTGAACAGCCCGACAAGGTTAGTATACTTTTAAATACCTACTGTTATCCGTGTTGGAAATGGAAAAATTTGCCTTGTGAGGTAAAAATTTATAAACAATATTGTAAAAGTGTTTTGTTATGCAAAAGAAAAGAGAACAATGACATGAGCAGCATACTGTCGTCCGCAGCCGCCAAGACGGTAAATTATTCGTGTCTGGCTCTATGTATATGTATAACTACCGCTATTATCTACGTTATAAATTATGTTAGTGAAAATAGCCTTAGTTATATGTGTTGTTTATTCCGTGTAAATGTCAGAGCTTACTACTCTCCTTGTTTTCACTTCCACTTCAATTATTTAAAACAACTTCATTCTTAAAATCGTGCCACTGATAGTTATATCATTAATAATCTTAAATATTGAGATATTAAACAAGACCCGCGTAAGTATGTAGTTTATTATAATATTTATTATTGGAAATATTTTGTAAAATTTTGAAATATTTGTGTGGAAATTCTGCCCTAGCTCAGCTATGATGGAGCTTCGACTACTGGGTTCTGTTAACTGTTTCTAAATATTTCTTTTTTTTACCGCTAAATCAAAAAAAGTAAAAGTTTTTTCATTTTTTTCGAAAATAATAATAAACAGCATCATTGGTATACATCGATCATGGATTTGCGCGATCGGCAGGAACAAAACACTTTTTTTCTCATCAAGAAATCTGTTTCGGAAATGACACAACCAGTGTAAAATTTCAATACGTTTCTACATAACGATTTGTCAGAGCACTTAATTTACGCAGTGACCTGATCATTTGATTTAAATCTTTCATTTGATTTAAATGTATTATAGATCTAGCCTGTTCAAACTTCTTTACAGTTTTGATACCTTGTCGTACAATACAAGCTTGATGAAAAACTAGCCGTAGATCGACCCAAAGCAATCCTGATAAGTTTGGTATCAAATTCCGGCTAGCATTTTATATTAACGGTAAGCACGTTTTGAATGAATTTCGATATTTAGGTGAGCGATAAAAAATTAAAATAAAGAGAAAATAAATTAATCGAACCGTTTACAGAGTGTCGAGAAGAGAAAGTTTTCAAAATTGACAACTAACAAGAAGCAGAACAAAATGTACAAGAAATGCTGTCGTACTTACAACGATTCTAATGCTAATCAACGTTACAATTTTTGCGTATAATCAGTGGAAATGCGATAACTAAAGCTACTACAGTGAGTGGCAAAAAATTTAACATCAAAACCACACTTCAAATTGAATATTCCTACTTCTTCTATTAAATGGAACGAACTTCATTTCTAATGAAGCACGCTATGTACAGTGATATAGAATTCGTAACGTAAGGGCTTTTAATTCTATTAACAGAAAGAAGAAACAAAAGAACAAATTTTAGAATCTTGCCAGACTTTTATGTCTCAAAACATAAGCAATTGTTTATACTTAACATAAACCTCGACGGACAGTGGAATCATATTTTAGTGAAATTAAGACGAAACCTACGAAAATTTCCTCTCTCCCTCTCTGCAACTACATGGACACCTTGACACCTAGATTACACTCAATTGTACCGTTCTTGTTGGTTTAGTCTACACAACTTACTCACTTACAAATTTTTCATTTTGCTAATTATTTCTACATTTACACACTACAATTATGTCAACAGCCGCACACGAACTAGTTAGCCAGCGCTATTAAAATCATATTTTGTATATTTATTTACATACACATAGATAATAAATAAACAAATAACGTATAAAAATTTCGTTAACGTAATCCGAGCTTCACAAGAGCACTGAATGATCTATTAAGAAGAAAGGAGCTTATGCCCTTCAATAAGTAGGAATGAAAGCCATAAGGCTGAGGTTTAAAAATCACTAATTTGTAACTAATTAAATAAAAAAGATTACTAAAATTTGTGCATACGACATTCGTACGATCCGTAAGTAAATTAAAAGTAAAGTAAAAGATTTGTAACCGTTGATATTCCTCTTAAAAACCCATGCTGGAAAGGAAAAATAGAAAATTTGATAGTCAATGTTTATTGTTGAGTAAAAATTTTGGCAAGACACTCAACTTGGCAATGCCTCTATAGAGGCAGAGTGTGATTTGAATGCACATGATGGCATCCCAAAAGGCCGCTGTGGACGGAAATTCGGAATAGAAATAAAGTTTGTGATACGTAATTATCAATTAAATTAGAATCAGCGGTAGAAAATTTCGTTGGAAGTATTGAGAAACGACATTCGAAATTTCAAGATCGCCATTGGACTCAGAGGCATTAAAAGACATTGGTGAACAGTACATGGAGATTCTTCCTTCGGACTTCCTACTGAGCGAAGACTTCATCATTTGAAGATATCTATGACATCTTTTCTAATAAAATCAATATCTAGCAGTAAAATAGTCGAAATCATTGTATACAGGATCAGTTTTCACATATTTCTTGAAAAACTTATCTTTTTATTTTTGTAGTATTTCATGGTAAGTATTAAACTTGGCTATTTCCCCATCCGTTTCTATTAAACATGCTGAGGAGCCACTTTGTTGAACCCCAGTGAAAAATGCGATCGGAAGCAAAAACTCTATAGAATGTTGAAGTGGTAATCATACAGGCTGGATACTGGGTGTCACTGGAACATCAAGTGACATGCGGTAAATTAAAATCCCCCAACGATATCACCACATCAGTGGGCTTTGAAACTTGAGCATTCGCTGCAATACAGAAGTAAGTTAACTATAAATATTTATTGCCAATTTTCACACGAATGGCAATAAACTAAACGACAGGTGGAGTTGAAAATTCAAATGAGTAGGCAAGCGGTATGGCAATTAAAACGCCACCCGCCAGCACGATCTGGTCGATTTTTTCTAAAAACATGGACGAGTTTTGTTCCAGACTTTAGCCAGGTTTCAGTAAAAGCCAAACAAGAAAATTCTATGCTCACTAAATTCAGGCAAGTGTAAAGAATTTTTGAGTGCAGGCTCCTAACAGTTTTATCTGTGATAATCATTGGCTGTTGAAGAGCTAAAGCATTAGCATTTCGAGGTCTGTCACGTGTGGTAAATTCTTTTATTAGGGACTCCTGTTTCTGTAGAAACTAAAATTCCAAAAAAAGGGATAGCTCTGTATTGAGAAATACGTAATATGAAAATACTAACGCAACTTAGATTAGCAGACAGAAACTGCAGAACAAGGTAACCTTATATGTTACGGTAAGAGGCGTTCGGTGCCATTCTTGACATAAATATAACTGTCAAAGAAACATTATTCGTGATAGGAACAGTAGGAATCGAAGTAGTAAATTTTGAGCTGGGAAAAAAGTAGAGAGAGTAACTCTGTTTGATTGTGCAACTTGGTACCCTGCGCATGAGAGATTTAGACCGACTGCTGCCAATAGGAGGAGATCACTTTGTTGCATCACCGTAGCTGACGCAAGCAGTACTACCCAACCAACTAGTTTTGTCAGCTTTGTTATCTACGGAAGTAATATTATCGTTATTTGAAGGCAAGGTAGACTGCTCGATGTTATTAGCGAATTACGTGATGAAAGGTCCACGTCGTTGGCGGAAAGCGAGAATAAGCGTAACAGGGGTGGATATAAAAGCTTTATGCGAACCCAGCGGCGAAGACGACACTCATCGAATTGTTTTATATTTCTCAAATTTTTCTGACAATGATTTGATTCTTTATCAATCTCCAAAAAGCCTTCCTCCTTAAAAGGATTAGAAAAGTCAATGACTTGCTGTCTACAATCGGTATATGACCAACGCAACCCTTTCGATGGATCCAAGACTACCATTGATAACAGCACATTACGTATGGCAGTATCACTCACATACCCAGCAGCTAATGAGGCGTTCTGAGTTCGGACTTATTTTAGCGGGACAAGGCGAAAATAGACATTCCATATTAAAAGAGACGCAGAGGGAAGAGAAAAGAAATGACTTTGCATATACAATAATTAATGAAAATGCGCAAAAAATAGTAAAATTAAGAAAATTAACTAATAATGTGAGAGAACCGAGATAAGAAGAGAAACTGTAAGCAGACACCAAACTAACAATAGAATGATTTAAGAACGTACTAACAAAAGCAGATATAAAAGCAAAAAATGATACAATAACTTGCAGTTCTAGCAAAATTCTTTTGAAGGTCTTGAAAAATAGGTCGCTGGAAAATCCCTTAGTTCAAAAGTAAAACCTGGATATAACAATCAGCCGCAATTTATAATCGACAATAGAGAACTAAAAAAGTATAAACAACATCTCAAAGGGACGAATCATGGATGCGAAAATATATTTCCTCAAGTTTAGGTTGCGCAAATCGTAAGTTATTCTGAAGCCACTCTAAATTGCCTCGACTTTATACTGGTGCGCTTAATGACACAAAATAAAAACAAGTAAGAAAATTATATTCATACATTTTCATAGACGAGCATGGCAGACGTTTTCTATTTTTATAGAATACCTTGGAATTTTTTATTGTTTAGTCTATGAATAGTGAGCAACATATCCAGGATGCAGAGGTGTTTTCAGCTTATATTATACTCTACAGACAAGTTTTAATTCGATGTCAGATGTTAGGAACTGCGGCAAGTGAGACATGATGTATGGACACCTTTGGCTATATTTTGAAAATATAGATAACGAAAGTTAAGAGAACATTTGCGAGATCCTGTATTAAAAGACGAGCGCAAAAATGGTTCCAAACTATATATAATATTTATATATATAATAACTAACATAATTGCATTTAAAGAAATATATTGCAATTCCAATTTTATCATTTCAAGTGAAAATATCTCTTCTTCCTTGTTAACTTGTGTCTGCATTAACACATATGCAAACATGCGAGTGTTTAATCAATTTTTCACTGCGTTTGAAAGCTTAAGTGTTCGATAGCCGCGAACAATGAGGACCCATGTCGGCCAAAGAGAAAATTTTAGCTCAAGACCAATTCTGTCGATATTGCGTTTTTCTTCTTCTTTTTGGCAGTGAACCTTTGTATTTTTTTTTAAGAAAAGCTTTTCTGGAATTTTTAAAATTTTTAAAGTTTAATAAGATTTCTTTAAAGGTTTTTTTTGTTTTTCCTTTTAGGAACGACAAGCGTGAGCTTTGATATCGAGGCTGGCATGTGTAAAATATTAAATATATAAAAATTATAAGCACGTATTCGATTATAACCGCCAGATGAAAATAAGCAAACCCCGTTAACCGAACACGTTCGACCTTTACAGGTACCAGTAATAAGCAGGGCCAAAAATCTGTCTTTGTAGCATACAATATTCTTAAGACAAGAATTTCCTTTTAAACTAACACAAAAGGAGACAGAGAAGAAGAAAAATATACGACGTCCGCTTGTATGGCATTGAATAATGAAAAACTAAATGTTACACAATACACATGCTTGTGTATAGTGACAGCGATATTATCTCATGTTTTCTGTACGAATCTTTTTTTTCTGTAGCCTTGAGTGGAAAAAACGTGGGAATAAGGAAACAAAAGGAAACGAAAAAGGAGTTGCCGCAGCCAACCGACCGACAATGACATCTGCGTTAAGTCGTTGTTTTTCATTTCCGGCCCGAGGTTACAATTGTTCTCGTTCTCATTTTCGTTCGTGTAAAATTTGCATGATTTTGCAATCATTTTATAGCGGTTCGCACAAAACATTGCTACCACCGTCACTCACCAAGGCGAGCTACTTTTTGTAAGCAAAAAATAAAAGTAAAATAAAAAATAAAAGTCACATAATATCGATAACGTTCGTAGAATTTAATGGGAACAAAAAACACACACACACAAAGTTAGTTTTCCTTTCTTTAATGCTTTCTCGCTTTTTCAAGGTAAACCTATAGAAAACAAATCCTTGATAAATTGTTGTAAATAATTTTTTTTGTTTATCTTTTTTTTGGTTCATGTTTATTTCTCTTACATTTTGCAAGAAATTCGTTAAATATTCGTTCAAAATGTAAATGAAAGGTTGACCTTTTCCAAATTGTAAAACGAAAAATAGAACAACAAAAACATTGCAATGCGTATCTTTTCTCTCACTGACATACAAAAATTGTGATCATTTGTTAAGAAAAGTAAAATCATGTAAAGCGCTGGCGCTAATTTAAAACTGTCATTTACAGCGTACTTGAAAGATTTTCAGACTTGCAATTGTTCTTTAAAAATTCATGCCTTTTTAGGAAAAAATTTAAACTTATTTTATGAGGGCGCTTTTCGTACAGAAATGTTTATGGGTTCTATAAGACGTCTTGGCAAAATGCCATATTTAAGGTCATATCGAAATGACCCAATAAAACCGATAATAGCGAACATCAGTATTAAAAGAAGAATGCATTACTCCTCTTGCAGCCTGACATTACTATTTATAAAAGAAAATTTAATAATCATGACCGACTTATGCACAGCTTTCGCAACAAAGCAAAAAAAAAGCATACGAACTGGATAAGCAAAAATGTTGCAAATAGTTTAGTTTAATCCAAGTAAATGTAAATATTCAATAGAACTGGCAATGAGCCGGTAAGCTCTTTAGCTATTCTAAATCAAATTTCCGACCGATATCGATATTTGATATTTGAAAATGTTCCCCTTACGTAAGTTAGCTTTAGAGTTGATGGAACTAAAAGTGAATTTGGTACTTATTTCTAGGAAAGTTTCTAAGTAAATTTAGACATTTCTGATCAGCGTGATCAATGAAATCTATACATGTATGTCTCTAGAATTATATATTTAACATCAAAGAATGTGTTGTCTTTCTCGTTACTAAACCTAGATTTATGCCCTTGTCACGATTGAAAAAAAGATTATCTTAGACCTGGTTAACTAAAAGATTTGTTTTATTTTAAAAAATCCTTGTACTTTTTTGACTAATTAAGAAGATGCGCATTTTTGGTATATAATATCCTTCCTGATATAATATCCCTCTTTCTGTGATGAGCATAGAAATGCGCTGCCATTCTGTCGGAAAAGTTGTTCATGTAAACAAATTTTTAATTAACTTTCTCCATTACGAGAACACTGTTATCGTAAAACATTTCTCATTTAAAAACCTATAAAATCAGAGAGAATATTAAGGTATAAGCAAGAAAAAGATTTCATCAACTTTATGCATCATCATCAATGCTGCAATTTTTTGCATAACCAAAAACTCATTGACATTGATGACAAGGTCTTGCGACTTGTATATATAAGCATGTCCGGTAGAACTTGTGATATAACAGCAAACATGAAAATGAAAATTATATCAAGAATTCTAGAAGTATATGGCAGAAGACAGACGCAAAGCAGCATGGCAGTATTTCAGCCATTCGTGGACAAATTCACACAAACTTCAACTCATATCTGTAACGAAAGCTGAGAGCATCATATGTGCTTTGCCGGCAGTTAAAATGATATACAAACCATAAAGAAACACACAAGTTTATTTATTTACACATAAAACAAATTCTTTTTGCAGCCCTTTACTACAGAAATATGAAAAAGTTGATTTTCATACATTTCGAGGTGATGATTTTTCTTAGTTAATGTAAAAAATATTGAACGCATTATAAAATATGGATAATTTTAGTTAGCACCAAATGTCAATTTATGTAGGAGTGAACTGTATGAGTGAAAATAATTAAATCTTTCTTTCTTACATTTCTTGAGCATAAGTTATGTAAAATAAGATAATGAAACATAACGCTACACTACTTTAAGTTCCTACAGGGTCATAAATGCATCATTGGTTTCCATTATGAAGGAAGGAATTATTTGAATTTGTACAGCTTTGGAGGAACTAAGAAATACGAATGGCAGAAAATATACTTGTCACACTTTTGAAGTCAAAATAAATAAAAAAATAACGAAATTTCCATCTGACAACTTAAACTTACTTTAGGTAATTAGTCCGAAAAACGAAAACAATACACTGAAGGACATGACATTGTAATTTTTTTAGCACAGTGACGTTCGACTTCAAATGAAAGAAGAGTCTAAAGAATGTTGGAATATTGTCAGCTCCCTGTTTCCTCTTATTACGGACTTATTCTGTAGGAGCAGACTAGAAAAAATGGAATCAAATCGTTAAGATTTTCGTGTGATGATTTATCAAGACCTTTGCCACTGTGAAATGATTGCAGAGCCACTTCAATGAAGACTGCTGTTCGCTCAACGACGAAGGTCGTTAAAATTGTCCAAACTTAGTATCTGTGGCAGATAACTTTGAGGCTATATAAAAACTGATAGCGCAAAATGGGCGTAGTATTGTGAGGTCGAGAAATACGCAAAACATTGCGTGATCATTTACCCGTAAAAAAGTATCTTCTCGTTGGATCCCATCTAATGCGACAAAAATGCAAAAAGAAGCAACGGATTATTAGAATACGCAAAAATCTAATTAAAAGTTTAACCGCCGTACAATGCCGATTTGGCATTGATACGTTCAAAAACCATGCCTTGGAGACTTCTCAAGACGAGTAGAAAAAGCTCTCCGGCATAAGATTTGAACTCGTGCAAAATGTACAGCCATTAATGACAATTTCCAAATTTTTTGATTTTAAGCTTAAAATATAGACAGTGCCTCACGCAGGTTAATAATATTCGAGGAAGTTATTAAGCATGTATTTATGTATAAAAAAAATTATTTTTGAAAAATATAAAAGGACGGCTTTTTTTTACTGAGATAAGTTCAATTGGACGAGCCCTACGGCCCATAATGTAGCTGTAAGAAAGATCACATAATCTTGAGAATATTGAGTTTTATATGACTAGCGTAGAACTAGAATGATCAATTTTCGGCAGAATTCTACAACCGAATACATAATTAATATGAAAATTTTCATTGTACATTTCTTACTTCTTGGCAGTCGTTTCGATAAAATTACACTACCACTACCACTACACTACTTTCTTCGAAAGTGCTTTTAAATAACATCACATAAATTTAAATAGTATAACAAAGTAAAGAAGTAAGACATTAACAAGTAAGACATAAGGTTGTAATTTCCCCAGTAGGAATGTATTTGACGCAGGTATTCTTTTCCGAGCGCTTTAAAAAAAAACTCCAAATGTAAAAGTAAGTAATAAACTTTTTCCAACAGAAAGTTCAAAGTGTCTATTCAGATAGTAAAAAAAATTGATTTTCTGAAAAATGTACAGCACTGGTTTCCATTGATTTAAGCATGTCCGTCAGTCCGCCTGTCCGTCAGTGGAATGTCTGGTGTAAACGTTTTCCTGGCCGCAAAAATCAAGATATCGGCTTCAAATTTGGTTTCATTGAAAGTTCTTTCGCTACCACGCCTACCTACTGCAATTTAGTTTTTCCTCCTTTTTTAAAATAAGAATTGCCGACATCTCTTAAATGAAAGCATTCATATTAAGTAATGCTTCAATTAAATCTATAACATTTGCTGCTTCCAGAACGAGGCTCAAACGTAAGAAAAACAAGTAAGAAAATTATATTTGGCTGTGCCGAACATTTATAGCTACCACATTTGTCTTAAAAAAGAGGGGAAAAAACAAATTTTAATGGGTGCGCGTGGGTTGGTTTTTCTATTTTTGTAAACATCTGTGGAAGTTCTTAATGAGCACTGAGCGAAACATCCAGAAAACAGGCGTGTTTCCTGGTTTATTTGATATTGTAGTTTATATTATATCGTGTGTTGCTGAACTTGCAATGTGTGTGTGCTGAACTTCCAATGTTTCTCCCAATACCGTAGCCGATATCTTCATTTTTGCGGCCAGGAGAATGCTTGCCACAAAAATTACGCAGATAAGCAGATATGCAGGTGGATAGACGGACGGACGAATAAGTCTAGGTGGATTGCGAATTTGATATTGATCAAGAATATATATGCTTTGTATAATTTCTGAAGCATCTTTCTTAATATTGCACGAGTTTTCGCAAATATTTTCTTACTTACTTCAACATTCTACAAACAGAAGGTCAGACAGGCATGCTTAAATAGAATCTAAATTTGATACTGATTAAGAATATATATACTTTGTGGATTTTCCGAACTCTCCATCTGGGCGCTACAAACAAAATGAAACATACCCTCACCTTCGGTGGTGGATATAAATAATATGAAGCGAATACATAAAATAATTTAAAATTCTATTTATCCACTAAATAAACGCATTTATACTCTAAACTAAATAAATTTATATTTTTCTTTCGTTTGCTGTCTTTTCTTTTGGTTGCAAGAATATTCAAGAATAAATTTTCATTTTTTTTTTTCATTTTTATTATTCCTGTATTTTAAATGAGCAGTTGAGCCTTTTTTTTGCTTTGTATGTCATTTTGTTGCTTTAAGACTTAAAACCGTTGACTTTTTAAACTTGAAGCGTTTACTTTGCCCGTTGATGGGGACTTTCGTTAAACAAATAAATAAAGGAACGAGAGAAAAAATTTAAACGAAAGCATCACAGCAAGCAACGTAAAGCAAAATAAAAAATATCCAACACAATGAGATATTAAAAAACAACAACAATAAAAACCAAAAAAAAATTGAAAACAATAATAACAATAATAAAAATGATGACAGCGACAACCATAATAATAACCAGACGGTTGATGATGACTGTTAACCAATACACCTACATACAGAGATAGGAAAAAGAGAATATATAATAATAGAACCGCAAATACAATAAATTGAAAGCTGAAGAGCTGGATAAATTGCAAAAATGAAAGTTTTTTGTTAAACACAAAATAAAAGCAAAAAACAAAAAACGTAAGTCAGAATTTGCTCTCAATTTACATATCAGAAAAACCCGTTTGGATAACTATGTCCAAAGTGGGTGCTTTCGGGGAAAGCAAGAAAAAACAATAAGGGCTCGCCACAGCGACATTAAGTGTCGTACAGTACCAACAAGGCAAACATGCGTTATCTCATTCATTCCTGCATTTGTTAGTTAATACTGGTGAGTAGTTGTTTGGATGGTTGGCTTGGCTTAGTTTGGTTTGGCTGAATTGTTATATTCATTCGTTCATTTTAGCCAAAAACTAAAAAACGAAACCAGGGTTGACTTATTGTTGGCATTGTTCTGAAAAGAAAGCAAAACGTACTATATCCTAAGCCACAAGCAAAATAATAGTTTACTCTGCCATAAATAATAATAATAATAACAATAATAATGATGATTATTTTTGCTTCATCTCTGTTTAACATTCTGACAGAGGAGGAGGCAAAGGAAGAGAAAGCCTAACGACCTAGAATTCAACCGTTCGCCTAGACTGCATTTTCGTCGTTTTGTGGAATGTATACTTGAAATGGAAAACAGTGCAGGCGCTCACCATCCGTTCTTCTCTCACCCAATATATTTTTGTGGTTTTTGTAATGGCACGATTTAACTTGGTTTGGTTAGTTTGGCTAATTGTTAGGAATTTCAAAGAACAAAGATTGTTATTATTATTTTTTTTGTCATTATTTCGTAAAAATTTTTTAAAAAATGCGGAAAAAACTTTTTAAATCGGCTTAAGTTTTATTGAAACTGCAATTATTATTTGCGATGGTGTAAATTAGGAGCAAAAGATAGAATCAAGCACAACAGGCTACTTTTACGTTTTAAATGTTTGTTACTTTCATTCTTTTTGCATTTATTAGAAAAGTTTTGATTGCATTTTATTTAAATAGTCCTCGGAACAAATGTTGTTTTTTACTATAAATTACTATTGATGACAAAGCGTTGCGAAAGATTGTTAATGCAATCTGTGCAAAATATTGAAATGATTTTCATTTTTTCCTCTTGCCGTGACAAAAACAGTCTGGTTGAGTAAGACAAACCTTATACAACATAATCTAAGGACATTGTTTTAAGGTAAAAGAAGCGTGTGTCAATTATTTCAAACTCGTTTCTTATATTAGGATTTCTTAACTAAATATTGCAAGACTATTTAGATAAAATACAGGTCTGGTTGGTCTTTGCAAAGTGTGAGCGGCTTGATGTCAATACAGAAAAGTTCACAGCTGGCTTGTCCTTTTTTTAATTTTAGTGTTCATTAATGTCAACTATTGGCTTTATTTAATGATGTGTTAACTAAATTATAAAATATGGCAAAATTATGAAAATTACATCCGAGAAAAGTTTTGCTAGGAGTGGTTATACCTTTTGTTGGAAATAGCGCAGTTGTAATTGCGACACTTAATATTTATATAGTCTTATGCTCAACTTCAAGCAGTCTGTCTGCATAATATGTTCTACAATTAACTTTTTTTTGTACATTTTTTATTCATTTGTAATTTAAATATTTTCGAACATGTTGTTACCAACTACCAATACGCTGGTATATTGAAAAATCCTAATTCGTTTTCAAAAATTGAAGATTTGACTAACAAGCAGGTTGAGTTGGCAAATTATCTTATCAATATAATGATACTTTTAATCTCCAAATTATGCAAATAAGTCTTTGAATCTGTATATAGAATGTCAATGGGCTTTGCAATCACAACTGTGAATTTGAAGTTTCTTTTCATCTAAATTTTATCGACATTTTTCTTATATCAGAAACTCATTTCACAAATCGCTCTGATTTCAAAATCGTTAGACGTAATTTAATTACTGATGATAGAACTCACTGACCCTCAGAAAATCATATTCACAAACTTCTCAAATTAAAGTGAACTGCAACAGTTTCAATATTTAAATCTGTGGAATTTGTTTTCCTCACTGATTTTCTTTAAAACGTAACGATTATAATGATTTCTTCGGCAGTTAGGTGCGAAATTTATTCCTGGAGATGATTTCAATGCCAAATGTTACTTGTTGACACCTAGACTAGCAAGTCCGAAAAGAAGGGTGCTCTACAAGTCAATCAGTAATAACAAATATTCCGTTCTGTCCACTGGGAGAATCACATACCAGTCGGAGATCTGATCTGAAAAAGATTCCTGAGTTACTAGACTTCGCGGTATATTCTGGTATTGCTAATAATCTACTCCATATTTATGTCAATGGTGACCTCAGCTCTGATCGCTTTCTATTGATTATCAACTTCAACATATTACTGTTTAATACTGAATTTACTTTTTTTACTTGAAAATGGCCAGCAATAATATTGTGCAAAATCCAAGTTTTTCAAATGATGATTAAATACAGAGATAAACTTTGCTCAGTATGTATCTTTTTATGATCTAAAATTTAGATAAAAACCTTAGGGAAAAAAAGGATAATTGCGATTATTGTGCATATAAAAGTTGCCACTTTGTTGTACATAAATTAGCCGCGTGTGCTTATAGTTCTTCCTGAACAGCGAATTAAATGTACGAAGTGTACGCTCGAAAAATGCTGACGCAAATTGAACTAACTAAACACTATAATGATACATAAATGAACGAAATAATCGGTAAATAAATTTTTATCTAATTGAGAAAAATAATATACATTAATTCAATTCATTTCAGTAAATTGTGCTCGCACATTTAATACCAATATCCTGAATTATTAGAGCATAAAGGCTATATGCGTATATGTGAAGATAGTTTATTATTCACTTATGTTTACCAATAAATAATAGTAGTAATAATAACGTTGATAATCACAATGACCATGTTAATGGTAAATTGTTTGTATAGTTTAGCACGGATCTTGTTGCTATTGTTGTTGTTAATGTTTGGTTTGTTATTCGGTTTAAATAAGAGTAGCCTTCTCATATCGTCATTATCATAATCATCATTGTCGTCGTTATTTGCGTTATAATTTTTTATTCACCTACGAAAGATGAAAATGAATTTGTACTACGTTTCTGTTCGTAACATTCATACAGACTCTTGACTAACTTAAAATATAAAATCTTTTCAATTTGTTTTAGCTGAATGTTATCCAAACGGCGTAGATGTATTCAGGAAGCAAACAATTTCGATATTCAGTTCGAAACTTAAATAATAAATAAATGAACATACAGATAATAATAATGATCTTGATAGAGGTAGAAGAACGCTTACTATTTTGTATTAAGTATTGTCTTATTCATTGTAAAAATATTATATGAAAACTGTTATGGGCGACCTATTAAGATATGGACCATTGTTTAAAAGTTTATCTTTTTTCATTTAAATTCGCGTTAGATGATAGGTATTTAAAATTCGATCAAAAGTGAATATATAAATTTCTGGCTTGTTATTATTATAAATTATGAAGCAACAGGATTTTTCACAAGCATTTACATTTCAACAGGATGGCACCCGTAATTGGTTTGTTGATATTTAATGTGTTCGACGGATGTGGCATTATGAAAGCATTAAAGTAAAGAAAAAAATTGTTTTGTTGTTGTTGCAATTTTTCCATATTTTACACAATATTTTATATGTTCATATATGTAATACTATGTAATATGTAGGTAATAAAATGTACGTAATTTCAGGTCCTGTAAATGCTGCGTGTGTGTTTAGCAATAATTTTTATCGTTTTGTTGAAGTTGCGTCAAATATATATAAAGCCAAGTGTGAAGTTGCGTTCATTTTCTCTCTTGTGTTTGGCTGCCTGCTTGGGTAACTATTTTATGTTTTTACGTATTACATACACTGCTTAAACTAAGTGCTTGTTTCCTGTTTGTTAATATAGCAACAATAAAACAACTTTTTGCTGAATAATATAAAATGTAACAATTAACTTAATACTTTAGTTTTAAAGAAGACATTACATCACAAGTATGGCTTGAATATGCCTAAAAGTTCAATTAGAATCGGATGGTTTCATTATTACACTAGAATGAGAACTCAAATATACTTCCTAAGCGCACGCTATTTTCGAATATCTGTCTGTATTGAACGAACAAAGGAACAAAAGAAGACTGTAACTTCAATAGTTAGGTTTTGATACGAAAGAGAGAATACGTCATATGTCTACATTTTCCTGCTTGGACCGCCCCCCATCAATATTGATATACTACATACTGATCTTTCGTCCACCCATCATACTGACTAAACGTTTTGTAATGTATTGTATTTATAGAACTGGTAAAACTGGTAAAACAAAACATGGTTCGATTCGCTTATGAAAACAATTTTTTTTTGTTATAGCCGGACTTAACATTTGTGGCAATATCCAGAATGTCAGTTTTTTTTTTCAGGTACCAAACAATTGTTTTCATTTATAAATTTGTTGATGTAAGGGTTTTTAGGATTCGTTCTTTGCTTTTTATGTCGTTTAATAATGTTTAAAACTTACTATTGAAAAATGATTTCCATAAAACTTTTTATGTACAAGTATAGTGCATTGGCAATTTAACGCCATGTTAAGCGTTTTGTATCTATGCCTTTACGTGCGCTAACATAAGCATTTATGAGTTATTTATGAATTTATGATGTATTTTATGGATTTTAATATGCACCGTTTGAATGCTTAATTTGCAAAAAAGAAGGAAAACTAGCATGAATTTCCAAAATGGAAAAATAGACAGAAATGCTTATGTATGGAGGTGGTATTTACTCTTACTCTGTATCCAAATGGTCTCATTCGAAAAAAATATTACAATTTAAAATTGCCGTACAAATTGATATTTGTTAGGATTATGTTAAATAACAAAAATGGCAAACACCACAACAACACAATTATAATTGGCGAATGTGTTTTAACATTTGGCGTTCAGCTGTTTAATAGTTGAAATGCATATAAAAATTATGCAATAATCAGTTATAGTTAAGCAACTTATGATTACAACGAATTATGATTGTGCTCTATCTGTAATATTCTTTTTTAAGAGTGAAGCAAAAATATGAAAGAACGTTATCCTAAAGCTGAACTTGATTCTTAAAAAGCTCCCAATTTTTTAATCTACTGTAACAGTATCTCCTTTCATACGAATAGAAAGGCTTTGTCTGTCGAGGGATATAGACGTTTGCATCTTTTTTTTACTATAGTCCGTAAAAACTAAAATTACTCTAATTGTTGTAGGCTTACTAAGTAAGCCTGTAAAAAGATCGGGAAACGCACAAACATATGTAAAACTATCAAAAAATGCTGCGCATTTGATGCAGTTTTGATTATTGTCGGTTGAGTTCAAAAACTAGATAAAAACAAAGAGAAGGTCTCATCACATTTTCCAAATATATATTTGAATGTTGCGTATTGAAGGGAGGATGTTATCGACTTTAATCGATTGTTCTTGATTATAAAAACATTCTTATAAATTAACTTTCCATTGCGTTGACGTAATTTTAACGAAATTTAATTCTGTTGGTAAGAGATCATTACATTAGGGGTTCGGATGAGATAAAATTCTAAAGTTTGCATACGACCAGCTTTAAATTTTTAATAAACTTTTTTTGTTTTTGGAACATATAACGGGAAATTATACTTAATGTTATTGCAAAATTGTATTAGATAGTGCACTGCCGTTGTGTGTTTGGCAAGATCATTTCACTACTCAGAGACATATGGCACGTGATTCTCTTAACAAAAATTGACTTAATTTCAATCAACAAAAAATGACTTAATTTAAATCAAGGATTTATGCAGGATCCGAAATTAAAGTGCGAAATGATGACCTGCAAGACTGAAAGTGACGCTATTGATACCAATATTGGTCACTTTGAACAAAAATTGCATTAGTATTGAATAAAAGCTAAGAAAGCTTACCGCCACAATCTCTTTCAAAGTTGTATTTGTAAAAACAAAGACAGCTATAAAAGGGAAACATAAACAAACCTAGCTAAACACATCGTACATTTGCCTAAGCTATTAGAAATTAAGCTACGTTGAATTACTCCTATGCCGACCACTATTTCAATAAAATCTCCTAGTTATTGTGCAATTCCTTTCTTAAAAAAATAATAAAAAAATAAAAAAAAAACTAATTAATCAGCCACCGGTGCATCGTCTAAACATTCACCTTCAAATAAAATATAGCCTCGATGATGTATTATAGAAACTAATTAACTATGCTTTGCTTTAATTTTTATGAAATTGAAGTCCGTTTGTAATACGAAGAAGACACATTAAACTATTAATATATTCATTAAAAGAAAAGAAAAATATACAAAAAAATATTCACTAATTTCTTCAATGACGAAAAAATTCTATAACTTGAAAAGTTTACGGTTTCACATAGTTACCTGTTCGTTTAAAATTTTTTCTTTAGCTGCAGCACGAGTCAATAAAACTTTATCCTTTTGCAGTAGCTGGATCATCTTATGCAATTGCTATTTAATACACTTTAATTCTTCCAGTAGGAGGATCAATTCTGTAAATGAGGGCATTTGGTTTCAATTTCAATTCCAAAAAGAAAATTTTGTCTTACGACTTGTCGGCTTTCTATGTTGCTAATTACTCTCGAATCACTTGATCTCCTGCCATCTGTTAACTTTTAGTTTCTCCACCAAGTTCCTTAACGACGATATCGCAGGCGCACGATTTATGTTGACAATTTTTCTGGTAACTTTTCCGTGTTGATTGTTAAAGCATGACCGTCTCTGCCTCTTATTTTTTATTTTATGTAGTTTGTTTATAGAAAACAAACGGCTCTCTCATTTATTAATTCACAATAACTGAAAATTTAGCCACAGTAATGAAAATTAGTGACAATGTTACACGAAGTTAGAGAAGGTGACCTACCATTCAACTTCCAGAAGGTGGATGTCATTTTTTAAAAGCTAATACTAGTTATATGTTTAGAGCCCTGCCTTGGATAAACCCGCTTCTGTCATAAAACACCGTACTATCTCAACATGAATCCTGATTATTCTGTCTGCTACCATCCTATATATAACACATGTTAAGATTTTTGACAAAAAAATCAATGTGATGAAAAGTATGCATTTACGTGTGTACTTAGTTCCCCAAGAAAATTTTTGAGAAACAAGGTATAATTTTTGATACTTTATCAAGAAAATAAATGAAGAATTATACTAGTGGTGAAATGTTGTAGGAAATTTAATGATCGGTTCTGTCTGATAAAAATGCTTTTACTAGTTCTTCTATCGTAATAAGAGTAGAATGCACTGAATTTCGAAACTCCATGTAATACAGTACAATAACAATTATTGCGAATTAATTATTATGCCTTTAACGGGTTTTTAAATATAAAATAAAGCGAAAAAATTTCATTTTTATTAGATAACAAATAAGAAAGTTATATTCGGCTGTAGTCGAATCTTTTATACCAGCAGCTTCTTCTTAAAATCAAAATACTCGAAAAAACCTACATATTGATACCCTACAAATATAGCTGATTTTGTGCGTTTTTAGAAAATGCACGAGGACTTTTTATTGCAATTTACAGGCAATGAGCAAAAAAGCCAGAAAGGAAAGAGAGAAAGAGAGTTCGAATGTTGAAATGTTCGCAAAACCCGACACATTAGAGTATACTAACAGATTATTTAATGATATACGAAATGCAATATGTGAAATAAGTCGAAAGAACATAACTGCACTTAAATCAAACACAAAGCTACTGATGATGATGAAATTCGAACAAGCTTTCTTTTTAATTGATTTATTTTGGTTTTCATTAGAAAGACTTCAGTCATAAAAAGAACAAAATTATAATTTGTTTTGAGAATATTCTGCTCTTCCCCAAAAATACTACAGACTACAGAATATAATTTCCCGCTTGTTTTAAATGTTATCAAATTTTCAATTCGGTTCAATTGGTTTTCTCAGAGAAATACTTCAAGCATAAATTAATTGAATTTTCTTCGGCAGCGTGTTAGTGGATATACTTTGTCTTTATATTCTCTGTTTACTTTTTCTTTTCCCAGAAGCATAAACGGTTTGGACAGTAAATGCATTCGCTCTAAGAAACTATTAGCTTTTTTTTAATTGTAAACTTCCTATCAAAACTCCCAAATAAATTCTATTATTATTGTTTGTAAGAGTTTCGTAAAATATTTTAACACTAACAGTAAACGCAAGCAACTAAGTGTGAGTGTCTGTGTTTGTACGGAGCACTATAAGTAATTTAATTGAACACGAAAAAAAGAATAGAACAATAAGTGTAATTTGGCAAAATTCATTCAACTGTAGTTAATCTAAATGGATGAATGGTTGACTGAGTACGCGAAGAGAATAAACTGGCAGACAGGCAGGCAGTATTTAAATAAAAGTATTTGAGCGACATCTTCATCATCATTTCAAGTAGACTTGTTAACAATTATACATCGAAATTGAAGTTTATCTTACATTTACTTGCAGATAATTATAAAAACAAAAATATTTGCTGAACATCTCAACAAACTAACGGCAGACGTTACTAGCATTAGAGTTGCCCTTATTGACTATAGCAACAATCGTGTTGTCAGATGTTTATTATGCATTTTTTTTATTTCGCTTTCCATTTAGCATTCACTGGTAGTAATTATATCCATCTCCGAAAAATACAGGAATACTAACTTTGTTAATTCATTTGTAATACGCGGACGTCAAAAGCTATTGCTTTGCTTGTCTTAATTTATTAAAAAGTTTACAATTAAAATGAGACTGAATTATTTTTATACATATATATCACTATTTTATATAATATACATATTATACAAACTTTATCTGTGCAGAATAATTCCTAGATGATGGGGTACTAACAGCCGCCCTATAGTTCACCTAAGTTCTTTTTATTTTATCAGTTGCAAGTTTGTTGCTTTTAATAGTTATTTATTGTTGTTATTGCTAATATTTCATTCCGTTTTTCTTCAGAAAGTATTTTCGGTTGGCTGCTTAATTTTGTTTTTATTTTTCTTTCGTTTTTTGTTTCTTTATGCACAAAAATAACAAATATATATAGAACTAAACGCATTCTTTTAATAGTGTTGGTAAAGGCAGTTGGATATGCTCTTGTTGTTTTTTTTCTTTATATCCACCACCGAAGGTGTGGGATAATTTCATTTTATCATTTGGTTTGTAACTCGCGGAAGAAAACGTCCCACAAAGCATATATAAATGCTTGATCAACATCAAATTTAGTATCTATTTAAGCATGTCCGTCTGAGCTTCTTTTGCCTATGCAATAAACATTATCCTGGCCGCAAAAATGAAAATATTGGCTTCGGATTTGGCAGAAAAATTGGAAGTTCTTTCACATATTTTGCTATTGAAAATGGATCAAATCTACCTCAACCCACGCCTACCGTGTAAGTTGTTTTCTGACTGTTTTTCACGGTATTCCACGACTGGCTGTATTCCATGGTATTCCATAAAAATAAAAAAAGACTTGCGACTCCCACTCACTAAAATTTACTTTTTCCCCTTTCTTTAAAATAGAGGTGGTGAGTATAAAAGATTCGGCATAGCCGAATATAATTTTCTTACTTGTTTTTCATTATTCTCGCATTTCCTTAATTATATTCAGCATTTGCTAGAACAAGAATATTAAATCCTTTAAGATCTTTTAAAAAAAATAAGTGCAAAAACGGATAAAAGGAAAAAAAATGAAACCTGAAATAAGAAGAAAATAGACGAAACGAAAATTTAAATGTATGTTATGTTATATTCATACTTAATGCTGAAACTTCAAGAAGATATGCTAACTTTGTCCTCTTGTTTACAACATCTACAAATCGGCATCAAGGAAAAGGCAAAAATTTTTGTTCATAGTTTTTGTTATAGATGCTTTAAACCTTTGAGTTGGAAAAAATTCATTACTTGCAATATGTTTTTTCCTTCAAATTTCAGCCTTTCCCTCAAGCGCTTAGAGAAGAGTTTCTATATCAAATTAATTTTCGCTGAGAACTTATAGACTTAGCTGTTGATTTCTAACTTGTCTAATACACGAAGTGATATCTTTAGTCAGTATTTATGTTGAAAGCGTTTGCAAACAATAATACAATAGTGTAGTTTCATTGAGACTACCGTTGAGAAGTTATCTTTTAATCGCACTTTGCTCAAAACCAAGCAAATTTCATTCATTTGTTCGTCTTCGCTACCAATAATGTCCATTTTTTTAAAACGAATGGAAAGTGCCTCTTAGTAAAAAAAGTTTTTATAATAATTTTGTAGATTTATTAAAATAGAATAGTTTTTAAATAACGACATAAATGAAACTGCATATGATTTTGTCATTGAACATCATTTCTAGATGGAGATGAATTTTCAATCGGGTTCAATGTAATGGCCAAGGCATAGTGATTTGCTCCGATTTCATTGGCGTCACCTCGACGTACGCCAGCCATTTGATACTTCTGGGTGAGTTAGAAACAAACATTCATAGATTTCTGTTACAGATGCCGGACGACAGATATAATTCAAAACGTCTAACATGATTTTTGCTTTAATTATAGACGTATTCACTAATAATTTGCTGCTACAAATTTTCGATTGTACTTCTTTAATTTATTAATAACGTTTTTCTTCGATGATTTGAATTTTGATAAAAATAAATTTTGACAATAATTTCAACTCAAAGAAATTTTCTATATGATGAAAATGGAACATTCCGATGAATTTTTTCTTGCAAACTTAAATGAGGCTTTCAATTAAGCATTCAATAACATAACTTAAATAAACTTCACTCCTCCTCCTCGGCGACATTTAATGAATTTTGCAGATATATTTTAGGATCAATTCTTTTTTCGTACATTAATTCGTCGCAATTTTCATTGCCCGTTAACAATTATTCATTCAATTAAGTTTTTCACTCTCAGTTTATACGTTGCTTAAAAAATTTAGTTTGCTTTATCAACGGTTAGTCGACTAGAGTTCGGCGTATCTTGTCTGCTTACTGCTGGTTTTGACAAAGTATATATGCAAGAGAGTAGAAAGTGTCAGTTTTCTTCGAGTAGAATGTCAAAGCTAAATATGCGTCCCGTCTTGAAAAATTCCGTTTCAAAATAAAACGCATTCGAAGTTGCAAGTGCCAGTAGGCTCTTATTATCGAAAAATTTAATTTTTCTTTATATTATTCTTCTCTGTTTAAGATATCATTTAAACACAAAAAATAAAAAAGTTATTTTGTGAAAAATTTTATTTATATATTTACTTATTTGTAATACGCTTTCAGCTTTAATTAAGCCCACACGAACACGAACGCAACGAAAATGAATGAAATGAATATAATATATATGTAAAGAGTCAATATTTTCGGACTATGTGAAATGTTAAGTAAAAAAAGTTTTTTTGTTATTAGTATTATTTTTAGGTTTCTCTTTTATTGCTTTTTCTCGTTTGCATGGTCTTATATAAATTTTTTTATATAACTTTTAAAAATAATATTGTGCAGCTTTTTTCAAAGTTTATTTTTCTTTTAAAAATTTCATTTAATTAGCCACTTTTGTGAGTTGTTTTTCGTTTTTTTTATTGCACAAAAAGAAACTTATTACTACGTAATTATTTGCCTTTTAGTGGATTTTAACGCTTTATGAAGGGGAAAAAAATTTAACGTTGCTCAAACAGTTGCATAAATTCTTAAACGACATAAAAAATATTTTATTTTTGTATTTTCCAAACCCAAAGATTATTAGTATGATATATAAACATGTTCGATGAAATCATAAATAATGCACATTGGAGTAGACAAATATATTTACTATGAGCTTTATAAATAAATGCACACAATTTACTTTCAAGTTAAAGTACGCTTTAAGCATCATTTAAAACATTTTCAGATGTCTAATTAACTGAAACAAGAAAGTACGGAAAAACAATCCCTAATATATCAAAATTTATAGCGAAATATTTTTTTTAAAAGCTATCGTTATTGAACTGAGTCCATTACATTTACTTTAGTGTTTTTCTATGTGGGCTTTACATTGTGTGCTTTTACTTTTAGACAGCTTACAAACGTCTGAACATCTAGCTCACCACTCAACCGTTCTCCGACAAATGGATGTCACCGCGGATATACGTTCTAACAAATGATAAACTCTAGTTCATACTTAGCATTGGCAGAAGAGGATTTGTTCTGGTCCTCTATTCAATCGGTTTACTAAATTAGAGTTGCTAACGTTTTCCCGACAAATTTTCCTATGGCGACGAATTTCTTTTTCTCAGCTACATAAGCTGTTGGTAGTGTTCTTTAATGATGATTTCAATTTGTCGGAACAAACCGTTATACACCGTACGCAACTGACTTTCCTAAATGGGGACGTCGCAAATATTCAGCTTTATCGTTGATGTAAGTAGTCTTTTCTTCTTGCTTTTGATGCATTCAAAGTTCTTCACTCGAACCCATTTAGCAATACTATCCTTCGAGTCGAGCCAGAAAAATGAAATTTTCTTCGTTGTTTTCCTTGCCCGTTTTCGACCTACTTAAAAGTCCAAAATCTACTTTGTGTTGACCTAGGGGCACGATTTACGCTGTTGCGTCAAACCTAAAGGATGTACTTTCAGATGAAGAAGTCACAGTACCTCATTTCCTACACTTTGGCAAGCAAAACCAACTTATTTAATATAATAATGCAAAGCAATCAAAACTAATTAGTATCGTAATTAAAAATAATATCTATGTTTATTGTGTTATTTTAACGTAAATTAAGAAAGCGAAAAAGTAGCAAATTTTCATATGGAATATTGTCTATATAGTAACGTTAATTAATTTGATCGACTAATAAAATAAAATTTTCAAATTATCTAGTGAAAAATGTTTGTTAAGATTTTGACATATGTGCTATCTATATCGGCATGGCTGTATGTTTGTATTACACGTAACGGTGACAGGTTTAGCTATTCTTGCAATAATAGTATTTGTCATTCAGTTAAATCAGCAATAATACAAGTATCATTCAATATCTGAGACGAACAGTAAAGACGGTAAGCCCTATCCGAAATAATCGCTAAACCAGTCATTCACTTAAACAACAAAACTGACTTATATCACATGTACAATTTTATTGAAACTCGATATAAACATACACACACAGAAATACTTAAACGTATATGCAATCAGACGCTAACCTAGAAATAAGTAATAAGATATTTGCCAAATAGAACAATAAACGACAATTTTCTATCAACTATTCCATCTTAACTATAATATACACTACTTACAAAATTTATATTATGTATATTTGTACGTATGTATGCATTTGTTTGCTACTCACTATAGTCTTCTCTTATATATATAGATATATGCACATATAAGACTATTCGAACGATTTGCCCTACTTTATCAAATGGCTTATATGAGGTAAGTTTTTTATGTATGCATATGCATGTGAAGGTATGTGCTAAACTGCTGCATGTGCATAGATTTGTAGATGTGAACCTACACTTGTGATGATGACAACGATGATACTTGAAACTTAGGTAAAATGCAGTTAGAGTTAAAATTTATACATTATAGTACGATGGAAACAGAGAAATAGAGAAATAAGGAGTTGACTGCTCAAAAGATTCAAATAACGGCATATACAGCAAACTAGTAGTAGTAGCTGCTATACTTTGAGGACAAATGTTGCTTGTATTCTTAGAGAGCATCATTATATTTTCCCTAAAGGTGACAAGTTATGCAGTGAAAGATTGTCAAATGCTGCAGGTGTTGCTGTCGATACTTCTTCCACTATATTTTTTGTTCTTTCTTTTTTTTTGTTTTGCAAGTTAGTTTTTATCTTGTTAGCTGCTGTTATTTATTATTGTTATTGATGATAATGATAATCATGGTGGTGATGGTATAAAAGTATATTTATATAAATTTTACATTTTTTCCCTATTTATTAGACGACATCAAGTTTATTTAAGCAATTTGTTTAAAAATATTAGAGAAAATATTTCAGCGGCTTGTACTTAAGTTATTATTCTCGTGATTTGATTATAGTAATGCCAGCAGTTGTCCTTGTTTTTGCTTAACGAAATCCTATAAAATCAAAGAACTTTTCTTCTTAACCGCATAACAAATAAATATTCGTTCGATGCGAAAATGTGGCTCAATTTTTTTATTTCTATTTTAGTATTTGAGAAAATATTATTTTATGTAATGTTATGTTTACATGTAGAGTAGACAATTGGAATTTCTTTTGGTGACTACAAATATTGTATAGTAATGGAAAACATGTCGTATTTTTATTAGAAATAATTATTAAATTTGTACAATTTCTGATTCTGGTTGTGGAAACCAGTAATTAATGGGAGATATCGTACAATTTGCAATTAAAATTAATTTAAATTCAATTTAATGTCTGCAATTGTCGTTGACGTTTTGAAAAGAGTGCCCAAGGCGTGCTTTTATGTACAAAAAAATTATAACTCAAGTGATCTAAAAAGAATATTCGTTGACAAAAAATTATATTTACATTGTCGAATTTTTTTATAGTTATGTGATTGCCTGTGAGATGAATACTATAAAAATAAAAACAAAAACTCATTTGAAAAGAAGCTGTTCGACTATCTAGCCTCTTTAGCAAGAATTATTCTTTGTTTGCAGCCTCATCCATTTTGATAATATTGCTCTGTATTTTTCTAACAGTTTAATAATTTTTAAGACTAAAAATGCAATATGAAAAATGAAATAAAGTAGCAGGGATATCTAAGGTGGCGCATCATACTCTGACATTGTAAGCGGTCACTATTCATAAGAGCTTGCGGCTCTATTTTCTTACCCGTAATATTTCGAAGCAATAGAACTCTCCAACATCAAGCAATAAAATATTAGTTCTATTAAGATCGTACCGTGTTTGAGTAAGTGAGATTTAACCTGTTGGAGCGATTCAACAAGTTGAATGAAAGATTAAACAAACTGCTGGATGATACGAGTCTTCAAATAAACTAAAACAGTAATTTACGATTACATCCGGGATATTGACAAGGTTAAGGTCTAAGAGATTGCCATTACAATTAGGACTGTCATTGCGTCCCTGATCTGTCGTTATATTCTGATTAAAAATTTAATTAGAAAGCACAATAGTCCTATCAGAAGTCAAAATGGCGATCATACAACCGGAATTGTCACTAGAGTATCAAATGAGCTGCGCTGATACAAAATCTCCCGACACTAAGATCATATCAGTAGATTTCCAAACTTCAACATTTGCGTGAATATAAGAGCAATTTAACAATAAATATTTATTATCAGCTTGCGGCAATAAATTAAACGTTAAGTATAGTTGAAAATTCAAATAAGTAGAACGAAAAGGCAACCGTTATGGCAATTAAAACACCACTACGAATACCATCCAATTAATTTTTTCTAAACACGTGGAAGTTATGTGAAAAAGTTCTAATGACTGTAGAGCTGGCTTCCTCTAGGTTTAAGTAAAATCCAAATAAGAAAACTCATTGAATTTAGGCAAGTATATCCAATTTTTGATTGTGGGCTTCAAACATTTTGGTCGGTGATAGCAACTGGGCTTGAGGACAAACCTTTTTTCAATAGAACAACATTAGCGTTTCGAGGTCTATCCCGTAGGGTAAATTGCTTTATTAAGAACTCTTGTTGCCAAAACCATTTGCTTAACAAATGTTTTCTGTAGAAATCAAAATTTTAAAGAGCGAAACAGATCTGGGATAAGAAAGTGATAATTTTAAAATACTATTTAGGATAACAGACGGAATTTTTGAAATAAGACAACTTTTTATATTACCAAAAGAGGTGCCTCGTGCCAGTATCTACACAAATATTTTTTTCCAAAGGGGTAGTGCAACATTATTCGTGGTAGGAACGTTAGGAATCGAGAGTGCAGAATTTTGGGTTGGCGAAAAAATAAAGGGTGCGACACTATTTGCTTTTGCTATTTGGTACCGTGAAGATGGGGATTTACCATTTTTTGTTTACTTTTTTTTGAGATTTAGATAGACCGTTGCCAATAGGAAGAGCTAGCGCAGAACTGCTATTAGTATTGTCATATATCATATCTATAGAAAAGATATAAGCGTTATTTAAAGACAAGGGTCGAGTGTTCGCTGCCATTAGCGAATTAGATGATAAAAGGTCTAAGAGGTTCATCGTTGGCGGTAAGCAACAGTGAGAGTGACAGGGACGGATAAAAGAGTTTCATGTAAACTCGGCAGGCAAGTCACATTGCAAAATAGTCGAAAGAATTAGTCGGAATATTTTCGAGGTTGTCTTGGTTTCTATTGTAAAGTAGTAGGCGCGTATTTGGACGGATTGCAACAATTTTTCTAATCTGGCATTCTTAATTCAATGTTTTTGCCGTATTTCAATTTCCTATCTTCACTTTTGCGGCTGTGGCAAGTCGAACAAGGTTAGGGATCAAAATGACTTCGATAGAAATAGGTAAATAAAAATATTGCTAGTTTTAGTGTTAAAATTGCGTATTCCTCCGTCTGCCTGTCCGATGTCGGTTAATCTATTTTTATTTTGAATTGTATTGCGTTTGTCTCGGATTGTTTTTGGATCCTAGCCCTTATATAACATGCTGTTGTAGAAGGTATACGTTAAAAAATAATTTATTATTTCTTGATGAAAATCATTTGAAAATTGTACATCGCCATACCATTTACTTCGTTTAAGAATATGTGAATCTTTTTTGTTTTAAATATCTCTTTATGGCAACGAAGTCTAATTTTTAGTTTGACGTATAATATAAAACTATTATGTCAAGTTTGGACTATACTATTTTTGGACCGCATCCCGTATCCGTCAAAAGTTTGGACTTTATGATTCTGGGATAAAATTCTTAATTTTAATAAATTCTTAACTTTTGCATAAGGCGAGGTTAAATTTGTTAGAATATATCGTTTTTCTCTAGAAATTAAATGACAAATGTTCTTTTGAGGTACCTTATAAAATTCTACTTGCGAGTGGATTGGCATGCATTTCTTATGTGTTGCAAATTTATTAGAGAAAAAAAGCATGTACGAAGACGATGTCATAACAGTGAACTGATTTAAACCATACGAAGAACGAGTAGAAAAGCAAAGCGTAAGAAGACTTAAGAATCTCTTAATATATACTTCTTGACAAACAAACCTTGTATCCACCCTTCCACGATGTGTATAAGAATGTAAACATTTTTTAATAATTTTTACTTTCCATATAAACAATATTATATGCTAAGTACACTTCACTTGGCTGAAGAATTGCAAAAAAGAATTTAAGTGCTTTAAAAAAAAATTTGTGATAGTCAGCAAATGTACTTCAAACTAAACCAAAAATAGAAATAAAAAGAAAGAATTGATAGAAATTTAATTAAGGTTTAAAAGGAATAATTTGAAATTATACAAATCGGAAATTTTGTTCTAAAGAAAAATTTTACGAGTGTTCATTTCGGTTTAGAGTAACAACATTTCTTCAAGAAGGATGTTTGATATTTCTCCTTTATTATTTAATTTCATTAGCGATTTGAATGGATTAGTAAGGCTAAAAAGTTGTTTAACCCATAACGTCTAAAAGAAAATTATTTGGTAAAATTGCTCTCCAATTATATTTATTAGATACTATACAAGTAAAGAGAAGGTATATAAAAAAAATACAGAAACAATTAAATTATAAGGGCGTGATAAATTATGAAGCTCCTGTCTTGTATCATAGGTTTACTGTACCGTATGAGAGATACAAAATCTTACGCAAAGAAAACCACAATAGCAAAAAAGCTTTTTGTTGCCATGTTTGGAGTTCATTTTTTATAGTAAGAATTTCTAAACCCATGACTAGAAGATAGCGTAATATCTTCTGATGTTAGTATCATTCAAAGAGACGCAGATCAGAGTGGTAGGTAACGGGTTAAATTGTGCCCCTCATCTTCCTCCGCAATTATCTTTGTTTACGACTTTGCCAAATAGAAAACATCTCACAAGTGCAGTTTTAAGTACGTTTGCGGTATTGTCGAACATTTAAATTGATATTTGCCAAAATGCTCGAGTGCATGGTATACATTTTTCAATTTGTCAGATCATCGAATATATAGAAGCCAAAAATCTGTTTGCACACTTTTCAACAAACACGTTAGTTACTACGAATCTTCATTCATGCATACCTACAGTCAATATGTGATACAAATTAAGTTTTTTTTTTGGCTTATTTTGGGATGCGGCCGGTTGTTGGTATAAAGAGGAAGCCAGAATATCAATGAAAGAAACTGGAACATTTATGATTCAAGACGAATCTTTAAGGCTGTACTTAATACGAATGGCTTATGGAAGGCTTTGTTAAGAGAAAATCTATTAATGTTCACTTTTCCTATTGTCTACTAATGTAATCATAAAACCGAGTATTCTTCGTGATATGTTTCCTAATTTTCAAATTATTTCTTCATATGATGAAACTGCCGATCATGGTGATTCCGATAGGAATCAGTTACCATCAAAACCTGGGATTTATATGCCTCAATATTGTTTTTGTCTGTTTTCGTAACAAGAATAAAAAAACCGTGTGTTGTTATACGGAATGCTGGTTTTGAACACTATCATCAACAGTCGTCAGAAATCATAACATGAAATTTAATAGAAGTTAATAAACTTTTTGGACGAAACGAATGAAATTAATATATTTGTCTATGGCTAAACATATCGTAAAAGATTTCAAAGAAACTAAGATATTTTAAGTTAGAGACATTAGCTCAACTTTAATGGATTTGTTTTAGATTCGTTAATTATGTACGTTTCTAGAACTGACAATTTTATAAGGTTTTAAGGCTTGGGAAGGCACAATAATCTCATTATAGATCGATTTATTTGCCTGCTTTTCACTTTATTTAATTTAATATGTTCAAGCTAAAGCCATCTTAGCCATCCTAGCCTTGCTCAATCTAAAAGAATTTGCAACGATTGATAAGAATTGAAATTTATATAATAAGAATTGACTTAATTGTATGGTAGCATGGATTGCATCCTATCGCTCCAGCAGTTACGTTGTAGGGCAATGTAAACATTTGTTTGTCCGTTTAGCTCATCTTCTCTACTCATTTCCCTGTTCTATTGCAAATAAGTATTAAAAGTTCTTACTTTGTTTTTATTGATTTAAAATGCAATAGCATAACGAAAAAAAAAACTTGCATTGCGTCCAAACTAGAGTGCGAAAACAAATTGATTTTAAGTCAAACGAGTGTAGAATAAAAACACAATACGTTCATATTAAAATGATCAAAATGGGGAAGAGAATAAAAAAACTCTGTTCAACTTTAATTTGAAAACTTTTTTCTGATATTTAAACTGGAACAAATGGTTGATGTCTCTGACAAGTTGTAAATATGTGATATAAAAGAGTGTTCCATATGGTTAAAGGACTTCATTACTGTCGTAATTACAACCATCGCCTGAAGAGATTTATTTATTTCATGTTTACCTCCGTTTTATTTTACTTTATTTTTCGCGATTTATTAATGACTTGCTTTAAAATCGTTCAAGTGGACATGTTAGCATATAAATTACGTATATACATATACATATTTGTATATATATATATCGTATATATATATATATTATATTATTATATATTAGTGTATGTGTGTGTTTGTCTGTATTTTTCGGGATTTGCTCACTTATATGCAAAGTATTTCTTATATTCTTGATTTAATCGTTTAGTAGCACAACTAAAGCATGTAGGCGGCAATGTATGTATGTATAATGTATTGCAAAATTAATTAGAATTGCTTCCAAATTAAACACAAAATGTTTAAAAAGTAAAAAGTTCGACTGTTTCATTTATGCTGAGAAGTGGAAAAAATATTTAGGGATCACATTAGACTTTTAGTGCCACCTTTCAATGAAGTGCACTGTTTTTGTTTCTTTATTTTTTAGAAAGTCTTTATTTGCAATCTATCTATAATTAAACATTTAGCAAATGAGCGAGTAACAGTAGTGTAACATAATCGTTAAATTCCAATGAATCTAACAAGTGCACGCTTATTTAATTTTTTACTTCAGGATTCGACATTATAGTATCAGTAATGAGTCTACATGAACTATAAAAAAAATTGTTTGGAAATCTAAAAGATGTTTACGGGGCCGTTAACGCAATGCCCCACATGACGACGATTTGTGTGTTAGAGCATAATGATTCTACGAGCAACTGACTCTCTTAAGATGAGAATATATGTAGCCTATGCATTTCATTGTAGTAATGATATTTTTGGTAAAGGAAATCTTTGCCACGATCGTTACTAATAATCGGTGTGCCTAGAAAATTAAGCGGCTGGCCTAGATAGAGAAGACGAATCACACAAGTGATTACTACGTAAGACGATCTTAACAACGACTATGGTTAGCATTAGATAAGTCTCCCGCTACAAATGCAGGACAATAGCGTTGTTACTTGATTATTTTGGGGCTTAAGTTAGTCGTTTTCTTTTGCAAACCGCACTCGTAAAAAATATTTTACAAATTTTTATCGGTGAAAATTAGCGCGTTTCATCGGATGCAGATGAGAGGTTTAGGAAAACAACTTGTAAGATGAGAGGTTTAGGAAAACAACTTGTAAGACGAGTTAAACGAGTTGGAAAAACGCTTTAAAAAGTGTATCAAACGAAAGGGATAACATACTAAACACTAAATAATTAAATCTTCACATAACACTCTGTTGGACCGATCAGTTTCTGAGTAGGATAATCGTGAAACAATAGTTACGCGTTGCTCACTGAAATCTGAATTTAGATCATTGCCGCGTTTACAGGAAAATTTTAATTTTAACTAGCATGCACGCATATTTGCAAATTTGAATGTATGTAGAGTTTGAAAAATTATTTATAAAGTAAGAACAATTGCAGCTTGATGAGCTCACTGAGTACAAGGCACACAATCTCAAATCATACATTTATATTACATGCATGCCAATTACTTTCAAAGTCAGGTATTTCTTTTGGAAAATATGAATACATAATAAAGTTTTGCTACTTTTCTGTAACACACGCACACATATACATATATCAAGTTAAATAACTATACTGTGCATATTAAGAGCATAACTGTAGGCAATAGCTTGTTGTAGAACAACTTTTAAATATATTTTTGCTAAAGAAAAAAATCAAAGGAAAAAATACAAAAGCGAGCGTGAGTCGAATTTAAATTGTTCCAAAAATAATTAATAATTCATTTTAATACTTCCTTTTTCTTATATTTATAAATATTTTATAAATTTTTATTAAGTTTTTTGTTTTAATTTTTAAGTCTTTTTGACAAAGTCTCACAAATTTAATGATGATAAAATTATAGTTCATTTATAATAAAAATATGAGACTTTTTATTTGTGCCATTTTAAAGCTTGGGGGTAGACAAAGTTATGCAACTTGCCACCCTTTGAAATACAATTTAATTTTAATTTATGGGCAATATTTTTTTATTAAGTATTGTTGTTTATTATTATAGCTTGCAGACAAAAAACAAAAATAAAAATAAATAAATAAAAAAGTTATAGAGTTTATTTGCACAATTAAAAGTATGAGAGCAAATATTACACGATTACAATAGAAACTGGCTAAAGAAACACACTATATATCAACTAAAAATATTCTGCAATAATTTAATAAATGTATTATTTATTATTGTTCAAAACAGATCTTTTGTGCCTTGCAATTAGTGCTTTCTAGATATTCGCTTTGTCAAAACAACATTCTTATCAATTAACAGCAGTACAACAATTTTAACAAATTCTCTAAATGCTCATTCATAATAAGTAAACATTTAAAGATTTTATAAAAAAATGATAAAAAGAGGCTGTAACAATCTTGATGATGATTATGAACATATGAACTACTCGCCTTTGTTAGAACCCGACTGCCTTTAAAGGTTTTTTGCGGATTATTTTGAGTTAAGGGATGAACTAATGATAAGTGAAATATGAGATATGAAAAAGCAGAGAATTTTTTTTAAAAATCATTTTCAATAATGTCCTTTTTACAATAACATCCTTAAAAAAACTACAAAACACAAAAATGTAGTGCAATTGTACGCCGAAAATTGAAAATTTGATAGGAAGTTGAAATCAGCGGAGATGCAGAGTCTATATGCATACTTACAATATTTCCAGGACGCTTTCCTTTATGTTTCTGGATGTTACAAGCAGATTGACAAATTAACTTTATCGCGTATTCAAGGATGTATAAAAAGAAAAAATCTCATATGATAAATGATCAAATTTATCACTTTGCGTACATACACACACATGCACTGAATGTTATAAATAAGCTTAACAAAGCGTATAATAATAGCAATAGCAGCAGCGTCTCCACTTCTAGATATTGGTTTAACTTTTACAGATATTTATATACATGTTTGTATGTTTTCGTATAAATTTATAGCAATTTAACCAGCACAACGTGATTTACCATAATAAAATGTCACAAATGTCCAGACAGCAAAAACAACATTCAAGTAACGCAAGCGTTTATGCTTGTGTTCATTTGATTGTAAATGGTGTATTACAAAATTACACAGCTATGAACAACACATATGCCAACTAAAATGGAATAGAAAAGAACTGAAACACTAAAAAAAATTGTCCACACAAACCGCAATCTCTATTTGTCAATTCATATGGAAAATGTTACAAATTTTATGCCTTTAACAGTAGCAATAGCAGACGTCAACACAGCTGATGTGTTTTCCATATTTTATATAAGTATTCATGTTCGTGATATATACATTCACTTTTCCCTATATTTTAATTATTATAATTCAACACACAAATATTATACGTTGTCTATAACAGTCTATCCCAATCTAGCGCTTAGCGAGGACTAAGCGTGAGGGTAAATCGGAACGTGATATGTTCTTGAATACATCGAGAAATACTCTTCAAACTGTAAAGTGAAGCTAATTCTTCATAGCCCATCTTTTTCTTCTTCTATCTTCAAATCTGTTCATGCTTTTCGTAATATATATGCAAAAAGAATAACTCCACTTTAGATATTTGATAGAATCAATGCAGATGGAAGGCGACTAACGAAAGTTTCAGTACATCTGACGTAAAATACAATAGAAATAAAAAGCCAAAGGCTGTAATTGTTCCAGAACGTATCACAAAGTAGTTAGGCTAAATTTGCTGCGAAACCATTTCCAATAGAACATTACTTTCTATGTTGTGGATCCTTTATTAGCCAGAATTATAAGTAGGCTGGTCCTCATATTTACATCCTATATAATAAATGAACTTCTCTCACTAGATTGGATCTTTCAGGTTTTTTCAAAAAAAATTCAACTCATATGTTTCGCTTTAGCATCGACATCCGATGTCTGACTATGCTCGGAATTCAAAAAACTTCTCCGGATATAGTGTTTTGACGCGATTGAAGACATAAACCTGTATCAAAAGTTGCACTTTTTTAGATGAAAGGAAACAAGTGTTCCTCAATGAATATTTTCATGAAATTTATCGTAAACATCAATTAGGACGCTGTTCGAACAAAAAAAGAATCATGGGGAAAAGCTGATGCGGGAAAGTGGATATTTAATCGCTTTTTGTAATACAAGGTTCAATCGTTTCGCGAATTTTTTTGCGTTTCTTTCGTGTTTTATCAATGTTCGTATTAAATATTTGAAGCAAATTCATTAGAAAGAGAGTCAGGGAGAAATTATTTGATAATAATCCATAGATACATCCATGGATACATAATCGCAGCACTCGCTGTCGTCATTTTTATTTTTCTTTGCTTGTCACATAATGGGCGGATGCTGAAGGAATTTCTAAAGTCGTAAGAAATGAATATGCCTAAGACTTTTTCTTTAGCCGTGGAATGAAGCTTGCAAGTAATTCAAAGTTTTCTATTCCTAGTGCACTCATTTATTTCTTTTTGTTTCGAAATGTTTTTGTAATAATAACTCGATATGGTCGTCTAAATTACATGCGGACATACGATATATAAAACTTAGATAACATTAACGTTAACAAGTTTACCGATATGCCCATTTACATAAGGTGCCTAAGAAAACTCAAATGCCATTATGAATAAATCATTGGACACAATCCTTTAGATTTTTGTCAACTAGAATAGACTTAAGCACGTATTAGCTGGTTTATGAATTTAATTTAGAGAAAAAACACAGCGCGTTCTGAGATTTTATTAAAATTGTTGTGGCAACTTTTATATCGTCTTATGCCAAGAATATATTTTTTGGTGTGGTATCAACATTGTTCGATCTAATTTCATTTCTTTCATTTTGTCACAAAAATGTAGAACTAACTCTGACACACTACATTTACATAAAAATGTGCAATTTTTAAGTGCCGGATATAAAGAAAACGTTTGGGAAATCCAGCATGCATGTAATGTGTATTCATTTATGTAAAATATCAGCACAGAATAGAATTTATAGGAAATTTATAAATTTATTATTTTAATCTTTTTTTTTTGCTCTTGTTGTTATTATACATTCTTTACAAACAATTTTGTTTAAAAAAATTATTTCCCAATAGATGCAAATTGACACATCATTTTTTATAAATTTCTAGAAAAAAATGTATTTTTTTTTTGAGAAAAATAAATATATATGTAGAGATATATGCGTATATATGCGTGCATGAGTGAACGTAGAGATATTGTTGGCAGTAAATTCAAACTCCGCATAGTCTGACAGAGTAATATATGTAAATTTTATATACATGAATTCATATATAAATTTTTCGTATATATGGATGAATATGAACAAGTATGTTTACATTGGTTTTCCGCTTTGGTTTTTGTGGAATGTTCCTATTTGTCACATGCAGTTAATGTTAACCGATAACGTAACGTAACGGTAGAAAAAATAACAAGTACACCACAATCAGTGACAGCAACAACTACAATTGTCGAGGTTAATTTGTCTGGTTAACGAGAGAAAAAGGGCCCGGGTGGAGATGGGCAGAGAAAGCGATTTGGGAGTATTTGTCTGCACGCTGGTTGCTATTGACAACTTGTGATTTATTAATTAGCGAAGTTATTAAGCAATGGAAAAAACAACAGCGGGAACCTTGAAGATTCATACTGGACAACCAGCATCTGAGTTTAAGGCATTTTAATATTAAATTGAGGAAAAATAGAAATTTAAGCTCACTGCATATATACAAAGATAAGTAGTTTTTGTCAACTGTGGACATATTAGTGGACCGATTTTCATCTTACACTTTCCGTGCGGATTTGTAAATATTCAAGATAATATTTTAAGCGATGCTTAAGCATTTTAGGTATTTCAAGTTTGCCTATGAGGAAATTTTTAAATTTTTTTTGGATGTCAACTTAAAATATATGTATTAAGAATTTTCTTTTTGCAAAAAATTATGGAAGTTTCAGATTTCCGACAAAAAGAAGTATATAAAATATATATGGATCTATGGGAAAATCCAGTAACTCCAATATTGAAATATGCCAAAAATATATTGCATTGTTCGTTTGCATTAAAAAAAAGTATTTTCGCTATATACGTTTCTTATCAAAAATTAGGATTTATTGTGAAAAGGCCGTACGTTACGTTTTATTTAAAGTACTGTCCTTTATTAGCTGTTAATTCTTTCATAATTTAGGCATAATATGAATATAGTAAAGGAAAGACAGCTGGTCTTTCGAAGCTCCGCACAAAAAGATTGTTCGGTATCGTTGTAAGAATGGAAGCCCAGCTCGACTATACGGTGAGTAATTGATTGTAACCAGTCTTAGTTAGAAGGAGTAATGTTCTTCGTCCTAACTTGGTAACGTTTCCTAAAGAAGAAAAGGTTGGAAGAAACTTAATATACCCTATCCACCCTACCCACCCTATCCACCCTACCCCGAATTTGCTGAACGCATTCAGCTTTAACGTCCATGTCAATGGGTCACTTGGTTTGCATCATGGTTGTACGTGCTTTGGATTTCCCAGCAGAGCAGCTATTCATCGTTTGTCAAGATTTGGGGAAACTACTTTTGGAATGAAGCAGAAAAATGACGCAAATGACGCAAAAAAAATGTTGTTTTGCTAATGCATAGTCACTAACACTTCAAAGTTATGTTGCTACCAGATGATCAAAGTTATCATATTAAATTTTACATCCGACAATTTGAACAAAACATTTTGATGGGGCCATCTTGTGTCAAATGACGGCAACTTATTCTTGTAAGACATTCCACCAGTCTTTCTCACCCGTAAAATTACCACCAGATAGTAAAATACGACAGAAATTTCCCGCCAATCTATTATGTATATACAACACAGTTAGGCTTGCCGTATCGTCCCGTTCCAGTTGTGCAAATTTTAACCCAATAGCAAAGTTTGGTTTGAGATATTTTATGGTATCTTATTTTTATTTAAAACTTAAAATTTCAAAATTTTTTAAAAATGAATGGGGTATTTGGTGCCGTTTCGGAAACTTCGTTGTTATATCCTATAAAATATAATCTCACTTTTTTTATACTGATCAATGCAGAATCATTTCCGGAAACGATTTGAGTCTCTGTGTCTATGTGTTTTTATTCAAAATTTCGCTAAGCAGTAACATTTAGACAGATTAAATCGGTGTGAAAAATGTAAACCAGATTGGCTGATTCTTTTACTTCTTTTTCATACAAACTTTTCTACCAAAAATAAGGCTTTATATAATGAAAGGTCCAGCTTTTAATAATTTATGATGATAATTTTTCGGAAATTATGACGATTTGAGTTGAAAAATTGATATATAAAAATTAAACGTACATTTGGATAACATACATCCCGCTTTTCTTTTTAATTTTCATAAAAATATTGCAATTCATATGAAACTCACGCTAAATTTAAATTTATTTTTGAATAATCGATAACTAACTGTAAAAATTCAGAACGAACGTCACTCATCTTATGTTAACTAACGATCGGATTTTCGACTCAAAATGATTTTATGTTCGAATAACATATTCTCTCTCTCTCTGTCAAGTTATATTTCCCCTTAATAACGAATCTTGCTCTTCAAGAATTCTTACACTACATGCAAGAGCTTGTATTAATTACAAATAACAATATTCTATATAAGATACTTCAACATGACTACATTTCCCTCTTTGTCTAGTGACAATTTTGGTAAAAAATTGAACAGATGCAAAACATGATAACTTTTTCTGTGATATAAAAAAAAATGTTTTGGAAGAAAAAAATTTTAAATTATCCTGTTTCATATGTCTTCTTTTAAAGTTGTATAGATTTTCTGATTTTAGAATAGATTTTTTACTTTTCAAAAAATTTTTAGAAAATTGTAAATTTCATTTTAAGTTTTAATTAACGGAAGGAAAATTAAAACACCTGCTTGCACATATGAAAAACAAATAAGAGAATTTCCTTTGCAAAGTTTTGAGGATTAACGGTAATTAATGCTGTTTTGATTGGAACGCTCTGTATTTTGCATTGATCCAAAGAAATTTTGCAGTAATTGTAGGCTCAACTACTTTACATTGCCGAGAATTTCAAATTTAAAGACAGAAAAATTCTAAGCTGATGAACTATTTTTTTTGTCTTTTGCCCTCTGTATTTTGATTTCGATAGCAAAAACAGATCTACAACGTAAGTGGTTTTATTACTTCGAGAATGTCAATGGTAGGATGTGTAAAGAATAGAAATTCGTAATATTTTCACTTAGTACGCTCTGTGATAAAGATGTCGGTCATTTCAGATATTTGTGTGAATTGTCAATCGATGCGATCACTCTTCTACCTCCTTTTCTTTGCTTCGCGTAATACTCTTGAGAAGAATTATACGATACTATAAAATTAAATATGAAAGTAAGAAACGGATTTGAACCCAAAAGGATTAGGGCTACTGTAGTTTTTTAGGTTTAGAAAAAAAAACGGAAATATCCTCTGCACAAATATCGGAATAGAAGAAGAAGTCCATAGATATTTAGTTTTCGTTTCTTCGAACTCTTAATTAGAATGAGAAGCATTTCAAAATGACTCGTTCCTATCTATCTGTTCAATAAAACGAGAGGAACTTAGAAGAGTCAAAAAATATTTTTCTTTTTTTTTTTTTAAATTTATTAATTTTAAGCCGAGAGTCTTACTAATTATACACATATTTTGTTGAACAGACTTTTACAGTCTATATACTCTGAAAAGAATAATATTTTGACTTAATTTACTGAGCTTTGTTTGTCCATGCTTAGTATAGGTGGATGTGGTCAGCAGGGAGAAGATTTAAAGTGGGTTCCATTTGGTCAAAGACATAAAAGTAATGAAATAAAAACTATTTGAGCCCAAGCCGAAGTTTGGATATACATTCATCTTGTCGCAATGTTTTCAATATTTCCTAGAAATGTATCCACAGACCACATAAATTTTGAATCCATATCTTGATCGCGGAAACGAAGTCATCGGTTTAAATTTTTATGGAATTCTTTCTCGCAGTTTCTTACTGAAAATGTGTTGCGTCAAAGGATAAACATCAACTGAGAACTCTTGCGCTTTTTGGGCTTTTTCTCCATTATTTTTTTATACCCACTTCCTAAGGTAAGGAGAAAGAAACTTCAGAAATCCTACAAAGTATAAATATTCTTAATCAGCACCAAATTTGTAATCGATTCAAGCATGTCCGTTTGTTCGTCTATGTAATGTATGTGGTAAACATTCTCCTTACAGCACAAATGAAGATACCAGCTTCAAATTTGGCAGAAACATTGGAAGTTTTTGCACGTAGGTTGGTATTGAAAATTTTCAATTCGTTTAAAGACCACGCCGACGTTATAAGCTGAAAGCTAGGCTGTTTTCTGGCTGTTTTGCTCTGACTGTTTTTCATGGTATTTCATGGCTGGCTGTGTTCCAAGGTATTCCATAAGAATAGAAATAATCTGCCACGCCCACCTACTGAAATTTTGTTCTTCCCCTTTTTCTTAAGAAAAAGGATGTGGGTGTAAAAGATTCGGCATAGCCGAATATAATTTTCTTATTATGTTCCTTCCATCTTCTGATATATTTTCCATCATTTTCTACGACTGTTTCACACCTTTCTGGGATATTTCAAATTGATCAACAAAAACACTGAATATTTCTTCCGTGCTTTACTTTTATTTTCCGTTTAATGCCAACGAACTTATAAAAAGTATTTGGATCACTTTGAGATGTTTGAATGAGTCTCGTCGCTAGACATACCTCACCGCACATTTAAGTGCAGACCAAAAACGTTAGTCATCGTACTCCGGGTTATGGAACAATCCCCACAAGGGAGGCTCCTCAACTCCCGGAGTACCACAACAAACACCTTGGGTACCGACCATGTTTCCCTCTGGTCAGAGGGTTAATCCAGCTCATTTACCAACAACCAGCCTCTAAAGTCCCCGAAGGGCCGTTCCCAGCGATTAGGCGACAAGACATTCTCTAAGTTTGTTGACGTTGCCAACATAGTACGAAGAGCTTCCTCATCCGGGCATCTAATCCCCGAGGACTTACTTATTCACTTTAATCCATTTCATCCATCCACTCACTACCTAATTTTCCTGATTATTATGTACTTAGAAAGACATCGACACATTCAGCAAACGTTTCATGTGCACCCAGTTCAGCTACTACCTCAATCAGGGAATTAGTAGTTAAAAACCTTAATCTCATTTAGCCGTCATAGAAAAACATGACGTTTGTAGCTAGGATCACGTAGAGGTAGAGATTCGGCCATTTATGTTCTGCTTTCGGACCAAATACATAATTGCCCTAGCCAGTATTTGGATCAGCCAGCAATTCACTCTTCATAGTCTGCTTTTCTTGTCGCGTACTCTACATAAGTTTTTGTTAAAACAAACTGGACGGTTATCATAGCCATAGAAATGGCTGTGAAGACTCCATTGTTCATTTCAAATAAAGATTCAACAATATAATAACGGTCGAAGTTCCAATACACTTCTGACAAAAAAATTTGAATTATATCATATTTAGTTCTGTTAAATAAGAAGCATTTACCGGAAAAGTTTTATTTAATTATATTGTTTTCAAACTGTCTACTAACCCTAAACATCAAAGTTGGTTGGTCGCTTGGAATAGACGTAATTCATAGATTTTCTCAAAAATATCTCTGAATACATTGGGATAGGAATGAGGTTTGTAGCACTCAAAATCCTCATAGTAACTAAATGATATGTCGGATGTATTTAAGGCTAATATCTTATCACTGATATTCGGATTTTTTCAATAAGCAATGGTGTTTAATGTATATATTAACGAGGGAGGGATATAACAAGACGTTATAAAAAGAAAGCATTTGTTAGTAAATAAACTCAACATCGAACGGCAGCAAGGGTACAAATTTTAATACTGCATTGAACTATTAACACTATTTTATTATTTATATTAACAGTTTGAAATCGGGACTTACTTCCATACCACAATTACTATGGAGCACGGAATAATAATTTACAAAGTTTACAATTCCACACAGTGAGGCCAAATTTTTAACAAGCTACAGAGCCCCGCCTGCTCAACTATATTCTTCACGGGCGAAATGTTACTTTCGATCACTTACTTTTTGATAATTTACGTAGAAATAATTAACTTCGGTAAAAACACACCTACAGAAAAACGTAGTCAAGCGATCGCCACTAGGGTTTGCCAAAATTTAGTTAATCACACACTACGATGGAGCCACAATAAAAATTTTCACGTTTACGCTACAAAAATAGAGAAACCAGTCAAGTCCACCCAATATTACAGAGCATCGAAATTTATAGTTTCCGTTAGGTGGAGGGTGTAAATGATTCAGTTACAGCCAAATACAATTTTCTTACTTTACTTGCTGTTATTCTTTTATATAATCTTCGCACATGAGGATTTATTTCTTTTTTCAGTCATTGCACTGCTAACTGCTTTACACCCTTGTGAACTAAAAAGATTGACAGAAAAAAAAAAACGGAAATATATGAAGATCCAAAACATTGTTTGAATATATATTTGTGCGCGAACCTGTTGTTTTCTATTACAGGAAGTATTTAGAAAATAATTTAACATGCAAAAAGTTTAAAACCATCGTTCCTTTTTAATGTCACGAGATACTGAAAAAATCTTGTGCAAGATTTTGCTTTAAGAGTTAAATTTTTGAAACTTCATATACTGAGTCAAGTCGCTGACAATGTTGTCGACTGCTCGTGTCATGTCCATTATTTTACGCACGCATGTGTACGTATTGTAAGGCAGAAAAAAGTTTGCTTTTTTTGTGATAAACCTTCAATGTGTACCGATTATGAAAATATGAAGAAGATCAAGTCATTTGGAAATAGTTGCAAGATAGATGTCAAAGAAATTTGCTTCTGCGGCTAGCGAGGATTTTTAATCTTATTCGAGAAATATGTCACTGTAAACTGGATCTATATAAAATATGACGTTTCACAAGAAGATGTGGCTCTAATTGAGTTTTTTGCGTTTCGGAAACTATAATGAATACTTTCAGTAAAATCTTTAACCCCAAATCGAAGACCTAAGAGGACATTCGTTGAAGTAGCTGTGAATCATTTTTATATCAAAATTTGCTACGATTTAAAGGATAAGTTTTCAAGATTCCGTTTAAAGTCAAAATAATCTTCTTATTCTTTTCTCATTTAATCGCCGAACTGAGAAAATTCAAATTAATTCCAAACTCTATGATCTGTTCAAAGCATGGGAGCTTATGGCAACATTTGATTCAACGTTGAAGGAAAACCTGAGTTCTACTATAAAAGGAGAATAGCAACCATTTCTAAACTAGCAGAAAGCCGGTGAACATAGCAAATCCAATTTTAAGATAAAGTAAATATAAGTTCCAGCAATTCAACCAGCCAAACGTACCAATTAATTTGGTCGTAGTATCAGTAAAGAATAAATAAACAAATTGGAATAAAAATTCAGAAATGTAACTTGAAATTGTGTTAGCGGAAGTATTTTTTATGTTATTGTTTTTAATTAAACTAAAATAAAATATCGGATATCTATTAGTAAAAATTCAAATATATATAAAATAAATATATATAAATACGTATAATAATAAATACGTATGTGTTTAATTTATATGTAGATATGTCTAAATACACACAAACACTATGTTATACTATATGTATATATATATATATATATATACATATATATATATATATACGAACAAAATTTGCTAAATTTGTTTAAGGTAAATGAAAAAAGCAAATTTTTTCTAATCCGACGAAGTAAGGTTATGAAAGACAAGTAAGAAAAAACAATTGAACTTTTCGAAAATCTGTGTATTCGTGTGTGAAGTTCAACAGAAAAAACCTAAAATAAGTCATGTGTAAGTATATACGCCGATTTGTCAGGCACAACACTTTTTCATATTCACATGGCGACACAAAGCTTTGCCCGCAAGGTACAACTAAGCTGCTTAAAAATACATGCAACTATGCATGGAAGCGTACTGTTTCCTCTTTAAAGAAATAAAAATACAAAATTTTTCCAAAACAAATGCCACCAGTACACGGTCTTTAAACTCTTTTAACATTTGCCCTTAAGCGAAAATGGCACACAAAAACGGCGGAGCTAATAAATATCAATCCTTTTGAGAAAACTGAAATATATAAATTCATTGCTTTCACTCAATTTCTACCCGTTATTATTTTGTATTATTTGAGAAATATTTGCTTTTGCTATAGTGAGTTATTCGTAAAAATATTTTATAATTTTTAGCCTTATTCGTAGATTTATATAGGTTGAAATGAATAAAGTCTACTTTCTTACTCCGAAGTGCATTATTCTGCATCAATTTTATGTAACAATCACGAGCTAAAGGAAAAATACGCAAAATTTTTTGACTAAAATTTTGCCAAGCCTTTTAATTACATCTAATTATAGAGTTTATTTTATCTTGCTGACTAAATTCCATGTTAATATTATTATACTTTATACTTATATATTTACATACAAGATCCCTGCTGTGAACTGGATCACGTTACAGGAGGAACGTTACCATTTGTATATCTCCAAAATAAAGGGAAAATATCATAAAGCTGTACATTGAACAAAGCAGTAAATAAAACAAACAATACCTGAATATACTCGCAAACTCGCATACATTTTGAAATTACAATGAAATAGGACGACTTTACTTTTGGCGAGAGAGGCTTACGTGTATTTTTATTGGCATAGCTTTAGCATTCACCCGCATATCCTTCCACTTTTTGTTGTTGTTTCAAAAAAAATACATATCCATTTACATGAGCTTAAGAGCAAGTGCGTTACTTACGATTGTGCCACCGGTCTTCCTTTGCCAACTTACCATACATGTATGCTAACAGGAACATTTCTTTTCCCTCCTGTTTGAATATATAAATAACAATCAAATAAGAAGGACGAGCGAACTTGGCATAGCTCTATATATTATACACGAAATCAAATATCTGCAATTTTGATTGCAAAATAAAACGATATGAATGCCATGAGTTGTATATGAGTCGTGGGAAACTTTTTAATTTACAACAAGTAAACATGGAAACGACGTGTATAAAATTAAGATAATGTCCGTCCGATATATTTGGTTAACGTTAAATAAATGCGGGAAACTAATAAGATAGAAAAACGATGGCATAACTGCATATATCAAAAGAAATGTAAGCGACTAAGAAAAGCATATTAAAGTTCTAAATTTCAAATTTTGTTTAACATTATGTTGACTGGGAAGGAAGGAAAAAACCCTAAAACGACACAATTGATAATTAATAAGAGTAACACTCAAAAAACGATTTAATGCTTAAGGAAGCCATTAATATGATTGATGCTGATGCTTAGACATTTATCAAAGAAAGTTAAACTATGTTATACACTAAATTACGCAACAAAAATATATAATATTTTTAAACAAGAAAAATCCATGAAGTAAATTAGATTATGAATATGCTTATAAGCTAAACAGAAGTCAAAATCGATCTGCGGAAACGAATTCAGCTCTTATTTAATTAAATTATTATTCTTCATTTGCAATCACGAATACCATCGAATTCGTAAATGGATGTCGTTTTTTTAAGAAGAAGAAAATAAAAATGTAATGTTACACATTTTGATGGGAGGCGTATTAACTGAATTAGAGGTCAAGCTGTACGCGTAAACTAGCTTCATATTTTTGAATGCGGCCTGGTTTCAAAGAAGATGTGAATTCAACCGTACTTCTGTTTAAATTACTACTTTCTCTTTCATTAAATATTTACGAGTTTTCCATTAAAAAATGATTCCAATTATGAATATCACTTTAAAGTCGTTCCAATTTATTATCAAATTCAGTATACCCTTAATCCCTGATGATGAATATAAATATAGTTTAAAATACTCAGCAATGACTTTATGTACCGATTCCCATTATTGCTCACTGTTGCATACAACCGTGGGTATATTCATACATACAATGGATATACCTTTTTTTGAGCTTTTTTAAATAGTCATATATTGTGTTAATACATCAAACAGTAAAATAAATGCTTTTTTATAGCTCGCAAAGAGTGTGCGTATGGTGAATGCGTACTTACAATAAGAAAAAAAAATTGAAAAACTGCATAAATACTTTTTGTACACAGTAAATGCAAAAAATTCAAAATGTGTTTGTATGCACGCAAATGTGCATTTGGGCGTATATAAAAATTCATAACAGAGATTAACGTTGATATACTCGTGCAAAATGCACACAAACCCATATGCATACATGTCGTTTCTTTTGCAAACATTCACTTTTGCCTTGTAGTTCTCATCATAAATGCTTTTTGAGTTGAATTCGGTACAAAAATGTAAAATTTTATTCTTAAAAGAAATTTGCTTACAGTTTTGTAAAAGAATTCACTCTTTGAGAAAAAATTCTCGCCTAAATTGACATTAGCTCTGGCTAGAAGTTAAACGGAATTTTTTGTTTAAGAAAAATGGCAAACAAGAGAACACATTTAAATTTATAAGTATTAGAACACTTTAAAAATATTTTTGAAATACATTTGTAAATTTCATTTTAAAATTGAGATCTCGGGATCTCGGGATTTGGTAAAAAAATTGAATGTTTTTGCACGCACCTTGGTACTGAAAATAGGCCAACACCGGCAAGGGACACTGCTGCAGTATAATAAATACTGAAAACACCTCTGCTTTTAGTCACTGCTTATAAACTACGCAATAAACATTTCTACGGTTTTCCACAAAAATAAAAAAAATTTGCCAAGTCCACCCCATGTTACAGAGTTTCGAAATTTAGTTTTTTCCATCTTTTTCTTAGATAAGCCGCCGCCGGCGGGTATAAAAGATTCGACACACAGGCGAATATAATTTTCTTGTATTAGTTTTCCTTTAAAAAGTTATTGAAGACATTGATGTGTTTTAAACATTGTTTTTTTAGCCTATTGTAATACCCGAATTTTTTAACGTTTGCAATAGATAGTTTGTAGCGTCCGTCTGTATTACTTTTTTTTACAGAGTGATTGTCGTTCATCTGTTTGTCCGTTTTATTTTAAAAGTTAATGCACTTGATACTTATTACAGCGGAGCGCCGCTAATGTTATTATCTTCTCATATTTCTTCCTTTTGCAAACATCACGCGATTTTCTACCTGATGTTTGCAAAGGAGAGAAACGTAAGAACTGGGTTTTTATAAAATAATTCTTCAAGAAAGGAGTACGAGGCATGAACTCAGAGAAAAAAGCTGAAGTTAGGCTGTCGATGTGTGCAAGTGCAAGGTCAAGTGAAAGTGAAGTCAACTAAACTCAAAACTATCGGTGAACTAATATTTGAAATTATTTTCAAAGAAGAGCCGGAGTCAAGCATTCGCGTTGAGTGCAGAAGTTCAGGCAGAGTTAAAAAGTCTGAGTCAAGCGCTCGTTGAGTGCAGACATTCAGTCAAGTTTAGACAGTCAGAGTTCAACTGTGTCTGAGTTAATCTGTGTAAGCTAGCCTTGAACGGGAACATTTAAGCTCTCTAATAAATTGTTTAAATTGGTCATCATTTTGTATGACAAAGATGCGTCCAACGGAAATTTAAAATACATAAAACTTATACTAATAAATTATTACATTTTTTTTAAATATATTATCTAAGTCGGTCATCACATAAAGTGTCTTTCAACTTAAACCATATATTTTTATTTACCGATAGTATTGTACGCAAAAAGTCGAAACTTTTGTGCGGACAATGACGTTGTAGTCACGATCAATACTATTCAAATACACGTTTTGCAATTTAGTCTTAAAACCTCTAAGCTTTTGATATATAAGAGATAAAAATTCAGAGAACAGGACTTTACTTGTTTGCATTGGCATCATGTGCCATGCTACTAGATGAGCAATGCGACACCTCGATGATTAGACCTGTTTCTATGGTTAAATCCTTTGATAAGCACACGGAGCGCTCAGCAGGGATCTAAACTCATGGTAAGAAACGTTCAGTTTTTAGGTTGAGGTATCTCTTACTCGGTTATAATTAAGTTTCTTAATATTTATGTTGGTTAAAAGCTTATCAGGTTTTAATGAATGCATAAAGCTACCGATCTATTCTGTTTTCGTATTATAGCTTAAGTGTGAGATAAAAATTGTTTCCCTTCGACAAACCCTAGAAAAATTCATGTTCCTTCTTAAGTGACACAATTTCTCATACCGAAAAGTATTAAGAAAAATTTATTTTTATTATTTTCTTCAAAATTTATTTTAGGTAAATATATTAGTTTTTAATCTTTTTAAGTTAATATAAAATTTTTATACACTAAGCTTATTGTTGTAAACAAAAAATATATAGAATAAATCCCTGTAGAAATTTTTCTGCTTATTGGATGCTTTTAACATTATTTATGTGTATAAATAATTTATAATGCTTTTGGATTTTGAAAAAATGACATCTGAACTTTCTTCAATTATAATTTGAATGTAAAATATAAATATTACGATAATGATGATAATGACGATGTTGATGATATCGATACTTACATGCACATAAGTATTGTGCAAGTGAATGTGCTGTACTTAAGTCAAGTTGTTGTTGGATGGTAATAAAACAAGTTTTTTTCTCACAATTTATACATCATTTTAAAATTATGAACTGACAGCTATCAGAAAAATATGATATGAAATATGATTAAAGAAAATTGAATTGATGTCTTTCTACCAAACCATTCAGGAATAACGAATATTATTGGGTTTATTACTAACGGGTTTTTTTAAAAACAACTTTGCTCTTTCCCTTACTTTCTCTAAACGATAAAACATGATTCTCTATTACTTAGTTAAAAATTTTAGAAATTTGTGATGAATTAAGAAAGTTATTTTGTCAGTGTTTACGGAGGCCTATTAAGTCAATCTGGCAAAACAGTTTAAAACAGTTTTTATATTTCTTTTTGGTTGTTAATTGTGGTTATTATCCATTCTGATCACAACAACAAGTGGATTTACAAGCCGGTCTCATTTTATTTTGTATTTGTGAGAATTTGAACGCAGTTTTAAACCAATAGCAGTTGGAAAATATAAGCTATAACTTTTGCTAATAAGAAATGATGAATGGAAACCAATTAGCGCAGAATCTTAAGCATAAGTGCACATATGTATATGTAAACAATTACTGATTGTCTAGTCCCAATCTGTAAGTATCATTAATCGTGATGAATATAAAGTTTTACAAAAGTAACCGATTGCATTAGCACTTATATAGACAACAAAGCTTTCAAAGCTTTTTCAATGTCATTTTAGTGTTAAACGAATCGTTTCGGCCAAGCCAAATGAGAAATTGTCCCGCGAATATCTCTTTAGAGAACACAATTTTGTATAGCGAAGAGGAGGTAGAACAATAATAACTAACTGGCTTCATTAAACTTTTTATAACTAATATTCTTATTGTAGTCACTAAGTGGAGGGAAAATGTTGTCTGAGACTTAGTTACTATAATAGCAGAGCATGCCCGCCCCAATATAATGGCAGAACTAAGCTTGATTGGTCTCATAAGTCGACAAATGTGAGGCAGAGATATAGTTAAAGAAAATGAAATCTAAATTCTGAATATTAAAAGTTATAAATCGATGTTCAATTTTTTTTCTGATTGCATCCGAACATATGGTTGAATTATATAAATTTAAAGCTATAGTTTTAAAATTAAAATTAATTTGTTTAGTGCATAAATTGGAGTGGGCTTAGATAGAAAGAGAGAGAGGGAGGGGGTGGGGGGCGGAGAGGACTGGGACGGAGAATGAGGGAGGGGAGAGAGAAAGGAAATGATCGAGAGAGCGAGAGGGATATGTTCTGCAACGAAATAAAATAATCTTTTGTAGGTGTGTTAAAGCGGCTATTTTTGCAGATTGTCATCAACCATTTTGATATCTGTGAATATCAATGTCTGGCGGAAAGAATTTAAAAATTTGTGCTAATAAGTGCTCGCATTTACAGCAATTTAATTATTTTAACAATATGATACGATTCAATATTTTAGAAAATGATTTTGATTTGATCGAATCTTCGACCCAGGCGTGATTATTTTAATACAAATATTATTTCGAAAGTTAATTAACTTACAGAGTTGTTGTTATCTCTCAATAACACAAAGTTTTTGATAATTCCATTTTCTAGTTGAGAAGTTTTGTACACCACAGAGAAGCAATCTAGATTTGCTTGTGTGTTAGTAGTAGTAAAGATATATTTTTTGTGTTAATAGAAACAGTTCTTTTGATTTTAATATTTTTTTTGGGGGCTTTTCTCAGTCTTATCACTTTTGGCTTTGAAAAGCAAAGATTCTATTAGCTCTCATAAGCAGGTATTTGAAGTTTATTATGTTGATTAAATTACAGAGATTAGATGACCAAACCGATTTAAATTTTACGGTCTTGAGATTTTCCTCTCAAAATAAGAAGAGAAGATTGACTTAAAAAAACTGAACTCGTTTATAAGCCGATTGCGCGGGGTTCGTATTTAATATAAGAAACTAAAATTCGAATGTGAATTTCGAACTATGTTGTTTTTTAACATTCAAGGGATTCAGTGCTTAATAGTATCAAAACATACATAATGTCATTCATTCATAAAAAGCCTGTTAATTGGATGCCGCACTCATAAAAATATTTCGCTGGATCGACATTTCCTAAGGTATACATGAAGAATAATGAATTTAGATCTTTTTTGGAAACGGTTCTCATTTCAAAGCATTTCCCGGAAGAAGTGAAATTGAGGATCGCATTTCATTAAAAGCTCCTACTATTAATTTAGACTTCTTCTATAGCGATCCCACATCGATGTCTTTTTTCTAAACAACATTATCTTTAAAAAGTACTGACACCTAAAGGACGCCTTGCAAAATTTCATGTCATTTTCATCGTTTGTTGATTGCTGCTTAGCGACGCTATTTTCCTTATTTCCAAAACAATGGACAAATCGAAATTTCGTGTACTAATTAAACATTTCTTTCTGATGGGAAACGTACTGTTCAAACTCAGCATTACCTTGAAAAGTGTTATGGTAGTTCTTTTCCATCAGAAATAACAATACGTAGGGGGTTGCCTTCTTTTAAACCAGCTACGAATACTGATGACGCATAGATAACATTAAGGAAATTCGGAAAACTATATCGATAATCGAAAGGCGGTGTTGCAAGAGATAGCTTACATCGTACAGATATCAAGAGGCAACAGCTTCACTATGTTTCACGAAAATTTGGGCATGAGAAAATTGTTTTCCAATTCCAAATATCACGTTTATACATAATGGAAGAAATAAATCATATCGCAACTCGATAGCTGCAATGGAAAATTGTCCAAATCTGATCGCCAGCAGGCAATTGTCTGGGAGAAAGATAGGGATCAAATAGTGCAATAAGTATAGAAGCTTAAGCATGCTTTGAGGATTTTGCAAATCGCTCTATAAAGAAGACATCGAATTTAAAAAAAAGGTGTTTCCTTGCTTCGTCCCCGATGACTTACACGACGACGTCATTTAAGCAACTTGATTGAAAAGTGTTTCTTTTTTCGCTTTGGACAATATCTTAAAATGGTTTTTCCTTCAGTTTTTCTGGGAAGATTCAACGGTTTTTTTGGCTTTGGAGACATGAAGAGTTAATGTTAGTTTGAAATCCGGCTTGCCAAGCCGTTAAACGTATTAAAGCTACAAAGATTCAAAACTTTACTGATTTGTAAAAAGAAACAGAAGAGAAAAAGCAAATAATTTCATTTCAATGTCCCATGTTAACTTTATTTATTTGTCTTTCATGCATTCATTTATCAATCTACTGTTCAATCTCTCAACAAATCTTATGCATGAAAATTGAATTAATAAACAGGCACACGTACTCAAATCCTTAAAAAATTTCGAATATTTTTTTCCACATTTTTTAAATCTTACAAAACTTTTCACCCATACATGCTAGGGGTTACATCTTTGTAATTGTATTTCTTAGAACAACTACTTCGTCATATGAAATTCAGGCAAAAGAAAAGCAGAATTAGCAAAAAGAATTTCTTTCAATCTTTAATAAACAAAAAGTATGTAGGAAAGCAGAAAATTGAAAGATAGAACAAAAAAAAAGCAAATGAAAAATAAGAATTCTCAGCGATAAGTAAACGAATTGTACACAGCGAATAAAAAAATGCTGTAGGTTTGCAGAAAATTAGTGCTGCAAAGTGTGTTGAAAGACAAGTTTTGCAAAAGAAATATATAGAAAAGAAAAAAACAGTTAAGGAAAAGAAAAGCAGAGAAACATTTTACTCTTTGAGTGGTGCACATACATTTAGTTAAATTGTTTCTATCAGCTAAAGCATTTGTTAATGATGCAGGCGTCTACGCCAGCGAACTAACTCAACGAAGAGCGCTTCGTATCCATCTAGAAATCGTCTGCTTCTTACCACTCACAACTAATAATGTGGGTTTGCACACCTACATCAGGTATTTGCGACGACTTTTTCACACACTCAGTAATAAATTGTTGCAACAATTACTGTCTACCATGTCACATACCATTATATATAGAAGTGCACACATGTCGACGTTTTCTTTTTGACGTGTTGGTGTAAACGAAAACTAGCTAAAAAAAGTATGTTTTCACTGGGAAACTTACACTAATGAGATAATTTCGTTAGTTACTGATTGAAATTAACTGTGTGAAGTACATTCGTGCTCACATCTACATTGCCTGTAATCGCAAAACTACCAAAACCGTTCTTTTTTTGACACGTCTTTAACACTCGCAGATGGAAAATGTTACATAAGAACAAAAGAAGAAAGCAAAACCTAAATCTTACTTCATTGAATTTTCTACAGATTTCGTTTTTGTTCTATTTTGTTTTAGCTAAGTTGTTAAGCAAATGCTTAAATCTTCTTCTTTCTTCTAAACATAACATGTAATACAAAAAATTAATTAAATTTAAATGTAATCGATTAGCTTTTTTCCTCTGTACGCATGCTGGTTCATACAAAAACTATTTACCTTTCTTAAAGTACTTTACAGTCGTTTAATGCACAATAAAAAAAAATAAATAAAAAACATAAATACCTCTTAAAAATCGCTTTCATAAGTTAAAGTGCATTTGAAGCGAAGTTCAGCAGTTTGAAAATTTTTATAAATTTCATATTTTTCCATCTTTTTTTTTTTGTCATTTAAATTTTAAGAAGATTTTCTTATTTTCTTCTCAGTAGGAGTGCAATATAGTCCTTTTGAAGCATCCTTTTTTTGGTAAACAAATTTTTGCCGCGTTTGACGTATATAAGATAACGACTATTGTTTCAGAAATATTGAAGAACCGTTCAGAATATTTTCACAAAATATCAGTAGTTACAATTACAAAATATAATTATATTGAAATGATCTTTGCAGAGCTTGTAGTGTGTGCGTGGTTAGGAACAGTTTTTGTTTTTCTCTGTGCAATGCCCGCGCGATAGCATAAATATGAAAGATTTTGGATTTCTTGTTTCGCATATTAAGCCAGCATTCAAAAAAAAAAAAAAAAAAGAAAATAAAAGACCAATTGTGAAATGAAGAATCGATTACTTAAGGTAAGCGGCAATAAAATCAAGAGAGTAAGCTGTTGCACTATTAGTGTGCGAGTTATAGCATTTTTAATGAAACAAGTTTTGTTAGTTTGAAAAAATCGATAAAAAGAAATTTCGTGTGTTAATAACACGGTACGAAAAATACGAAAAAAAAATACTATTGAAGCCAAGGCTTGGCTTGATAAACATTATTCGGACTTTGCACCAGAAAATCAACGGTAGGGAAGTGGTTTGCTAAATTTAAACGAGGCGAAATCAAAACCGCAAAGAGGCTGTTACCGACGAAAACATCAAAAAAGTCCACAAAATAATTTCGGATAACCGTCAAATGAAGTTGATTAACATAGCTGAGACCCTAAAGATATCAAAGGAACTCATTGGACATATCACGAATGAATATTTGGATATGCGAAAGCTCTGTTCACAATCGACCAAAAACAACAACGAATTGATGATTCTAAGCAATGTTTGGAGCTGTTCAATCATAATAAACCCGAATTTTTGCATCGACAATGTGACAATGGATGAAACATTGCTCCATCATTTCACACCGAAGCCCAATCGACAGTCACCCGAGTGGACTGCACGTGATGAACCGACTCCAAAGCGTGGAAAGACGCAAAGATCGGCTGGCAAGGTTATGGCATCAATATGTTGGGATACGCATGGCATAATATTCATTGACTATCTTAAAAACGGAGAAACCATAAACAGTGACTATAACGTTGGAGCGTTTGACAGACAAAATCGCGGAAAAACGCTCTCATTTGAAGAAGAAGAGAAGTGCTGTTTTATCAAGACAATGCACCTTGTCACAGATCAATGAAAACGATGGCAAAATTGGATGATTTGGGCTTCGAATTGCTTCCGCATTCTCCATATTTGCCAGATCTGGCCCCCAGCGACTTCTTTCTGTTCTCAGACCTCAAGAGGATGCTCGCCAAATAGAAATTTCGCGCAAAAAGACTTGCTTCACTAAAAATGCTATAACGCACTAGCTGTGAAATTTATACGGGTGTGTTTTGAAGGTTAGGGCTAACTAAAAATCATATGGATCTAATATTAGTAGTGCCATCTATGTGTCAGCGTACGAACTTTTTAATCCACCTGTTATGACAGAAAAAATTCTCGCTACCTGCCGCGGTCATAAAAAGACGGATTTGCAGTAGTCAATGAGAACAAAGATTGACAAAGGAATTCCCGCGAATTTTAATAAGAAATGGGATTAACAAAAGTATGCCGGAAAACCAGCAGCAAAATATTAGTAGGCATAGCAGAATGGGACGCAGCGTGTGCGATACTCGTTATGTTAATAAGCGGACCATGTCGCTTAAAAATTGTTAGCCCTCAAAACAAGTCAGTCGTGATATACAGTCGTAAGAAGACAGTAGTAAAAAGTAGTCTCGTAATAGTCAGTCGTATACTGACAGTTGAACACTGATAGTTTTATATTGATAGTTGTATACTGAGACTTGTAAACTGATGGTTGTATACTGACAATTGTATACTAATAGTTATAAATTTATATTCAGTATGTTAATTCTCTAATTGCTCTATAAGAAGGTTTGCTAAGCTACACACTTAAAGCAAGTAGCAACTCTGATGCAAAATCTTTTCACGGCGGTTTATGTCCAATAACGTAATTTTTTAAAAGGATATTAATTACATTTAACGTAAATAAGAAATTTTATTCAAATAGGAGAAGTCTATAGAGGGGAAGTGAATTAAAATCCGTAGACAAACTAAAAATTTTGGGTTTTATTATTGACAGGAAACTAGATTATTATTGTTTCACTCTTAGAAGGCTGCATTGTCTCAATGTGTATTTGCCCTATCATGTAAGGTATAAAGTAGCCCATGTTCTGGTGATGTCTCAGATATCTTATCGTATGGAGACATATTTATGTACGATGGTTGGTAATTTTCATAGAATTAAGCTGTTAGTGAATAACATTATTAGGTTTATGTTTGACATAAGGCTTCACAATTGTGTCCCCGCTCAGTATGTCAGTATGTTCGTTCGAAAATTTCCTTACTGTAAGATGTTTTAGTGGCTTCAACGAAATAATCAAGATTGGCACACTGCAGTTTCTGGCACAAAGGTTTCACTTGTTACGTATTTCAAGGAGTGCTCAAATAGTTATTCCCTTAATAAGGAGTTCAGTCTTTTGGAAATCATTCCTGATCATGGTTGCTCACCGTGGAACTATCTACCTAATGCCCTACGATCATTCTCATATTTTTCACCTGTGTACAAAGAAAACTTATTGAACTTTACAATAGAACTTTGGTCTAATCCTATTTTACCCGTTGTTGATTTTGAAATTCGGAGCACGTTTGTAGTTTTTAAACTTTTGGTTGTTATAGATTGGAGCTGTTAATAAAACAATAGTATTGTAAGTGTTATTATCTGGATACAGGGTAGCTATAAACAACACACGAATATGCTTAATTCTAATATGCATTTTGACCACAAAGGTCCTTCTATATTAGACACAATAGCAAAAAATAAATAATTAAATATGGTGAAGGAGTTTCATAAGAAGAATTCAAGAACTTTTTGGAAGACATGCTCCTACATGGAACCGGGCGGACTTAATACATATAAACTTTTTGTTGTAACAGCCGTCCTCCCGTATTTCTATATAAAAGTAAGGGTGGATTTGATTCCTTTTGCAGAAGGGAGTGATTGATAGAAGGACTACGGAAAACAGTTGATTGGACTTTGTTAAATTGTATGGTCGTGTTAACATAAAAAAAGTGATTATTATATATTAGTGTCACGGAAGCCTCGAATAATCTATTTTAAATATTTATTCTATGATAATTATTATTATATAAATATAATTATATAAATCTATAATAATTATTATATTAAATTATATTATAAATTTATAATAATTATTATTATATAAATAAATTAATGAACAGACAAAAAAAAGGAATTAAAGTAAAAAAAAAAAAATAACGCATATAGTGTTAATGTGTTAGCGTTTCAATAGTTAATTTTTAGTTTTATTTAAATTGCGATTTCACAAAAGAGTATAGTTTTCAAAAAATATATAAACAATGTCTCTGGAAACCATGCAAAGCTGTCTAATACCAAAATAATGGTTACTCATTAAAACTTTCGTGGTAACAATGCGGTTTTGTCACCTAAAACCCTTTAGACGATAACCTATAAATTTTTACTATATTTGTTTTGGAAACTACATTGAGGTGCAAAAGTAAAATAAAAGGGAAACCAAAAGTATTTACATATTTCATGTAAATGCAACACGAACAGGAATTTGTTTGTTATAACATCGATGAATAAAAGTCGAAACAACTTGAAAAAAAGCGGCAGCTATATAAGATGGATATCAATTCCACACTCAACGTTGGACATTTGTGGAACGTTGAATTTTCTTAACTTAATAGTTTGTTTTTTTGATTTAAAATTATATTTGCCTTATTTGTATTGAAAACATAAGAAGTATGGAGTAAGTTACTTGCAGGAAGAAGAGGCAGAGAGAGAGAGAGAGAGAAAGAGAGGGATATAGGAACAAGATAGTATATGTATAAATCTTATAAATTTACCAGGATCACAGATAGCAGTGTACGCAGCAAGCGGGAGACAGAGAGACAGGTAACCTGGAAATGCAACAAAGAGACTAAACATCAAACGGCCAGACAAATGGTTACACCAAACGGACTTTCTTTTTTTTTACAATCGGCTTTAGTTTATTTTTATAATATAATTGAATCTGTATTGTGTACGTTGCGACAACTGTTCAAGTTTTGAACCCGCTCTCATGAAAAAAGAAACATTATTTTTGATACTTTACCGCCAAAGTAAATGAAGACTTCTGTTATACCAGGCGGTGTAAAGCACTTAATGGTCGGTCTTGTCGGGTGATAATGTTTTACTTGCTTTTCTAATTAAACTTTCAGCATTGACAAACAGAATGGTCATTTCATTGTTCCTACGAAAAAGGTATTTTTGGTAATTTTCTAAATAATGTACAACATAAATTATATTCATGTTTTAAATGGGCTTATATATATATATAATATGCGTATCATGTATCATATAAATAATTTTTATCATAAACTATAAAGCACAAGTAACCACACCTATTTATTATAGGACTTCCAACTTTTGTGCAAAGGACTTTAAATCAATTACATTCATTTGCAGTACCTATGACCTGGAAAATGGGAATATTTTATTTCGTATCCCCACACTTGTTTTATGAACGAAAATGCTCCTATTGTTGTGTTGCATACTTTTTGGAGAAATAATATAACTGTTGCGCTTTAATCCAAGCGAAATTATGTGTTTCCTAGAAATTATTATTTGTCTAATAATTTAATTTATTTGTTTGCTTATTTTTTTAGTATTAAAGTGCGCTTTTAAAAACAATTAGAGAATATTTCATTTATCTAGAGTAAAAGGATTGAAGGAATAAAGACAAAGTATTCAAAAAATGAGGTTAAGCGACGGCTTGCACCATTAATGTGTAATAATTGTTCCACTTTTGGAAAGAGAAAAGAAAAAGAGAAAAATAAATAAATTATAGAGAAAATTACTTCATATTAAATGACAAGACCGTAAACCACGACAATATATACCTAAGGAAAGGCGTGTAAGAAACTGAAACTAGATTTAGGTTGCGTATCTTTTACATATATAGATATATGTGGATAGGTATGTACGTATATGTTTTTTGAAAAGAAGTGTAAAAGAAACAATAATTAGAATCATCAACTTGACTGGATGACATGTCATCATCTGTATTATGCACTGACGGAACAGCAGTCTTATATTAATGCAAAGACTTTATGAACTTTATTGAAAAAAAAGTTAAAACAGTTTGCGAGCTCCAGTAAAAGTGTACGTTCTATTTTCTCTTATATATATAAATATATATATATAAATATATATATGTGTATATATACCTAAAGGGCAGATGAAAAAATGCTACTTTTGTTGTCAATTTTCATGCAACTTCCAACACCTTAATACTTAATGACAACAGAAACACAACAGCGCAAACACAACAATATAAATCACTATAAAAATAGAAACATTTTATATATATTACGCTCGCACTCTCATGTATACTCAAACATGCATTTACATACATTACATAAAAGGAACACCCTCAAGTATTGGTAAAAAAAACCCGACATACAATAATGAAAATAGAAAAACAAAAAGAAATGAAACTAATGCCAACAGCAAATACATTTAAAACTTTTACCTATACTCACCCATACTTACCTACATGTAAAGACCTATGGTTACATGTTCCATTACACATAAGACCAAGTAGAACACATGTAAGTCTGATGCATTCCTTGGTATGTAGTTGGTGCACAGTTGATGATGACTAGGTTGGTGATGACGATGGTACCGGTACTGTGGTGGTGGTATTGGAGAGGTAACAAACAATTGTAATTACAACAATTCGTAAGCGTGCAATGACTTTTTGCTCCAGTTGTAATTGTGTGAAATGCATGCAAGTTAAGGGCCAGAAAGAGAGGATAACTCTTTCTTACACATGTATATTCAAATCTCGGTTATTTGTAGAGTTATGGCTAGTCAGTGTGTGTTATGCTAAACCAGTACCTGAATTAATGTTGTATTTGAGTTGTGACCGAGTTTTTTCAGACTTTTCTGTTTATAATCTCCATGTGTTCAGTTTAGATATGTTTCACTGTGTGTAGGTACATTTACATTTTTCTTCTTCTATATCTTTGTTTTTGCTAGTATTGTGAAAAATATTTTCTATCGATATTTACACACATATATAAAGTGCAAAAAAGAAACTCAATTTTTATTACATCTCTGGAGAGTGTGGAGAGCAATGAAGTCGGTAATACGTGTAGAATAGTTCTAACAAAATAGTTCTAACAAAATAGTTCAATTCTTCAAATATATTCCGGTTCTTATGTGGAAATAATGTGAGTATGATGGTTGAATGCTAATCCGTACACACACACACACCAAAATGTCAGTATGCCAATTGTGTGCATGCGCATGTACTTTGGTGAAAACTAATTAAAACTAAAAAAAAAATTGATAAAATAATAAATATTATAAAGTAGAAAATATTTACTGAAGCAAGTCTATGACATGAACTGGTAGTATTAATACCATGTAAAACCATAGAGGACGCATTTTTATTTGCAATAATCGTCATAGCTTTGTTTGGGCAGGACGAAAACCTCCATAATTTATTCATTAAAACTAAAAAAGCTAAACTAATTTTATATTTAAAAATAGATTATTATAAAGAAAAGCAAGTAAAAACATTAAAATCGGGCAAGCCCTCGCTTTTTGGCTGCTTTCATGGTTTTCTTCCCTCTTAATCAGTTTGTTCTTGTCGGTTGTCCTGCTGGTAGTGTTCATGGCTGTAGAAGCTCTTGGCATAATGGTGTTTATCATTCCTCCATATGCTCTTGCTAACCTTGTGGTCTCATTGTTCAGTTGAGTTTGTTAGTCTTGATGCTCCATACGCGGGATTTGTGGGGTTTGTTTCTCTGGTTGTTTTTAAAGCAGATGCGGCCTTTCTTTTCATTTCTGGTTTTTGTTGAACAAATTTAAGAACATTCTCTTTGTATATATCGTCTGTATTAAGAGTGGCTGGTTGGCATGACGCTTGGGAGTTCTTCGGTGGGTTTGTCGATACAGAACTGTAAACTGACGTTCCTTCTTGTACGCTGTTATGCTCAGTGAGCGTGTCAGTAAATCCACCTATGATAATTGTGGTGTCTGCTTTCATTCAGAAATCCATTCCCAACGTAAGATTGTCTGTGCTTTTGTCCATCGCTAGTAGTGTTAATTCGAAACGTCTGTCGCCTACACAAGCTCTTGCAGTTATTTGTTGATTTCTACGCTGCAGTGACCCAACATTCATCTTAATCGTGTTATTCACCTTACGGGCATCTAGTATGTAAGGAATAAAATCGACAAAAACTTGTGCAAACAACGCTTCTGGTGGCACCGGAGTCTGAAATTCCTGTTGTTCTAAAGTTACGGTGACTACCAATTTTTCGCCTGCTGTTCGCATGTACGGTTGCGTTCGGTTCTGGTGTCGACTAACGTCATACCCTTCGCTAGTCATTGCTGACTCGCGTTTTGATGGCAACCATCATTCATAAGTACCCCATAGCGGCCGCATTCACAACAGAACACTCTTCGATTATTGGTATCACCCGCCTAATGTCATTGTTGAGGGCAATGGTGGCAAGTACATTTGCCGGCGTTTCCGACACTTTGGTAATGTGATCTGGCCTGAAATAATATTTCTTGGTCGCCTCTTCTCGATCGTATATCTTCGTAACGTTCTCCGAAAGAGCAGTAGTGCCCGCGACGACTATTTCGGTATATTTATCACATCATCAGATTTTGTAATCGGTGAACAATTTCATCATTAAGCGTGGCATAATATTCAGTGGGAGTTCATACACTTGCGCCAACAATATGTCGTCTACATCTTCTCTTATTCGCATATCTAATTAATTTCTAATAAATACAATGCGTAAGAAGGAATATTGCTTTCTCACTGAAACACGTAATCTCACATATTTGTTAAAAATCAAATTGCTTTTGTTCATTGCATGTCAACAAAAATACAACGAAATGGATTGCAAATGAAAAAGTTTTATGTATTTAGCTTGAGATTTCACATCGCAAATGTGTAGCGACCAAAGAAAGAACTTTTGTTTTATTTATATCTAGATAATATGGCTATCATGAAACATAGTTTGGAGAAAATTGACAAATTATAAATGAGAACACACACTCAAATTTGGGAAAATAGCAACAAAAGAAAAAACAAAACAGAAAGCTAAGCATATAAATTGAGTTTAAGCTTAAACAAAAATTTATGGTCATTGGACTATAGGTTTCTTTTTGCCTTCTTCCTTTATTTAGCTTAACGTCATGTGTTGCCTGTGCTTCATTGCTGTAAGTGAGTTGAGTCGTAGTTTTTCTTCTGGGTAAAATAAATAATAGAAATTGTGTTACATGGTGAAATAAGTCAGAAAGTAGTATTTTAATTACATTTTATTATGTGTGTTTGTGCGTAACTGTATATGATGGTCTTTCTCTTTTTCTTCCTCTCTTTCTTTTGTCGCTATAAAAATACCTTAGTATTCTATATTACTGAAGACTGGACCTTAAAAATATATATAGACGGCTCTCTAACGGGCTTTAATACCGATAACAGTGTTGTTGGTATTATTATATTCTTTTTGCTTGCTGTGTTATATAATGAAAAACGAAGCAAAAAGGACTAGAGTGTAATGTAGCTTGAAAATAAAGTTAAAATGTCACAAAATGAGAATAATTAACAAAAGTAGTTTTTAAGCTCAATGACAGTGAATAAGAAAAAAATATAAAATTAAAATAAAAGTAAAAAAAGGAACTAAGGAAAAAGAAAAGCAAAAAAAAAAGAAAAAGTAATAAAAACTAAGCAGGGTATTAACACACACGTTCGTTTTAACATTTGGCAATACGTTTAGCTAAAGTTAAGCTTTTAATTTTATCAAGGCTTTCTTTTCAGTTCTCCCTTACATAACAACGTCACTCGCATTATTCACACTTTCATTAAGGTCAATTTATTTATTAAAGAGTTGCATAGAATAAAAGTAAAATTAAAATTATTTCTATAAAATTATTTTGAAAAAAGCGGAAACGCTAAAGCGGAAATAATTTTTGCATATTTGTGGTTAAAATATTCAATGTCAAAGAATTTTTTATATTTTTTCTAATTCTATGGTTAGCTGCGCATGCAATTATATAATATATAAATGCTATAAACTAGGCAGTTAAAGCTCACAATTACTAGTCATTTTCGTATTCACGAGTAGAGAATAGGTAGACTAACTTTATCATTCGATTCGTAGAATTGCGTAATGGAACAAATTGGTTTTAATAAATATTTTATAGAGAAAAACATCCCGTATATTTACCTTTTTTGAATACAAATCTGTTAAGTCATCTTGTGACTATTACTTTCATCCAATTTCACTTTGCCACATTTTCGGAAGCAATTTAAGAATTTTCGCATATTTTTTAACTTATACTCGCTGTAATAACGTCAAATAACGTATAAGTACTCTGTTACGACCGATCTATTCTGATATTTATAACGCCTTAGCGAAAGAGGTGTCAATACACTGATTAAATAATTTGTAATTTACTCTGTATTTTCACCGGATTTACTTTAAAGTGTGATAAGAACATTAGAAGAAATTTCAATCGATTTCCTGACACGCTTGTATATTATTTAGAACCAAACTATCATTTGCGTATTTTTACCTAAGTTGATTGGTATCTGAAAAGTGCCCAAAACTTGTTCATAGCGCTTTACTATTAGTTCTAACTGCATAACTGCTTATGGAAATGTGTGCTGTGGCGGACTTATGAACAAAATCGAAATATTGCGGTTTTACAAAAAGCACACAACATAGAATCATCATCAGCAAAAGTTTCATCATCATCGGTATTATTATATAATAATAATTTGTGCGACTAGAGGCAGTATACAGAATAAATAACAACACTCTATTCAATTCAATTCAATCCATCTAAACATTGGTCAATATATTTTGCGGTCGTATTTATCTCTATATGAATTAGTTTTATTTTGCCAATTTTCAACCAATATTAAAAGCATTTGTAAATGTATGCAAAATTTTATTTCTGTTAACGTTGAATGTTCTCTTTAACAGATAAAATCCTTTACGAGTACCAGTATTTATAATATTAGCAGCGCATTTAGTTCGATAAGTGATTGAATTTTAAAGCAATAAATTGATGTATTACATATGTAGGTGTTATGCTTTGATTTCTTCCTAAAATTTTTATTTTAGAGAAATAAAAAATGGATACTTTATGTAGTTAGAAATTAAGTAAAAATATGCATACATGCATCGTAATACAGAACATGGGGATATATTATCCAAAATAGGAAATTACATAAATATATACTCGAGACGTCTTTCACCATTCATCGTTTTCAAAATTTCCAATTCCTTAGTCGATTACTGCCATTATCGAACTGTTTAATTCATATCATTAGAAATACTCGCTCCCACAACCGCGATGGTTCCATTATTTCTTGCATTTCTACGTCTGCGAACCAAATATGTATCCGCATATTTTATAAGATATTCAGAATTCTGAGAAAAAGAAATAGAATAATATATTTAAACGTCGATTGACGCGAATAGGGTACTGATTCTGATTCTAGGCGTAATTTCCCTTGAAGTCAAGCAGAGTCAAACAATTGCATCATATAAAAACAGTTTAAATTGTTGTAGCCGGGAAAAGCCATTTCGGCTAATCTCCATCTAATTTTGTCATGACATTTCAAGCGTTATGCGTTCGTTACGTTTGCTGAGAACCATTCAATGAAAAGAAAGCTCAACAAATAGATGTATCCGTTTTAAACTTATCATATGTTAAACTACTACTTTGTGCTAATATCAAATATGTTTTTGTTTTAAAGAACTGAACTGAAAACTAAACTTTCACAAAATTTTGGTGTGTACGAAATCCGATGTGCATCTTAATTTTTGCAGCCATGATCGATGAGTATGATCATTAAATCGATGTGCAACAAATATTAGACGACAAAAGACAGACGAATGGATATAATGAAATCAATTTGGACACTTTACACTATTCAAGAATGTATATGAAAATGGAAATGATGAAAATGGTAAAATAGCATTAAGAATTGCAAAAAACGTATTGTAATTTTGTTGTCATAACAGGTATATGAATGGATATACAAAATTTGTCTACTTTGACTGCCGCTTGTATAAGTTTTTGCGGCTTATTGTCAAACTATGATCAATGTAATGAACTTTTAATTTTATTTCCTAGGGCCGTCTTAATCGTATCGACTTGATATTAATTTGATTAGCTTGATATAAAATGTCAATTCTAGTAAATGAATAACAAAGAAATGAGTTGAAAATGAACAGATAAAATACAATATATTTCTTATGGTCTTGGTTTATAGTTTTATAGTTTTTTTAAAGTTTTATTCTGAAACATTTACAACATTGTTTAACAAAATTTGACTTGATACTGTAATCTGGGATGTACTGTAAACGAGCTTCAATTCGAGCGTACACAAACACTATTTTCCCTATTCTTCTATAATTAAAATTCTTAATCCTCGTAGCGCTTATATGCAGAGAGGACGTAAGGAACGCTTATATAGCAAAATTATCCCAATCCGATGCTATTCAAAATCAGTTTTGTGTAATTTGTTTTCAATACTTATTCGATTAAATATTGAAAATAAAAGGAGAAAATTTATATTTTTGTGTTACATTTCATTTTTATACTTTTTAAAAAGAACGTTATATATGCTTGTGCGGCATACTTATGAAGTAGATGTTGAAGGCGAAAGAGGCTTGAAAAATTTCGGTACAATGCCGGAAGAGACTTGAAAAATTTCGGTACAATGCATTCATCTTAAAGGTGCTTTCCCCGTTATGATCGGTCGATACATTTATAATTGAAAGGAATAGTTGAACGAATCTCTTACTATACGCGAATTAGAATGTCACTCACCAGATACGAAATGTAGAGAGTTTTGCTCAACGATTATAGTGAACTACAAAAACAAATGCGTCCTTTACCACACATTTTGTTAACAAGTTTTTAATAATGAAATTTGATTGATATATTTGCGACATTATTACTTATGTTAACACAACGTTTTTCTATTATTTTATGCTTCATAATAAAAATGAAAATAAAATTATTTTAATTATACAAAGTATAATGTTATGTTAATCACATCTTTGAACGGAGGCAACATTAAACTCTTGAAAAGAGAAACGGGCCGTAAATTAGGCAATAAATTTGGATCTGTATTTGGAATTTGAGGAAACAGAACATTTATTGTATGTATGTAATATCACAGAAAATAATATACAATATAAAATATATTTTAACACCCCCATTGGAATTATGCGGTTTCAGAAATCGTATTTAACTTTTAAAAGGACTTTGATATGGTTGAATATTGTATTTATGAACATTTGAAATATTTTTTTCTAAAAAAAGCAATTTTTGAATTTTAATAATGCTCACTTAATTTGATTTGTATTTTAAAACCTAAACGTATACCGCAGCCCACGTAAGCGCATATTTGTAGTCTGACACAGCCGATACTACGGCAACAATGCCACAAAATTCCGTTATTTTCCATTTCGTGCGGTTGACAGTTTGGTACGCTTTACGATAGTTATTAAATTTTAATTATGTTAATAAAACTAAAAATATAATTTGGAGAATATATAGACACATATTTGTATAAATATTTCACAGATAATATATATGGTGCAAAGTTCTAAATGAGCATTAAATTGTTATTTTTCATATTACATAATGTAAATATTTCACTAGTGTTATCAGAAATTGGAATCAACTTATTAAATAAATATGATAATAAAGTTGATAAAAATTTGGTATAGCAAAGGATTATTACAATTTCATACATACCTGCAAGCAAAAATATAATATTAGAATATTGAATAGGCTCCCGCTGTTTGCAAAAGAAATCATAGATTGCTGAATAAAACTTTGACTTCTTCATCTGAAAGTATTGGCTTTAAGCTAAGTGGCTACTACTCAAAAGAGCTCGCGTTGAAATGTGCCGGACTGGCGGACAGACGGATAGACGGACATGCTTAAATCGATTCTAAGTTTGATACTGATCAAGAATATATATACTTTGTGGAGTCTCCGAAGTTTCCTTCTGCGAGTTACAAAAACAAATGACAAAATGAAATGTACCCCTCACCTTCGCTATATCTCTTCAGCGTCCTGAATGATCAAGCGATAATATTACTACATGTCGGAAGTACTCCAGCAAGTTCAAATTGAACTCAAAAACTCAATAATTCAGTTTAAATTTCAACTATAAAGGAAAAGATTTATCTATGTACATCTACAAATATCTACCATCAAAAATTCTATATTCGAAAATTGTTTAAAAGATGACGGCATTCTCGAATAGAAAAGGAACATCTTTTCATTTTCATTCACCGTTACCCCAGATGTACTGTCTCAGCTTTCACTATTAACTTCAACGCAGTCTTATTGACCGCAGTTCTAACAAAAGGGAACAATCATAAGAGAGGAAAATTGTAACACCCAATCAGATATACTAAAAGCTTTTAACAAACTGATATAGCGATTGTCAGATAATTTTTTTTTTCAAATCTTACTCTACAGAAAAGAAGAAAAAGATAGTAAAAGGTCTACTTAATGTTTAAACAAATAATAAGCGGACGAAATCTTTGCTTCAAACGAAAAATTTTAATATTTATCTTCGACTTAATGCAATAATAATAAAAAAATTATAACTCTTCATGGCTTACTATTAAAATCTCCACAGTATTGGAAAATAGATCCATTTAATTTAATAAATTTGGACGCCAAATTGACATAAAATATTAAAAAGAACAACAAAAGTACAAACAAGAAGCTTACTTTTTACAAGAACGCTCATACGAAAGGAAAATGGCCGTTATGTTCAAATTTTGCACTTCGCACACATGTTAAAGCACTATTTTTCATCCATTTGTGCTGAAAAATATTCAATACATTGTTCCAAAGTATGCCAGTATACAAGATTTCATCAAAATACTTCGAGAATTTCATGGGTAGACATCACGTAGACAGATGGCAAAAGAATTATTCTGAATTGATTGGCATATGCAAAATTTTGGGCCTTCTGGTCATTACATACATCTAAAAAAATTAATACCACCTCACTACAAATGGTGTCAAGGAGTTTTTCCTATAATAATTATTAGGAAAATGACAGAAGATGACGTTCATTTAATGATTGTGAGTCATATAATAAACACTTTTGATATTTACTTATTAATGTCTGGAAAGCGTGAATGTTCGATGAATAGAAATTACATTCTTTATGATCACGATATCCACAGTTGTCATGCGCGATATTCACGTGCTTCATGCATTTCAGCGGATGACACAACAACCGGCAAACACTAACCAGGAAATCCTACATTCGTGCACTTTTACACAATTTTTTCAATTTTTTGTTCTGATAATGGCCTTCAATTCGTGATGAGACGTTTGATGTTCTAACAAAGTTTCTGGGCAAAGTGTTCTTCTGTTTGGTGACAAGGCAAGAAGTGTGAAAGATATAAATAGTGTCGCGTAATACTTTCCCAAGGTTGGAATAGTATGTAATCCTTGGCATGACGTAGGTAGGATGCGATCTTGACCGAAGTCTTTTGGTTCATTGCGATATAATTATAAAATCATCTGAGCAATACAGCCCATTCTATCATTTTGCTTCAAAAATGCATCGCGGTAAGAAGCGAAAACGTTCATTCGAAACTTTTCGCATCTTATATTTTAACATTTTAACTTCAACAGCTTGGAAACACCGAAAGAAACTGCAGTAAACATTGTTATTTCATTAATAATTTGGAATTTCTAGCAGATGTTACTAAAAAATTAAATGTCGCTCAAATATAATATTTAAAAGAGATGTTCAAATTCACGGGATGAAATAGCATTGAATAGCAGGCTTTTTGATGTGACTGCAACTAAAAAAACACATCTTGACATTATTAGCAGCCAAACTACGCACGAATATAGCTTATATGGCTTATAGCACATATTTTATTTAAAAAAAAGAAGATTTCACTGTTTCCATTACGTGTAGTGAAAATATATATAGCAAAAAATAAAAATAAAAAATCGCAGTATTTATTGTTTTATGTAAAAACTAACTAAAGGTAACATTATAACTTTTTGTATAGTCAAAGAAAAAAAACTCGAAAGCATGTAACGCCCACAAAAAAAAAAATTCAATAAAACTTCAAAAACGTTAAAAAGCAATAAAGCTCTTCCGGAACACCAGAAACCCACAAATGTATGTAATAATAACAAAAAAAAAAAAAAAAACAACAAATACCAAAATAAAAAACATAAAAATTGAAAAACTGAAAAAATTACATAAAAAACCATTCGAGCAACATCTACAAACCAGAACAGATAACAAATGAAATTTGTTCGCTGCCACTGCTACAGCCACTAGTCTTGGTGCTTTGAAATCACAACCAATTCAATGACGGAGCAATACGTTTTTTTAAATACTTTAGGGGCTTGAAACTGATTCAGTTTTTGAGCTTACATTGCCCGAGTGGCTTTTGTTGCTTTTTGGGGGCCGCGATGTCGATGATGTTATTTATTTTTTTATTTGTATTTTTTTTTTTATAAACGTTGGTTGTTGTTAAACGTGGTTTTAAACTCATTCGTAAATAAAACGATTATTGTTTTTTGAAGTAGTTTTTTTTTCAAATGAATTTCTATTCAGTTCACTCACAACATGCGAGGTCTGAAATCGCTAATACGTTGCTATTGCTGCTTTATTGCATATATATAATAAAGAAAAGAAATAAATAAATAAAATTAAAAGCATATGTTTGCAACAATACACAAGGTCATAAAAATTCTTGTTTATTGTCGTTTATATTATTTTTCTTTTTACTTTTTTCATTTTTTTCGAATTGTTTATTATCGATTACAATATAAAAATGAATACTATTACAAACTGAAAGAGAAATGCATCTGGGACCCCTCGAAAAACGCATGCATATTTCGTAGGCGTAAACATACGATCTTATTGCTTCATCTGTCCACTTTTTTGGCTCTTTCTTCAAATCTCCGGGAAATAGAAACTCCCCTAGAGTTGATGGGATTTTGCCGCAAGGCTACATTCATTTCAAAGGCTTTTAATAGAGTTTCACATTCTTTTCTCCTGTGTAAGTTAAATTTGATAAAGTGAATGCGTTTGCATATATCTGAACGTGTGCTTATTGATGGCCATGTTTCACGAAATTTCTGGGATGCCGCTGCTCTCTGTTTTTTTATTAATTATTAACGATGTGTTTTATAGTAAGGAACTTGGATGTCCTAGTGTTTGCCGACGGTGTTCAAATTTTTCAATTAGTATGTAGCACTTTGCTGCTCCAAGACGATCTCAGTGGGCTGTCTACTTGGTGCGAATATACTATACATACTACAGTGTCATTAAACTTGAACAAAGATAAAAAATTGAACAATCTAAACATCTGCCCCGTTATCTATTAATTATTATATAGAAGATCATAGACTAGAAAATGTTTCGTTCTTCGATAATTAAGGAGTTCTTCCAGATTCTCAGATTCAAAGTTGAATTTTAATTCAAATCAGCCTAATTCCCATCTCGGTTTTGTGTTGAGCCAAGTAATTTGTTGACCCTTACGTTACAAAAGTCTGTTCTTGAGTAAGCTATGATTATATGATCAACAAACAAAATATACCCTGACCTTATTGAAGACCCCTTTAAGATTTCCGCGACTTAGTTTGGATCGCGATTCTCAACGAATCTTGTCTCCTTGTGAAAGTCGCCTTAAACTTATAATTTGTCTTTACTCTTGAGTAGAAGCCATTCTCGGATGACATGAAGCTCGGCGGCATCGAGTCAATTTTTTATATCTACCACCGAAGGTAAGGGGCAAGCGGTACATTTCATTTTGTCATTTATTATTTGTCACAAAGTTTATATATCCTTAATCGGCGTCAAATTTCGATTCTATTTGAGCATGTCTGTGGTAATCAACTGGTCGCAAAAATGAAGCTTCAAATTTGCCAGAAACATTGGAAGTTTATGCAGGCAGATTGGTATTCGAAACGGGAAAAATCGGTCTAAAGACACGGTCACAGTTTCAGGTAGACTGTGAACCACTCTGTTTTCGAATGCAAGAAAGACTTGGGGTATTTTGCTCATTGCTCATAAACCACAGCAGATAGATCCATAAAAATTTTCCCAAATTATGCACTAGCAATATGGAAGCTTTCACGTACGTTGTTAGTGAAGAAAGGCAAAATCGATCACAGGTCACGCCTACAATATAAAATAAGCTGCGGTATCAAATAGTCCAGGAAGCTCGTTTGTATTCTGAATGTTTTCTACAGTGCTCGTTAAAAACTTCCGCCGGATTTCATAAAAATAGTAAACATCTGCCACGCCCACCCATTACAATATGGATATAAAAGATTAGGCACAAACGAATATAATTTTCTTACTTGTTTCCTTTGATTTCGACATTTTCAGAGAGATCACGTCCATTTTAAGAACAACGTTCAATCCCTTGACAAACGTATATTGAAACCGGATTGTTGTAATTGTGTGATCTTCTGTATAACTCTTGTTGTCGTACAAAATAGTATGTTAATAGTAATTGGTATCACCGGTAATTGTTAAATAATTTAAATGAATGTAATTAATGCAGAGAGAGTTAATGTTCAAGGCTATTACTCAGCTCTAAATAATTAAAAATAATTTTTAACAAGCCCCTTTGAGTATATGCTATAATTTAAATATATTTCCATTTAGTTAACATTTTTCATCTAAATTAATGAATTAAATAATTATATATTTTAAATGAATAAATAAACGCCGCCTACATGAAGTTCTTTTAGATTAGCAAAGTAATTTATCAAATGCAATAACTTAATTTTGTAACGCCTATTAAACTTTCTTTCAGTTTAAATGTAATCCATTGTGTTTTCATTTTATGGCGATTTAGAAATGATGTAACTTTTAGTGAAATTCAACTACTATTCAACTACTATACTACCATACAATGCCTTTGTGTAATATTTTGAGTGCGCGCCTTCAAGCACATAACACAAAACGAAACCAACCTTACTGCACTATATAATATGTGAACTAATGAAGTGTGCTCATAACTTATATTAGAATTAATAATACATTAGTAAATAATAATTACATTGATATTTATAACGTATTCAAAAAAAATAAGAAAAAAATAGTTTTAGTTCTACACAATAGTTACACATTTGGACTTTACGTGAAATTTTCGCCTTAAACTGGATCAAAATTTCATGAGAAACCTATGAAAATGAAATTTTAATTGATTTTATTGTGTTACTTGAAATGGACAGTTGGTTGACCCGATGACCATCAGTCGGTCAGTCGTTTGATGGAACAAAAATTCCATAAAAAAAATTATAAAACAAAAGAAGAAACTATACAATGGCGAAAGGGAATATTTTTTCGCAACTTTCTAAAATGTATAAAGCTCCCCGTATACATTACCGACAACAAATGCAATTCGACTTTGTTTCATGAGCTGAAGTTAAAACATCAAAGGGCGAGTTTTGTTAGTACAGCAACAATAACGGCAATAACAACGACAACAGCAAATGAATAAGTTTACTGGCAACAGATTTTATAATTAAAAGTTAAGTGGCAACTCATTTAAATGAATGTTGACTTGCGCCTGTGTGTATAATATGTATGCATGCGTGTTTGTAGTGAAAGGATAAAACTGTTATTGCTCGACTGCCATCTGGATGCTGACGATGATGATAACGATGATGATGAGGACTATGGCGATGGACACGTATACACAGTAGGAAACTCTACTGAACGGGAGCATAAAAAATGTTTGAAGTGAACTAAAATGATAAAAAAGGAAAGCAAAACCAAAGTTTTCAACTTAAAAAAAAGAAACAACAACAAAAATTAGAAAATAGAAAATAGAATGAAATTTCAAACTAAAACTCTGTTCGGGGAATAAAACAAAGTTGTGTGAGTGTGAAATTCAAATGAGTAGAATATCATGTGATGTTGACGTTCAGTCGTAAAAGAATAACAAAGTAGTCTTAGGAAAAGTTAGGCACTTGCACAAACACAAACGTGCAGAGTTTGTTAACGTTATTAATGTGTCAACTCTTCCGTTTAATTGTTGCTTTTAATCTAATGAATTTCTAGTTTCCTTAGCTTTCTTGTTGCGGTTAAGCTTTCGAATGCATGTTTGCATGGCTAACCATAGGCGAAAATAAGTATATAAAACGATATTTGCTAATTAAATTGTGCGCCCAACATTTTTATATTTACTTTAAGCGAAAAAATGTTAAACTCTTTCTATGCAGTAACTGTAGTTTTAAAGAAAGTAAAACTAAAAGCTTTAACATGTTAATAATACTGAACCAAAAATACTTTCGTATGAATAGACGAATGTGTCAGGCGTAATAGATAAAATGAGTAAAACCGCTTTATTTACATTTTGTGTGTTTGCATTTCGGTCTCATCGGTAGTATAAAATTTATCTGTGTTTTTGTGTGATAAAAATCACCTGCCTAGACACCGACAATGTTACACGAAAAGTTCACAGACGTCGCATGCAAGACTATTTATAAATATATGTATTTTCCAAAATAATATATTTGAGTACCGTAACGACAAACAAATGCTACATATTTAGCACTCAAAACACTTTGTTTATACGTTAGACAGTTTTAATGCAGACATCTCGTCTCCATGACACGATAAATATACGTGCATACGTGTGTCTTTCAAATAGAATATACAACTAATATAACTGATAGTAGTGATGTATTAGAGTATTTCATTTGAGTATATGGTGTTTTTGCGGCTTCAGCATACGTTCGTTACCGTGCGTATGTACATATGAGTGTCGCTCAAATTGTAAGTGTTGTTTAGATTTGAATTCCAGGTTTATATACAGAACATGTTACGTATGGTAACGGTAGTTGAAGGTAAAGAATACTAAATGCAAAATGTTTACTTTATTTAGCTTCGCATTTACATTTAACATTCCATAGAGGCATAGGGTGTCTCTAAAGTGCATGGGTGTACACAAACACACAGACACACACACAGGTGCATTTAGATATATATATATATATATATATACATATATGCTTCATAACCACAGTCATTAACAAAAATTCATGCACGCACATAGCAGTTTCACACTACCAAGCCTGCCTATATGTGGCTTAGACTTTATATTATTGCCTCTCTATTGCTGTCGTAACATTTTTGTTTGTTTAATCACATCAAATGTCTTTAGTAACATATTATATACATATATACATATATATTTATATACGTTTGTGTTAAGCCATAAATGCATTACTACAGCAATTTGCAATTAGCAAATATTTACGCTTTAAATAATTTCAGTTGTTTCATAAACAAAAGAAAAAAAACTGTTTAATTTATAAACATACAAGTATAAGGTATGATAACAGCATTAAAGTCAGTTCAAAGAAAGCATTTAAGAATTTCAATTAAACGATAATTAATATTGATGGCGCTTAACAATAAAATATTATTTGTTAAACTAAATGTAAAAGTCATAAAGATATTTATTGTAATTTTTATCTACATTTAGGTGAAAAGCTATTATTATTGTTTGTTGCATGATTTTGTGTGGATTTTGCACTTGAAAGTTTCTTTCATCTTTTTAAATCTACAAAGTAATGATTGTTTAACTTCAAATGCAAATGGAATATAAATTTTCAAGGCCGTTCAAACGCTTTATATTATAAAACCTAAAATAAAGAAAGAATATTTAAGTTCTTTTTTCTGCAAACAAACATTTTATTTGGGAGTAAACTTTTTTTTCTGGAAATTTTTCATTTTTATAGAAAATACATTAAACTTTTATTAAGTATCTATCGTAATTTATGAATAATGAACAAAAAATTCAGAAGAAAATGCAGAGTTGTTTTCAGCTTATGTTGCGCTGTAGGCGTGTACTTTGACTAGTTTGGCTCATTTTCAATTCAATTCATTTTCTTCGTTTTTGCTACGGGCAGAAATTATATAGAGAGGAACACAGACATACGGACAGACGGACAGATGAGTAGGCAGACATGCCTAAAATGATTTACATTTTTCCATTTCTGTACAGATATTATGGCATCGTTCACCGAATATATATGAAAATTTTTATTGTTGTATCTATCGTATTGAGGTTTACGAATACTACTCAAACCTACTGGTACTTTTGCTTTTCCAATGAAAGTTGTTCTCAGTTGTTCTCGTAGGCGTATTCTATGATCGATTTGGTCTGCTTTCATTATTAACTTGCGTGTGTAAGAAATTTTAATATTTTTGACGACATTGAAGCCGTTTGCTTTAATTTTGCGTAGACGGACCTTTCCTCGGCGATAGCAATACAAAATAAAAAAGTTTTTATCACTATTTAGCCACGGTCAAATCAAAATCACAAGCTATAATATTTTCAGAATTGGGTTTTGAAATCTTAAATTTTTATTCTCGTTATTCCACTACGGCTTAAAAACAAATTTCTGCAGTGAGCATTCTGAGACTTTTTCGTTTAGTTAAATTTTATGGATTTTATAGCCGCTATTAAAAAAATCATATTGTCTTCATTTGTTTGAAATAAATTTAAGAAAAAAATTGTCTCTACACTCACTAGGCTTCAAGCTATCTAGTTTCTTTTTCTAGGCGCCAAAGTGCAACTTGCACCGGCAAGGGAATACTAAAATAGTTGAATATTTTTATGACAATCTATAGTAACAATGGTTTCCGGTGATTTTTGTTGCAATTGCATATGAAAGTATTATAAAATTATCCCAATTGTCTGCAGCAAGAAACTTTTCTGCTTTCTGCTCGATAGTCAAAATTATTTATTCTTCTCCGTGACCTTTGGATGGATATACATAGTATGAAAATGCGTAGCATCTACAAAAATATATCTCGTGGAATTAGGAGTCGAAACACTTGTTATTTAAAAAATATTCAAAACCATTTGATTTTAAGATAATTTCGAGTTTTATTAAAACGTAAAATTAAGAGGTCACCTCGAGATAAATGAATGTTTAAACATTATTTACATACGAGAAAAGAAAATACAAACATACCAACAACTTTCAAATTTTACAATTATTGTTGAAAATTTCATAATTAATTAGAATATCCTTGAAAAGCCAAGCGTAACCAAGCGTACATGAACGTACTTACGAATTTAAAGCACATACACTTTTATCCATATGTATCAACCAGTCTCGTATAGTAAAATTTTGCTTGAACACATGTGAAGTCAAGGAAACGGAAACGCAAAAACAAAAAAAATTAAATAAAAAAAAGCGAATGAACGAACGAACTTCACTCTACTTTAATTCAACGAGTAGAAGCCAAATTAAATAATGAGCGCACATTAGTGCACTTCCGCGTAATGTTCACTTCCCGTACGATGTATAGAATAATACATAGTAACACAGTAACACATCTGTTCATATATACCGATTTAAGTGCTTGAAAAAGAACGTATATTGAATCAGACCAGAAAGCCAAAAAACAAAACAAACAAAAAATGCCAACCCGCACACATACTCATTCGCCAAAAAAAACTATCTCATATGCGCGAAATGCGCACTTGCCTGTAACTACACGAATAAACACTTTTGAAGCGTACACGTTTAAAAAACCGTTTGTCCTTATATATATGTAAAGCGAATAGTTCATGGACATTCATTGTGCATTGAATAGATACGTATGCTATGTGTTTATGCATTCAAAAAGATCTTATACGGTGTAAATTGTAAACGTATATTATATTTACATGTAATAAGCATTCTACCGTATCGTAGTAGTAAAAATTTAAAAATCGATTATAATGCGGATATCATAATGTTAAATCACCCAAACAAGTGTAACTATTATGTAAAATTCATTTAAAATTTCTTAAAATTGATAATTAATATTTTTTTTCATAATCTCATTCATTATAAATTAATTACTAATAAAGGTATGAAAAAAGTCCAGATAAATTTATTTATAAAATTGAAACAGTTAATTATCGAGAAAATTGTTTTATGAAATAACCAGGTGTTTACTTTTCGCCATTTATTAGTAGTTTCAGTTTATTAATTTAATAAATTTATATAAAAGAAAAGTTCTTAAAGTTTTCTTTAATTACTTACGTAAATGAACGAACGTACGAACGAACTTATTTATTTACCAAACGAGATATTGTACTTAGATTGCTATTATGTAAAGTTTTACTTTTTATTTTCTAATATAAGAAAGAATTCGAAATATAGATCTACGTATGTTTTCTCCATCTAGTAGAGTAAATTTACATGACACAATTATTTACGATCAATTTTCATCAAAAGAGTTAGCCCTTGTGCTCAAATGAAGTCCCGCTTTTTAAAGACTGAAAAAGCTTTTCGCGTCTACTAAATTTGTCCAAATAATATTTTTTATCGATTTTTGCCGGGAAATATCAAAAATGCAACACCTTTTTCATATTATGACTTTTTCAAAATTGGTCTTTAAAATAATTGGAAGGACGAATATAATAGAAGGTTTAAAGTGCAGAATAAGACTTGATTCTTTATTGACAGTAACAATGTCGCTTAGGAAACGGGAATAGTGTAAATTTGAAAAAGATGTCTTGTTTGATAAACTTTATTGCTTTGAAAAATCCCTCTTTCTATTGAAAATGAGATTTTCTAAAATGTTGGGAAAGCAAATAAAGATTCTCGACGTTTTATCCGCCGGCGTTATGAAATGAAAGCGCATTATTCAACTAACGATTAACGAAAATTTCTGGGTGATAAATAAAAATCGAAATCCCGCGCATAAGAAAGTTAACCCAAACATCACAACGTAATGTATTCAAAAGTGCGCAGGTTGAGGATTCGTTCGACATGGACGAGTCCAATCATCCTGTTTCAGGAAAGGTCAGCAAAATAGTAAGTGTCTAATTTCTGTCTAATTTCGCTTGATTTCGCAAACAATTTTTTAATTTTTATAATTTCTTAAGTTATGCTATTTTTCCTACGAGCCTAATTTGAAAGGAAAATCACACCAGACTTTTTTTTGATAAAAGCACTTTCGCTAGAGAATCGTGAACAATGTTCTGCTGCAAAGCATTGTCTGTCACTAGTTACAATTTTCTCGGTATTTCTGACAAATTGGTATATATAGAAAAGAACACACTTCGATTACATATTTACAACGCAAGCTCGGTTTGGGTATGCATTGAGCTATTGGTATTAGAAATAAAAAAGAATGTCTAGAGAATACGCTTAGACGATGATGCATTTCAATTCAGTACTGGAAAGTTTTAGTAAAAGATCGCTGATTCCGAACATTAAAAATAAGTCAAATTGTTTGGTTCATTAAATTTTTTAGCTGGATATCAAGACCAATTAGGGTTCACTTGTGATGATAAAGTTCACTTTACTTGCAGAGTATAGATATGTGATTGCATATGAATCAGAACAATACAGTCGGGATATTTTTCAAAGTTAATATTACTATCAATTAGTGTAATTAGCGGTATGGTAATTAGTGGATGCAAATTTGATAATGATTGAAACCGTACGCATTTATTTGGTATCTATAAAGCAACTATCTGCTAGTTCCATTTTTAAAATTTTCATTCAATTCCCTTATTCATTCAATTACCTTATCTTTCTTCTCTTGTTCTGATAGTAAGCTTAACACCTCTTTTAGATCCATATTGATAAAAACATTTCGAACTTTGGTCGTATCAAATTTATCAGATCCAAATGAATTGGGCTATATACAATTTCTCAAACTTTGCAACATGAATGATGAACTCGAATTTAAAGTGACAATGCTATCATCAGTTAAATCAAAATCGCCCTCCTTTTCTCAGCAATTACTTTGATTTTTATTTAATTCAGAAATTTAAGCGGTGCTAACACTTTTGCTAACCAGTCTTCTTTTGGAAAATCTCTTTAATTTCGAAAATATCTCGGAAAGGCAGTAATATTAATTATTGAAGTCAATTAATTTCATTGATTAAAGATAAAGAATTTATTATCAGATAAAAAAGATTTGACAGTTTTTTCAATTTATTAATTTTTTTGTAAAATCGCTATTTTCTAGACTAAATTTACAAAAGAACGTGGAAAAATAATTAAGAACGGAAAGCAGAGGAACGAAGGGTCTTACAACTTCGAGTTAATTCGATTTTATGTCATGCAATATTTTTCAGTGATTCTTTAATTTTTTACTTTCAAATAAAATACCGAGGATATGTGCCGAAATGCCCTACTTCACTTGTAGTAATTTAAAGCGTACAAATATTCAGAGAATTTCAAAAGTATTCGTTAAAATCTCTTTTTTATGAGAAATGTTGATTTAAAATTCTCACCGGAGACAATCAGGCAATTAAAACCTTTACTGAAAGAGAAATTTAAAATGAAATTTAAGAAGTGAAAACAGCTTCTCTTATTAGATGAATAGTAATATTTAAAAGTAATTCTATTAAAATTCCCACTATATCTAGGGGAAGAAAACGCACTCAGTTGTAAATTCCTTTAAGGGGCAATACTTTAAGAAAAAAAAGCGAGATATTTACAAAAGAAAGGAAACTGGGGGAAAATCAAGTAAAATTCGGAATTTATCTATAATTTCTGAAACCAATGAATGACGGACATGCAGGTTTTTCAAAAATTTGAATGTAAGATTATCAAATCTAACCACTTTTCTGGTATTTCAATCTAATCTAATGGCTGACAATATTTGCAGTCAGGACATATTAAATGAAATTTTTCCCTTAATAACTCTGGCAAAACAAATGCAAATTAACCCTATTAGGTCTGAATTTAAAAGACTAGCTTTGATAGTGAATGATACTTTGAAAACAAACAGAACTTCAAAAAAGTCCAAATGTGTATTATGATGATGCTAATGTCGACTAGCCGAGCAGTGGCTATAAACGTAGTACAAGCTGTGAAGGCTTTAAACTTTTCTAATCCGATTTTAGGAACTTCTTTCTAAAACAAAAATAAAAAATGTTAATTAAATTGCTAATAAATTTATTCGTCAATTATAATGGAAAATGCAAAATCGTTTTACGTTTATTTCAGGCGTGATGGCCATGTGGTGAGTGATTTTTAATTAGATTAACACAGATTTTAACGCATTGATCCGTAGTCGTTTATCAAAGAATGGGTTTAATTAGATTTACAATTAACTGGACAATGTTAAATTAATCACAATCACTTTTAAAAAGTAAATGTCTAATGAAAAACTTGAAAATATCCCGTAAATATTGTTGAAGAGAGGAGATAATAACTCTTGCTAAATTTAGTTAACAGCAAGAAAGAGTTAAGATATATTTTTAGGAGAATTTTTTTTATGTGTATACAAGTGATACGAAGAGAACAAACAATAAAGCTTAAATATCCTTAGAGAGTAGAGTGCATAGTAATAGAAGTGATAAGTTGAACACATGACATGAACGATGACCTATACTAGAAAAGTCGCATTAGGAATTATGAATGAGAAAATCAAATGAGGATTACTTCTGCGTAATTCAAGAAAAATAAGAGAAATTTAAGGAGGGAAGAAATTAAGGGTAAGATTTTATGAAAAATGTGAAGGAAGAGAACAGCCGAAGAGAAAATGAAAAATGTTGAACCTCTTTTGGAAACGTGCAGGATTCGTGAATTATACGGTGCTAAGGAGTAATCGTATGGTTTCGCTGGAAAACCAGGTAAAATTGAGAGTAAAGCTTTTTAGTCGTTTAACGATAACGTTGGTGTGCGGTAGTGCTCGTTTATCAGTAACGCTCCTCTAAGTTTATCAAAAAGTTCTACACAAATTTGTATAGTTTTATGCATATTTCGGCAAATTCTATACATAACAAAAAACAATAACCAATAGAAATTAATGCTAATATAGATTTCAAAAACACAAACATGATAACAACATCAAAAACAAAAGTGAAAAAGATTCATTCTAAACCTGCGTATTTGTATTAACTAATAATTAACTACAAACTACCTTTGTTTCATTCATTCATTATCGCAATGTTTACGTTTTAAGGAAGTGAAACAGCCAGTCATAAAGTGCGTGGTAATTGCTAATTTGTCATTGCATTTCGGTGTATGTGCCGAGTCGTTAGGACCATGCACACACATGTAACACGTGGTTTTGCGGCTACATTAGTGAGAACTCTGTTTCCGTATTGCGTTTTCCAAACAAAACTGAATCCTTCTTTCAACGTTCATTGTTAGTTATGTTGTTTTTTGTTTGCGTCTCTGTCAACCTTGTAACAAAGTGCTTCTGTGGTTTTGTTGAGATGTTTTATTTTCAAATGATTGTTGTTTATGCGTGAGTGGCCTACATGGTAGCGACAGCGTTAATTCCATACATATTAAGTTGTAGTAAAGAACGAGTGCTTGAGTATTAGAAGTGCAATGAATATTCAGTACTTACATTTTATGAGTGAATAGCAAATAGCTCGATCCGTTTTCATGCCTGAAAGAGAAACTTTAAACGAAGTATGCTTAATTGAGATAAACCCTAATTACTTTCGAAATTATATGCTAAGTGGATTATAGTAAACGCAACTTAGCAATTTATCAAAGATAATGATGTGCTCTAATTGTTTATGGTAAGTTATTGACTATTGTTACGAATTGAAAATAAATTATTCATAATTCATTAGTTAATTGTATAAATATATTTATTAACTAATTAATTGATTAATAATTAAATATTAAATTTTAATCAATCAATTAATTATTAAACCGACTAATTGTTTAGTTATTTGATCTGTTAATTGGCGTCTTATATGTACTAGTGCATTAATTGGATAAATTCTATTTAAATAATTAGTAGCTAATTAATAATCAGCAAATATAGTTTTGATAAACGTAACGTTCTGCGTGGACTTAGAAATGTTCATCTGCCCAATCGTTTCTCACTGACAAGTCCATAGTGCGTTGGTAGAAGCTTTAATGTCGGTAAAGTCCAGGTGTTAACCGCAAATTTCCTTCATAAGTGCTCTGAATTGATGGTCGCCAAACAAGTAAACGTCATCAGTCTATCGGCATGCGCACAGTGAGGGAAAATACACAGCTCATTATCTGTGGCAAATGAACTTTGGCTAATTAATCAAGTCGACGCCTCCATCGGCAAAAAATACTAGTTTTTTTTTAAATTTTCCAATGTTCGGATTATTCAAAACGCACCCCAGATGGTACGAAAGTACTCCTAAGCTATGAAAAAATCCATAAAAACGTTAGATATAAAAAATAACAAAAACTGAGAAATTCATACATATCCTTCGTTATTTTCAGTAAGGTGTTTCAAACAGAGAAATCGAAACATTACTTCAGCTGTGTACGAGAAAATTATGAATATTCATCTTCTTTTCTCAGCTATTGTTCTTCTTTGCTATAATTTGGTTTCTCTCTCTGCTTGACATAAGTACAAATCTTATCCCTCTTAAGCTAAAAAGTCCTGATAGAAATTTACTTCTCATTGTTTACTAATGCTAATTGAAGTCGTAATTGATAGACACAAATAAAAGCCAAAATCGATTTTTTGTTAAAATTTTTTTAATGTTTTTCATTTCGTCAGTTTGTTTACCTACGACCAGAAGGAAGCTTCAGTATCAAATTTATAAGCGATTATAGCATATCACCCAGTCGTCTGTCGGCTTGTCCGTTTGTTCCCTTGTCTACCTGTCCGTCTGTGAAATGTCTGTGGTAAACATCGAAAGAATAACGTAAGCTGGGAACAACCTTGCTTTAAAAAGAAAGTTTGTTGCCTATAAACAAGAACAGACAGATTTATAAAAATCCTTACCTTTTATTATCGGTACGAAAATTGAGACGATCGACCACGTTCACTTGATATAGTGGACTAATGGAATTTAATTCTTCTATGGAAGCGATTGTGATATTAAAGTGCATAAAGTTTAAATTCGTCAAATTCGGAATCCATCCAAATGTGTCCGTCCGTCTGACCGTCAGTCCGTCTGGTTGCAAAAGTTAAGATATCTGAATGAAATTTGTCAAAAACATTGAGAACTTCTTCACATATGTTAGCAATGAAAATAGGTCACAGGCCACACCCACAGATAAAATAGGCTGAAAACATCAATCTTCACTATTCATAGACGACACTATAAGAATTTCACAGTATTCCATAAAAATAGTGAAAATCTGCCATGTCCATCTATCAAAATGTAGTTATTTTATCTTCTTTTAAGATGGGAGGTAGTGGACTAAAGGATTCGCCACAGACGAATTTAATTTCCCTACTTTTTTTTTTTTTAATTTAGAAATCTTCGAAAAATTTTTTCCTACAAAACCTGTAATCTGTAAAAGTTTTAGGACACCAATAATCATATAACTTGTTTCCAGAAAGACAAAGCGTGTCAAAAAATATACAAGGACTATTTTATTTTACTTTTTTCTTAAATCTATATTTTAACTTCGATAGCTAATAGTATATTCAAATTAAAGTGTCGTAGTGAAAATGTAGTAAATAACTTTCTGCCTGCTTATTCTTAATTTTACAGAAAAATTTTAATATTAACTTTTATATGGGAAGTTTAATACATGAAGATTTTCATAATATAATGAAAAGGATACATTTTCTAATTAATTGATTTAATTCCTATTGGCTGAATTACAAAAAGTGTACATTAAAGGCCCGTTTTTTTTACAATTCCATCAGTTGAATATTTTTCGAAAAATAGACTTTAAAAAAAGCCATATCAAGTGGAATTTTAGAATCGTAAAATTCTTACGTTTCAAAACCTGCCGCGATGTTTACTTAAGAATCTGAAGGAAAATCATATTTTTAATAAAACTCATTTAACACTAAAATTATCCATCAAAATGGGCCAATTTGATAGACTTTCTTTTTGAGATTGCACAGCGGTAAGAAGAAGATAGAAAGCCGAAGTGTGGCGTGAAAAAAGAATTGTGCAACTCATAAAATAATAGACAAACTATTAAAACTGGATAATTTTTTTTTATTTTCGTCTATACCTTACGATTACATCGAGATATTTCCAACCAGAGTTTACCATTTTTAGATTCATTTCAGCCATTTCAAGTATAGAGTCTGTCATTTTGAACTTCGATCCCTGGAAAACGATTTCCACTCCATGGCTTTGTATTCACTAGCTACTTATTTTGGAAACTGAATCTTGGTGCTCTGCTTACATTTTCATAACACATTTTTCGGTATAAAATTCACACATTGATCTCTGATAAATCCAAAATGTTATAAATAAGTGGTAGCGCTTTTATGCTGCACTTGTGAATGATTGGGTCGATTGGGATTGTGAGAAGATCGCAAGCGATCTTTGAGGATATATTAGATATTTTTCTTGCCGTTTTTTACACTATAAGAATGATGTCATTGGATTTATTAAAAAATCTCGTCTTTACGCTTATTTTTGTTGGAAATAACACTTTCATTTGTACACTCTTGTGTCTGAATCATCATTTTGAAACCGAGTATACGTACAAAGTGAACTATTTAATCATTTAGCTAATTTCCTCTCAAACAAGCGAATGGTCTAAAGGAACCTTTTGGTAATAGTTTTTTTGGAATGGATTACAATTTATAGAGTAAAATAAGACAACATAATTAATTTTTGGCACTATCCCCTGTCCATCACGGGAGTGTGTGTGAAAATTTGTACACCTAATTTTAAGCTCTGCTCATCAAAAGTGGTCGAGACATTACATGCTTTATAAATTTTTTATTTTTAACTCTAGAAAGTTAGCATAAGTAAAATTAATTACACTTTAGTGTTAAGTTTTAAGAAAGTTTTATCTCTAAAATGCGATGCTAACTGAACAGCATAATTGGCTTTATGGCTTTAAACATTTATATACCCACTATCTAGAGATGGGGTGTATTCATTTTGTCAAATCGTTGGCACTACCCTGAAGAAAGTCCCAAAAAGTATAACGTTTTTCATCAATATCAAATTCCCAATCGTTCTTATGATCTTATTGAGTTCACCGCCTCAAAGAATTCGAATACGCTACGGCATAAATTGAGAGTACCTCTTGTTCGAGTTGGTTTTTGGGCCCGCTATTCATAAGCTACATTAGATACAATGACAAATATTTCGAAGCGTATACGCGTGGTTCTGCAGTAGCTGTAATAAAAGAAATGAAAGAAAGAAGAATAAATGAAAAGATTGGTCATGCCTACGTGATTTTATAAAGAAAAAAAGTTGCGTTTTTTCGCTTTTTTTTGTTTTGAACGTTTTTAACTAAGAAATTATGTTGTGCTTGTAATTGAAGACGTACATCTACATAATGTAACTCTCCTAGGATCTCACGGTATACAGAAATGCTTACATTATATAAATCGCACTTTATGCCGAATGAATTAATAATGAATAAATAATGAATGAATACATAAAATTCACGTTGTACGGCTACAGTTAAAATAAACAACTATTAAAAGCATTACAATCGAACAATGTTCTAAAATATCGTACGTCACTTCGCCTAGTACAATATTTTATTTATTTTTATAATACAATCAAAATTTCCTGTTATGAAAGCTTACTTTCCATGAACTGATTGGGCTCCAGCAAATAGATCTATCTGGTCCAAATTTGATACCGTTAATATGTAAGTCGAAGTACTATTATGAACTAACTTTCATTATGAGATATTGGGAATTGGACCATTCTATTATATAAAGGCTTATTTTCGAAGCAACGGTTATATGATAGTCGACTCGATCTAAATTTTGCACATCACCCTGGTATACACGATTTTGGTCGCGAACTTTTGACAATTTCAGCTTCATTGTCTAACGCCTTTTTCAAAACAAGTTTTTACATAAAGATTGGTCGTAAGAACGGCCTGAGTCAGAAAAAATATGTTAAAAATTTAGAGACTGAACACAAAGATATGTAGACAGACAGGCAGGCAGATAGATAAACAGAACGAACGACATATAGGTAAGTTCTTCTGGGCGTTACATGCATCAACATAAAGCTAATATACGGTATATTACAAGTTATCTAAGATACAAAAATTTTAGGCAACGCGCATTAATCCTAATTTGTGGTTTTTTCTCTTTCTTAAGACCATTTCTCCATCAAGGAGAGATGTATCTTTTTAAAATGTTCTAAATTTTGGTTAACTTATAGAAAATCCCTAATTTACTTTTTTGCAATTACACTAAAACCGTGCTTATCTACAGAGAGCAAGTCAGGGATTAAGAATAAACCAAAAATAATAAAAACAGCCAAAAAGAAAAAGAAATAATAAGAAAACTTTTCAGTTATATGCAGCAAGAAACAAGAACACCAATCAACTGAATTTATAGCAGATTTTTTGTGTTTTTAAATAAATAATAAAACATTGTTTTTTAGGTAGCAAAATACGCAGAATAAATGTTTTCGTTCTTGAGGATGAAACATATATTCCGAGCTGGCTTAAAAGTCAAAAAAAGCTGTAAGATTTTATATGCTATTATCAGAACACTTTTAATTGATTTTTGGCAAGAAGAACTTGCCTATAAGTCGACTAATGTATATATGTAGAAATATTGCCTCAATTTTCCCTCAACAAAATTCCTTTTCAGTAATCATATTAGATACTTATTTTAGAGATCGAATGGTCCAATGTTGATAAGGCTTAGGATCTGTTCATTGATGTCACACAAAGGGATCGTTGAGTCGACACGATCATACATGCCAGCACGTCCAAGTCTTTATAAAAATACATTCCATAAAAAGCTCGCAAATTCTGAGAAGGCCGAGTCCATGACGACTTGGTATAAAAACACAGTATTCTTTTTACTTTCTCTGTTTTATTGGCTCGTGAATATTATAAACCGTCTAAGCCGATTCCATCTTTTTCAAAGGTGCTCGTTTGGTTGTTCATAGAGACAGTTTCAAAGATGGTTGCTTCCTAGTAACAGTCTATGTAGATTTGCAATATTTGGTATTCAGATCAAGCACAACAAAAGACAGTGAAATTCTTTTAAAAAAATTTATGGAAATACGTTCATACAACTTATTAATGTATTTATTACCTAACTAACGATACCTTTATTATTCATGTTTAATATTTCAATAAAGTTCGCGTTAGCTTTATCAGCGCATATAACTTTCCGACTGGCTTCTTAGGATGTTACAAATTGGAATAACAAAATTAGTATACTTACATTTTTTCAGTGATGGAGGAAAGAAAAAATATTTTTTATTCTCTTGACCATAAACGAAGAAAACCAATTACAAATACTGGGAGTTGAGAAATTTTATATAAATTTATGTTTAGCAAGTTTTACGAGAGAGGCATAAACAAAATTTGCAGGAAATAATGGAAATGAAATGAAGAAAAAAAATAAAAACGAGGGAAAGGAAAGAGAAAAAGTAAAAGAAAAACATAATTACAGTTATTAAGGAATGAATTTATTATAACGTTATTTTAGGAGCAGAAAAAATATTAAACCCACAAGATAAAGTGAATAAAAAAATTACAACCAGTAGAAAAGATACACAAATAGCCACAAAGATTTTAAGAAGAAATAAAGAAATACAAGGATAAGGTTATACAACAAATTGAGAGTAGCTATTAAGGTTATTTTTGTTGTTATTCTTTACGCTCAATAGCTAGACTATCGTGCACATATACATGCATTTGCATACAGAAATATTTGATATATATATATATATATATATATATGTATTTACTTTGAGAAAACATCGGTGCGAGTTTTTGTTTGCTTAAGCATAAGGAAGAAAAAAAACAACGTAACGGAAAAGAAAGAAAAAAGGTAAACAAGAGAGCGTCAAGTAGAAAGTAAACATTATACATATTGTTTGCCCTTACAGCAACACTGAAGAGTGTTGACGTTTGTTGGCGTTCATACTTGTACAAGCCGATGAGGGTGCAAAAGCGGAACTTGACCACATTTAACTAATGGAGAAAAAGCAAGATAAAAAAAGGAATGCTTTGCTTTACTTGGCAGTGCACTAAAGTGTTAAACAACTAAAGTTAAATGTAGGCATTTGACATTTAGAGAGTTTGCGTTCAATTGAAATATGTTTCGCGGCAGTATTTAGTCAAATAGAAGCAGTTTATACCGAGCAGGTGATATTGTTCACATATTACATATACATTTATATATGTATATGTATGTATGATGTATATATATTAATATATATATACAACCGTAATACTGTACTGTACTGACTGTAGTATGAAAACCACAATAAGCGACCACATTAAGTGTCATTTTACAACTGTCCGCGGTAATAAAAGCGAAAAAATAATCTTCTTTTTCTGAATACTAAAAAAAATAAATTGGCCTCTGCCCAAAATATGAACCCTTTGGTTTTAATGTTAATATTTTAAATGTTCTCTCTCTGATTTAAAGCATTCGTTAATTTCTCTATAAGCATTTGGTATCCAAGGTTCATTTATTTAACAGGAGTTTATAGAAGGTGGCACGGCTCGAATAGCTACGTTTCTTTTGAAATGAAAGGCCACTCTTTGTAGATGTTGTTACGGCGCATTCTATTAAATAAAGTGCATTTAGTCAATTAAAATAAATATTTTTATATTTTTTTTTTTTGCAAAAGTAAACAGTTACGAAAACTTTATTTTGCAGTAACAAATTCCTGAGAACTTTCCGATCTTAACAAAGGAACATCATTCTAAAGCAAAAAACATAAAAAATTATAATTTTTTTTTTAAATGGAAGCTTATTTCCTTTTCTTTCAAAGGCGAATATATATAAAGCAGTTTATTCTTTTTTTATGTTTTTAATTAATTAGGATTATTGTATTTTAATTATCACATAATTAAAAGTATTTAACAGCACACACAATAAGAGGAAAAGTTTTAAAAAGTTGGAAATAAATCTATCTTTTACGGAATACGGTTGATTTCATGTTCGCACGATCATTATCTTAGCATCGAGAATTTTTGAAGTATAGTTCCACTATTTTCCGGGAAACTTAAAATTTTTTAATTCTTAAATCTTTTCATTTTTAAACAATAAATTAAAAAAAATTGCTTTATTTTTATTGGACGCAGGCTATGGTGCTACTTAAGTGCAGTTCTTCCTTGCATCTAAATACATGCTACTTTAATTAATGGGAAATTTTTCTTATGTTTTTTCCTTCGTTGTATTGTGCTAAACTATTACTTCAATGTTAGATATATCTTACGTTTAGGCTTCTTAGTTATATTTTAAATATGAATAAGTTAGAGAACATGCAATGTCTACTTTATGAAAAAACGGAGTTAAGGCTGGCAATTGTAATTGTATTCTAATCTGTGAGGCCATTCGAATCGATTTCAGTATAAAGTTATATGTAAAATAAATAATAGTTCATCAATACTTCGCATATTAAAATAAAGTATAAAAGTTAAGGTAAGCGTGCATTGTATTTGACCAAATTTTTACTTCAGATGATTTGCATTTTAATTACTAAATAGATACAAAAGATCACAGTTAATGAAGTTTCGTTTTGCTTGGCAAAATTAGAATTTAAATAAACAAAAACGATTCAAGCAAATAGTTTTCATTTTTTTTAGGTATATATTAATTTAAAAAAAATGTTCAAATTGTTTATTCTTCACCAAAATTTCATGTTATATTAAAAGATAAATAAATTAAAACTTTCAGTTTCGTTTATTGAAAGAAAGTTGATAAATAATTCAAGTGATTTTCTAAACAAATTTTGAAATGTTATTATACACATTTCTAACAATGATTGTTAAGATGTCGTCGATTAGAATATCTATTACTATCATCTATTTTTTTCTGCTTAGGAAAGGAAGCAATCATCCTAATGCGTCTCTAATTAAATTACAAAGGTCTTGCAGTAAAATTGATTGTTAACAAAAAGAAAAAAAAACACAAATTTTTTAAAATTAAATTTATTTGAAGCTAGCGTGACCTGCCACACTTTCCTATCTTTCTGATCAAATATGGGTGCCAAGTAGAAATAATTCTATAATCTTTTGAATTGGTCCATACATGACCTTGTTTAGTAATAAGAGAAAAAGCGTTGCTTACTTGGGAGTCTTCAACATTTACACATATAGGGAATTGTACGTATGGAGACTTTTGACTACAATGTCCCCTGCTTTGGACGATGATGATAGGTTCTTCTGATAGCTTTTAGAATCCTTTTAGATGTATCAAAAAACTGGAGGTGTATTATTTCTTTAAAATTTTTTATAACGTGGCTTGTACATTGCAATTTCTGTCCAACTACAAGCGCACGCTTCATGCTAAATAGTAGCCATAATTCCTTTTTCGCATTTTTTTTATTTTTCCACGCTGCTTTATTATCAATTAACTTAGCAAAGACACGTGCAAATTGTGAGGCTAGTCCGCATTTTAGTAAAGATAAAAATGTGGGCAAGACAAGTGTGGACTAACTTGTAACGTATAACTCAGACGGACATATATTTTTTCTAATTTAACAGAGTAGTGCACGCATTTCTTCCGGCTTTGCTCGTCGGTAATTATGCTGGTCCGACGGTTTGCTACCCTATTAAATTGGTCCGACCAATTATTTTAAAACATGCGTGCTTTTATTAAAAAGAGTAAATGATTAGAAAACGGACAGAGGAATCGAAAACTTTATGGAGAAGACTGTTGTTCTGTCATCGTTAGTTTTTGGAATTCTTTAATTGATTGTTGCAGTAAATGACTGACTAGGAAGCGGGCCTTCTTCGACAATAAAATTCGCAGAGCGGAAACGAAATAAACATTTTCCTGTCGTTGATTTTGCAAAAAGTGTCTTCACAGGTGTAAACACCGCGAATTTTTCAAACGTTCGTGAAGCGTTATGAAAGTAGTGAAAGCGATATTGGCCCTTTTTCCAAAATTCTGATTTAGTTTTAAAACGAAATTTATTTCGCCTGAATTAATAAAATTATCTATGGATGGTCACCTATCACAGGCGCTGTAGTATGACTTGATATGCTTTGCAACGTTAAAACTATGCCGCTCTAAACCATGTATTGAGAAAAACGCCACCACTTTTTTCCTTGTTCTATTTTAAATGCAGAAACATACAGTGTGACTTCCACGTTGATAAAGGGCTTCGCGGAAAAATTATAGTATGTATTTTACCATGCTGTGTTCGCGAGTTAAAGAATTATAAGAGGATAACACGATAGTAAACCTACAGGTGATTAATTTGAAAGCTTTAAGAATTTTGCTCGCCATTTCAAATGACGTATTCGTAGCAAACAAGATCGAGATAAAGTGTTTACTTATTGTTATATTTGGGTAGACAATAGTCGAATCTAAACATGATGTTTTGCTCTGCAATTGAAAGATGAATTCATTGTTTTTTAAAATTTTTTTAAATTTTTTGTGCAATTTTTCTTTTTGCAGCACAAGGATGTTTTCTACAGAAATTTCACCTGGAGAAGAGAAATTAATAAGAAAGGAAACATAAATAAATAAATCCACAGAAACCAATACAAGAAACCACAAATTGCATAAAATTTCAAAAGAAATTAAATAACAAGAAAAATAATCGTAAAAAGAGGAATATATTTTTGGGGTTTGAAATGCAAGAAAATGAACGATACAAACATACTACTGTTAGGTATTGAATTATTGTGCTGCAATGTTATTATATTTTAATAACGAGAAAAATACTGTAAAATAAAAAAGAAAAAGAAATAAATAAATTTGTTGTATAGAAGAGCTAGAAAAATGTAATCAATGAAAATAAGGAAAAGCTTTGACAATCAATGCGATAAATAAATTTAATAAACAACTTGAACAACAATAACAGCAACAGCTACAATTCAGTTATGAAAGTCAAGTAACGCCATGCGAAAACGTTAAAAGGAAATAATAGGAAACAGAAGAAGAAAAAGCAAAAAATAAGAGAAAAAAGCAAATGAATAAAACGGTATAACAAATAAACAACTTACATGAAAGCCGGAACCACAAATAAGTAATGTCAACGAGCAGAAAGGACATTAAAAAGTTCCGAGGAAAATAAATACAGCGAAGTAAAGTTAAAAAAAAAGAAGAAGAAACCTTGGCGGCTATTTTGTTGCGGTTATTTAACATTAATTGTATGCCGTGTTCATAGAAACGAATAAGAAGAGAGAAAGAGAAAAACAATACAAAAAGTACGGGGGCTTAGTTAAACATAATTAACGGAAACGCCTTTGGTCTTCTGGTCTGGCTTTAATATTATTTGTCTCTTTGTTCTTTCTCTGTGTGGCAAATGGATTAAAATACAGAGGAAAACATAGGCCGAAATCGTAATACGGAGAAGTTAACTTTGAAACCTAAAAGTGCGTGCGTAAGTTTGCTTAAGCATTTGAGCTAAACAACCAAATATTTTAAAAAGATTCTTAACTACCAACAGCTAAGACAACAAAGTAAAAACATACAAAAATGACTTGACAGTAACCGCTTTGCGGTAAATATCAACTTTATACTCAAGTGACCAGTGGTAGTAGTCAACAAAAACACAGAGACTGAATTGAAGAGAAAACCTCATAAACTGTCAGTGGTTATAGAAACAAAAAAAAACAAACTAAAAATAAAAGTTAGACATCAGAAAAAGTAATGCGAACAAATTGAAAGACAAATCCAAGGGAAAAAACCATGACAGTAACAACAAGAAAAATGAAATTGAAATTTAAAAAATATAAAACAACAGTGGGACCGAAAGAAACCTAAACGTTACATTGTAACTGTAAAGCAAAATTTATAAAAGAAAAACTGAAAATAGCAACAGCACTCCAAGCTGAAGAAGAAGAAATTATACAAAAAATAGAGGGTGCATAGTAACTGGTTAACGACTCCATGAAAATAGAGTTACAGCAGCAAACTAACGACAATATAAACAGAGGCGGACAGCAAGCTGTAGAAGAAACTTTCATACAAAAAAATACATTTATAAAAAAGGTATTTTAGCTTGTGGGCTGATCTGGACTACTCGTAAAATAGCCCATCAAACACGTTGTTAATATTGCAGTGTATAACAATATAGAACAACGTAGCGTACGCGATTTCCTAGCTTACACCAAGTCAGTCATTAGTGTAAGTCGGTACATTTCGAAATCATTTTCCTCGACACATTACTTTGCTCGATCAAAGCCTTGTCCCTTTTTTTAGCAGTTCAAAGTCCCAAACTGTAAGAAAGAAAGTTTTCATAAGCAATTCGAAGCTTGACTCAATATACGCATAACACGGTTTAGATATTAAATAAAATAAGAAAACAGGTTTGACTTTAAAAGAATCTTCATCTTTTGAGATATTTTTTTATAAATCTGTAGCCACTTCGTACAATAAAGAGCACAAGTGCACAAGTTGAAGTCGCTGACAATTCAAAAGAGTCAAGAGCTCTATGTTAACATTAAGAAAGTTTGCATACGTTCAAATGATTTTACTCCTAAAAATGAGTTAATATTGTAGCACAAGTAAAAATATTTCTAATGTCATGGTAATTCGATGTAATTAATAGAAGAGTTTAGTTACCGTAAATTTGATTGTATCCGCATTATTAGACGTCATGAAAACGATTTGGATTCGTATTAGAAATGACACACAGGCGCCTTTCGGATAAGAAGGAAACGATATAAGCAAGGAAGTGTATATATATATATATATATATATATATATACGTTAATTTCACTATATTTACAGATTTTACAAAAGTTTCAAAACATTTAATACACCACTTTCTTTGGTGTTGGAAGCAAATAAAAAAGAAGTGGCGAAAAGCATAAAAGTCTAGCGGTTGCCAGTTATTAATAACAAAACTTGCTATAGGAAACTTTTTAGTTGAGAAATGAGTATAGCTAAAAACTTTATAAAAACTAAAGCAACAATAAAAACAACAGTCAAAAAACAAACAACAACAGCAGTTAAATAAAAAATGGCATATATTTGGCGTAGTATTAAGCGGGCCTCCACTGAAGGCTCTTCATACATCACCAACAAGAGCTGCCGCAGAAGCGGCAGCAACGGCACTAGTATATGCAATAGTTGTAATGAGAAAGGCAGCAGCAAAAATATTTTCCTTCAACGTCGGGAAAATAAAAGTCGGCGTAGCAACAATAACAACAATAACAATGGGAATAACATTCGTAGCGCCCAAAATTATTGCAACAACCATAGCAGTGGAGGTTGCTTTAACAGCAATACAACTCCGTTACTTTTTATTTTCACAAGCAATTTTATTAGATTTATCACAAATACCATCGCCAACCATATTTTCTGGACGCCGTTACCCTCGTCCCCAGCGACCGCCGCCAATAGCACCAGCACTACCATCGCCGCCCTCACCACAACCATCAACACAAAGTCTACTTCAATTTTAAATTGCAACAAAAACTTTTTTACCATTGCACTTAAATGGTGTTTCATCTTATGGCATTTTCTCTCCATATTGGGTAAGTTGTTGGCAACAATAAAAACAGAAAACATCCTATACATATACATAAATATCTATATACTGCAAATATTTAGTTTTCGTTTTTCCTTTTCCTTTTTTCTTTTGCTTTTTATTTAATTTATAAATATAATAATTTTCAGAAATTTTCCCTATGGAATATATAATATATAGAAAGAAAGAATAAAAATTTTACTCTCCTCTGTGAAGTTACTAAATAGCTAATATATCATATATATCATAGCTAGAGAATTTCGTGAGGTTCGTAGGGGGCGTATAATTGTTATTTAATTAATGGAAATGTCGAAAGATAGAGAGAGTTACCTGTATTGATTAAGGTAATAATTAGATTTTTGATAAATTTTAAATGACTTTTACTTCCTTTTAGCCGTAGAGCTGTTTTGTCGGTACCTATAGAAAATTGTAAGAATTCGTGAAACCATTGAAATATTAAAAAGTTTACTTCTTCTTAACTTGTTCACTTAAATAAACTATAGTCGGTAAGGGACGACCATTGAATATTCTACAACGCTTTCCTCAATACATTCTTAATACCTTCCGTCACACGTTTTCATCATAAGATACGGCTTACTTTTTATCAGAACCCTTCTAAATAGATGCGGACCAGGCTTAGTATAGGAAATTCATATGTCAAAGCTCTTCATCTTTACGGTATAAAATCATACACCTGATTGACATATAAGGGCTTATGTTTTGAGAGATCGTTTATATGAGAGTGGACTCAATAGTAACATCTCATACAAATTTATCTCACAAAATTTTTGTTTTTTTACGATCCAATCCTTGTGAAAAACATTCTGCGGCAGTTATAGGTTCGTGATTTGATAAAGAATCCAGTCCGGGAACGGTGGGAAATTGAGGACAGTAATAGTTAATCCGATAGTTCGAAACTGCGGAAACGCTTTTTTTATTTTTGGTGCCGGAACAACCGCCGCATGCTTCCACATGTCGAAATAATAACAATAGTAATGAATACAAAAAAATTTTTAAATAAGCTTTTATTTAAGTGTAATAAAAATTAAAAAATAAATTTTGTTCCAATCACTTTATGTGAACATATTTAAAATCTTTGAGTGTTCAATGTCTTTATATGTAAGAAATTCGATTTTTCAAACGCCCAAGCATTTATGTATGTCGACATAAAAATGTTTGGAACAAAATTTATTGTTTGCTTGTTTAAAAAATTGTTTTTATATAATGTATTTTTTACTTTTTAATCTCTTATGTGTACAACTCGACTTATCTATTTTCCAAAAGTCTCCTACCGTTAATTTCTGTGGTTGCTGCATTAATATAATGACTCTTCTCAGTTTCTTCTATTTGTAAAGGTAAACTACATCACACTCTCCGGCAGTGATCTGCATCTCGCGGATTGATAGTGGTCTGCATTCAAGAGTATCTGAAGAATGCTTTTCTTTTCTTTCACTTTTACTTAAATTCTTGTGCATTTGTTAAAAACTTGTTGTTCTTGTAGGTTTAAAATTATATAAATTATTTTTTACAAGTACAAAGTTTGCCGTATGCAGTCGCCTAAGCCAGTTTTTCGTTGCGATTTTTTAGAAAAGATTTCGTTTTTTCTATATTTATGTATGGTCTTTGAATTTCTTTTCCACCAATTGTAGTTCACTTCAATACAAGCTTATTTTTAAAGAAAATTTTTTATGAAATTTATTTACTAAAGTTTATGTTTTAATTTTTATATCTTACCGCCTTTTTGTAAACTGTATGTAACACCCAGTGGAACTTTCAATGGATCCGTCGCTGATTGTATTGGTCGATTCAGAACCGTTTTCTGAATCAGTTCAAGCTTGCCTGACTGACTAACGCTCTTGTTCAGTTTGCAGGTTGCAATTTTGAAATTTGGTATAGTAACGCGCTTTGGCCCAAGGACGAACACCAAGGAAAATGGTTTGGATCCGACCACTCCTCATATATAGCCTTAATTTGAAAAGATGTTATATGAAAAATATTCCTTGTAGCGGCCGCTATTTTCAATTTCTCCAAAGTTTTTTTCCCATATTGTGTTATCATTGCCACATGGTCATGTCCAACACATGCTATGGCGACATCCGCAGCAGCTTTTCTAATAGTAAATCGACGATTTTCCATAATGATTTTCTTCGCTACCCTAACATTTTCATCGATTGTTGACGTGCTGGCGCGTCGAGCATCATCGTTAATCCCTTTTCGGTCCTCTGTGAAGACCTTGTAACAGTTATAAGTATTGTTTTTTTCTCAAAGTAGACTCTCCAAATGCCATAGTCGACATTGTAAGCGAGGTTGAGCACTTTTTCAAGCAAAACTTACTATAGATTCTTTTTTTCGATAGAAAAAATCGCCAAGCACACCACATAATATCTAACGGTTATGTCTTTCAAAAACAAACTAAAAGTGTAAGACATCTGATAATTTCACATATGTTGGGGACATATGTACCAACATGACATAAGTGATATAAAACATTGTCCGGGCGTCTTATTATGTTTTATTATTTATTATACTATTTATTAACATATTTAATATAAAACTATGAATTATGAATTGTATTATAAAAGCAGGAGGTTCTATAGGACCAGTTTAAGATTTTGTCTAGACGACAAAATTCTTAAAAAGTTGTACAACATAAATAGGAAATAGAAAACTATATTTCATGCTTAAGCAGCGAAAAAGGAAACGGAAACATTAGTGAATATTTTATTCTTGTTGCATTGGAAAAATTGTTTTAAACGCTTAGGGAAATTCTTTTGCAAACGGAATATATTTTTAAAAAATTTTAAAGAATTTTACCTTAGTTATACCTTATATAGAAAATGTCAGAAAATAAAAAAAAATTCTTCAAATAACTTTTACTTTCGTTAACAAAGTTACGCAGGCCAAAACACGAAAAAGAAACACAAAAACACAACTTTCCATACTCATTTGAGAGCAAAATAAAAAAAATTACCTAAGGGCAACAGTTACCGTTAAATTAAGAAAGTGTATATAATAAAATTTTTGAATTTTGCTGATTCTAAATGAAGTTTATTTAAAAAAATGTATTGTCAATATAACATGTAAAACTTTTAAAGTTTAGATATTTCTCACAAGTTATTCTATTGTAATCAAATTTGTATTCTTGCACACTTGCACAGCATATAATACGTTTTCCTGTAAATATTTAGGATATGAAGACAGATTAAGTAAGATACTTGTTTTTAGATATTTTTTATTTATTTGTAATATTATTTGAACACATGTATAGATAGAAAAGGTGTGATTTAAAATAAATATTCGAAAATGAAAAAAACAAATACGAAATAAATAACAGAAGCTTGGACTAAATTGCTTTTTATAAAGCGCCAGCTTGAGTTGATATGTCAAAAATCGTTTCGTGCTTGTCATATCATCTATTCGCCTTCCACGAGAAGTGTGAATATTTTTGCTACTGAATGGTGCATATCAAAAGCAGCAAATACAGACAAGTCATATACATAGACGATGAGATGGTTACTACTGAGGGTTCATTGTACATTTTGTTCTTAGGATAACATGAATAATATTTGTCTCCTTGTGGAAAACCTCAAAACACCAATCGTTAGAGATTATGACTAGAGGTGAATAAATACTTTGAAGAGAACTACATAAGAACCGATAAAAAATTATTTCTTTAGCAATATATTAAAATCTGTAAGAAGGCAGTTATGACATTTCTGCTTTTACACAAATTTATGATTATTATATTTTGATTGCGTAATTTAGATTAGAATCGGCTGTCGTGATTCAATGATTTTTAGTGTTTGTACAATATAATAGCTTAGTAGTTCGCGATAAAAAAGGAACTTCTGTTCGTCTTCTGACGGTTCTCATTTATCTTCGCTCCCACACATACATAAACTTTTAACTAAGTTATAAGGTCTACCATAAATTTTAAGTTGTGTCTGCCTATGTAATTGTGGTACGTGGTTTTTAAAATAAATTGCTGGAGAATATTTCGTTTTCCAGACATTCTTATAACTTTTTTTTATACTTTTTTTTATATACATCGGAATAGTTTTGAATACCTGGACAAACTATTCGAAAAGAAATCAGTTATTATTAATTCATGATTAATAGCTAAACCGAGGAATTGTGCTTGGTTGTGGGTGAGCTTATTATATGTAAGAGCTCATTATTTTTACATATCTAATAAAAATTTTCATTTCTTCCGTTAGGGTTTGCTTTCAGCTGACAATTTTTTATTAGAAGTGCAGATAATTGAATATAATTGCGGTCGCAATGATTCTCTTTCTCTTCTCTATTGCAACTGTAATGATGAAGGAAACGATAAGATACACAAAGAGTATCCACAGATACAAATCAAATGTGTACAAATGTATTTTATGCTTTACTTTAAAAGTTAGAAACGACTCAAGAGAAATTATAAAGTAGAATTAAAAAAAATATATATTCGTCATATCGACTGTAAAGCACAAATTTCTATCTCATCGGTCTACGCATGATCTCTAAAAAAACAATATCTAATTTTTTTGGATCTATCGATCGATGGAATATATGGACGGATTTTTCGGATCGTTTGCTATAGCTTTTGACCACCTACCTGCCGTAGTAACGATTACCGCTGATTACTATAGAAAAAAAAAATCGAAAGGGTTTTCTGCTTCATTCGTTCACACTAATTTTCCTGTGGACTTCTTTATTAAGCTTTATTATGATCTTCGGCTTGTTAATGTCCCAATTTAATAACAATTCACAAATTTATGTTATGCTAATAATAAGGCAACAATGCCTAATCTGCTAATTATTTTCTATTATTGACAAGAAACTCAAACAAAGAATCCAACTCTAAAATTAGGAACAATTTTCATCTCTTCGTTCGTTTGTAAGAAATTATATAGGATTACGATCATCGCAAATTATATACATAACATGATTTCACATTTAAAGAAAAGCAATAGGAGGCCTCTGTGACACTTCAGGCAATTTCTTCAACGCCGGAAAGAATGTTGTAGGTTAAATTTTACAAAACTAACTATGAAAAGTAATTGAATAAACCTAACATTAATCGCCTAAAAAAAGTAGTTCTCTATTAGACAAACCATGCGAAAAATGTCTGTTCTACACAAAATGCCTACACAAAATTTCTACACAAAAGTTCATTCGAAGCTTATTCAAAGTATACTAATTTATAGAAAATTAGTCATACTGACATTAGACCACATTAAAATAATTCAACAACAATCTATAAACAAGATCAACGAATCGATCGATATCCTTTTTAATAGTCTTAAATAATTAGTCCAGATTACAAATGCGCTGAACATGAGCTTATTAGAAATTAACTTTTCGATTGGATCGCTAATGAAAAGTATATTTTAATTTACATATACACATACTTGCGTAGGTTATATACGAAATAATTAAGTTAATTTACGCTCGATGAACCTATTTTTGGAGTAACTTTATCGTTCATTCAGATAACTTTTTAAATTTCTTTAATTTTTCTATAATAAATTTGAAATTAAAAACATTCTTCATTTAAATCAACAGCAAGCTAGCTACTCAATGAGCAAACATTGATGAACTCATTAAAACTGATGACTACACTAACGCAAATTAACAAATAGAAACCTAAACTAGATAGTAAACAAAGACGCCAAGTTGTCTTTGTTTGCGTAGTTCGTTGACTACATAAATCATCCTAATTATTACCAAAGATCAAAAAAAAAAAAAAATCTTTGCTTTTATTATACATCCTAAAAGCTTTACCAGCAGTTGTGGCAAAATGATAAGAAAAGCCCCGAAATTGCTTTGGGCAGATGTTACTAGAAAGGTAGTTATTGAAGTTATTTACATATCAAACAGAAATAATATCTTTATTATAAGCGCAGACAAATCAAGTCTCAATTTTTTAAATTAGGTGAGAATAAGCTGTTAAAAGAAATTTTATAAACAAACCGTTGAAATTAAAATATAGCAATATAATAGAAAGCATATATGTACTGCTATAAAAACTCTTTATATCTTACAATTTTTGTAGTACTAAGTTTGGACACGTGTAGGTAACACCCAGAAGAACTTAAGGTATATCCACTTTCATTGATTCAGAAGCATTTTCTGGCTCAATTCAGGCGTGTCCCTCCCTCGTTCCGTCTATCTTTGTGTCTGTGTACGCATTTTTGTGTTCAATCTAGAGGCTGAAAATTTTTCAGATATTTTGACGAAACTTGGTACGCTGACGTATTTTGGCAAAGGAATGAATGCTATCGAGAATGTGTTGCATTGGACCATTTTTACCACCACTTCCCATATATCGAGCCATTTGAAAGTCTTTAGATGAAGAATATTCAACTTTTAATATTACTTGACAAAAAAGAAAGAAGGAAGCATTAGTTGGGAAAATTAATGTGAAAAATCTGGATCGGACAGAATAATTTTTTGAATTTCCTCTTGTGCAAACGTGCTTTCAAAAATTAAGTCTTTGTCTGGCAATAAGGCAGAATTTTTCGAATTTTATGATGAAAATAGGTTCAAGGATTTGCACGTAAATTTGATGAAGTGTGTTTGCATCACACGGGTTCATTTTTGGAGAAAGTTTCCGTATAAGAATTTTTATGAGAAGTAAGTGTTTAGATGGTAACAATATTTTGTTATGACAATAGGTAGAATATCGTATTACGTAAAAAAGTGCAGTCTGCTTAATGTTTGATGAAATTTTTACTATTTTTATCCTAAGGATTCCCCTCAAGAAATATACTTTGAAATTTCTTTAATATCTTTCAGAGTTTTCTGCACAATGGAATGAAAGTCTTAAGTGTTCCGATGTTATGCCTTAATTTCGAACTTACAGTAAATTTTCTCTCAATTCTCACTTACAATTGTTCAAGACTAAAATGTTTCTCCTTTTTTACTTTCTATTTAAAATTCTGGTCCTTGCTTTCGAATTGCGCCGTAGAAACGAACGAATTATGAGCACTTCCGGCGATATTGTGATTGATGACAGCAGTAGCATGTAATCAACCGTGCCGGAGCGCATCATCGTCACATCAACATTTAATGTTGATTACAATTTCAGGCTCTCAAGTATCCGCTTATATTCATACACCGAACTTCAATTGAATAAACTTTAACAACTTAGACTATGTGATGTCCAAATATCAAGAATCTTTCAGTATCCAACTTTCTCGAAATTGCTTAATGATATTTAGTGAGGCATGAACAAGCAGATTTTGCAAGCTTGTCCCAGATTTTCTCTGCTATGTCCGGTCCTTATTTCTATGGAAAAAGTCATATGGCACTTTGAAATTTACAAAATGAAAGTAAGTTTTATTTCTAATTATGTACCATTTGCCGAATCTTGTTCAATTTTGAGGAGACACTTCCTCTCCTCTTGATTCTAAAGCTTATGTAGCAATATAAGAACTTTACGTTCATTACCGTCTTCAAATACTACTTCCTTTCAATTTTCTTTCATTTGATTAAAACAAAAAACGTTTCCTTTAAATACTTGATATCGGAGTTAATGATACATTGTACATCACAAAGGCACACATTTCTATGAAATGTTAACACTAGAATAATTACACAAATTTCATACTTCAATAAATTTGAATGTATGTTATTAAGTATCTATATGCTTCCATTCATATATTCGTAAATGTGCAGATAATAAACATTGATTGCGCAATTAGGTTATTGAGCGTATGCATAACTAAGGGGCATATATAAATATTAAGACAAGCTTGCAAAATTCCATCAAAATAAGAACCCTCGATAACGCATATACCATATTTTTATTGCACATAAAAATTGGAAAAGAGGACCGTATGCATTATTAATTAAGGCGTTTAGGTATAGTGTGACTACTTAATTGCGAATATTATTAAAATTTCGAATTTGAAGATGAATTTTCCTTTCTATTGTCATCAATGTTCAGCTGAAACGTCTCGCTAAAAAAGTTAACACTTAGTTTCGTATTTTTTTACAATTTGCTGCCATCTACTTGAAAGGAGCAAGATCCCAACATGTAATTAACTTTTAAATATTAATTGTTAATAATTACTGTTCGCGGTTTTTCGCCTTATTTTGTAATCAGTAATGCTTCGTATAAATTGTGTAAAGCAAAAATAAAAGTCAAGTAATTAATTAACCGTGTCAAGTTACACCGTAGAACCTGCGAAAATTGGCAGTCCGTTAAAAAAAAGCATTTTGATATATTCTTGTTGAGGCGATAGTAATTGTGTCAAACTGAGCGAAAATTCTGAAAAAACTCGCTATATTTTAATGTGTCAGTTTAATTAAGGTCATAACGCTTCACAGATTTGTGAAGAAATGTAAAATGCGTGATGCATTATACGATGTCATTTCAATCTTCTTATCTCCTTAAATTCATCTAGAAGACGTATTCCTAAAGAATTTACAACATTACTCGGCCTGATAAGACATTATGAAGCAAGGTATTCAAATTGACTTATAACATATGGATCAACACGATCATCATCATGAATAGTTTTGTTGCAAATGAACTATGGGGCAATAACGATTAGACGAAGAGCTTTAGAGTGATATTTTGAAATAGAGTTACTAGATGTGCCCCATAATTGTAAATTGTAGATGGGTTGAAGCATAATCTTGCTTGTTCTAAGCATTTATTCTTTAGATTCTGGGCGAATTAACCAAGTGTTCTAGTTTCTTAGTCAAGTTGCTAGCGCTTGGCTTTTATACGATTTTTCCATTTTAGCCTTTGATCAATGTGGAAGCTAAGATATTTTACACTGTTCTTATTAGAAACGTTATTGTCATTCAGAAAGAGTAAAGAAAAAGGACCCTTATTTAGAGTAAATATAACGTGCGTAGGTTTTCAGTATTTATTTTGACATTCTATTTATTTAGCCAAAGCGAAATTTTGTTAAGATGATTCTCAAGTTCATAGGAAACATTTATGAGATCATTGGAAGAAAATTGAACTGCTGTGTCATCTGCATATACCGACTGTATTGTTGGCGATCATAAAATCTTAGGGGAAAATTGGGCTTAAGGCACTTCCTTGTGGCACTCCAACTTCAATATTTTATATATATTCCATTTTCCATTTGAGTGTAAAAATATCTATTTTGTAAATAGGATTTAAACAGCAACCACATTGAAGTTGGAACAAATTTTTAAAATTTTAAGAGGTAACCTATCGTGATAGGCTCTTTCTACATCTAGGAATACGCCACCGCAGCAACTTACTTGTGTAGGAAACAAAGCAATGGCGATGTTCAATGGTATCATCTTCATTCCTAAAACCGAACTGATTTCTTTTTCAAGAACTGGAAGTAATTTTAGTAAACATAGTCTTTTAAATATCTTAAAAAATGTTAGCAAAAAACTAGACGGATTGTTTACAACATTTTCTGGTTTATTTGGTTTAGCCATAATTATCTCGGCGCATTTCCATTGAGGTGGAGAATGGTCTGCTCTATATAACTTAATGTTAGTGATCACTAAACGTGAACTTGCAGAAAGTACAGTTAACAAATTCTTGAAAATATGTAAATGAAAAACATTTCAAATAAGCAAGGGAAAAAGTAAACGTTTCTTTTCGAAATTATTTTTAATAAATTTTTGAAGCTTAGTTCTTTAGTAAAAAGTGGTTAAGAAAAAATTGTACAATTTGAGACGCCAGCGCAGCCATTGGAAATTATTAGAATTTCACTTTCGAATATCAAGAATAATTTTCGAGTTTTTTCTGGTATATAATCACATGTTTTAGGCATTGACTGCGTGTAGCATTGTCGGTGTCCGTACGAACTTGTTTAAAATCATCAAGCCATCGAAAAATTGGTGTTTCTGATAGAAAGAGATTGTTAAAACACTTTTTAAACCGACATATGTTTTTCTATCAGGACAATAAAATTTGCCGAAAGAAAGTCCTTGTGATGAAATTCTGGTTGGTCTCTTTTGAGGACTGAGATGACGTCTACGTATCTGTCCCGAGAATTGATGACCGATCAACATTCAGAAAAACACTTTTGTATCGCTATATAATAGCAATTTCCTTCTGTAATGGATCAAAAATATGCAATGCTCGTATTTATTTCAAGTAGTTTGAATTGTAAAACATTTTGCTCAGAAAAAGTTTTAATTCTAAATCAGATTAATAAACAACCGTGATATTGTATTGTTTACTAAATTAATTTCACTTGCAAAACTAAGGCATTTGTTTGTTATACACAATGATAAACTTTCAATGAAATAATGTATTATGTTTAAAATTAATTGAAGACGTTTTTCATTTTCAATATTAAAAAAGTGTAATTACATACAGACATACATACAGTTACCTTGTAATTAAAGATTTTGTGTAATTATCTTGCTTTTGTTGAATTATACGTTGAAAACAAACCAATTCACATCGACTCGATTCAATTGACTGCAGAAAATTAAAAGAATTGTTTTAGGCAACGCCTTCCTTCTAACTCGAGTACGTAATTGCTTGTTGACTTCGTTCGGATATGTGTTTCTCTGTTTGTGTTTGGGTGTGAGTAACAAATTTCTTTGTGATTACAATTCGTTTGTAAATTAACTCTTCAATTAAAACATTTAAGATCGCAATTTCCAATTTCCTAATTGGTTGTATTCATTTATAAAAGTGCAGAAGCGTAAGAAAAGACAATAAAATTGAAGTTTAATTCGGTATCTACTTGAAGACATATACCACAAGCCAAGCTAAGGAAATTCAAAATTTGAACTTTATCTTAAAGGACTAAGTATGATATCTAATCTGGAATTGCTGAATATTACACATGAAATGAAAAAACCTGAATGCAAGTAGTGAGTGGCTTGTTGTTCCCTTGTTGATAAGCCGATCACTATATGCCTGTTTCTATTAACCTTTCAAAAAACTAACCATTTCTTTACGCATTCATTTTACGTTTTTTAGCACATTCTTTAGTATTTTATTTTGCATTGACTTCTTCCGGTCCCCGGTTTATTTTTTTTCTATATGGGACATTTCTATTGTCAATCGCATTGAGCGAGGTTTATCTTAAAACATTTGCTTATAGTGACAATATAACGTTATTTATCAAGTCTTATGCGACAGAAAAACGCAAGTTTCGTCTATGGTCTGCACACTTGACATTCCTCAACAGATTACGGTATATTGACTTAGTTTTAATTTTATTACAATAGATTATCTTCATATTGGCGTTCTATATACGGGTTGAGGAACATATTTGCAAAATTTCAGTTTTCTCTATCAGTCACATCAATTTTAAGAATTACCCCATACATTGATTGAACTGTTAAAGCTAATAGATCCTAATCAAGAATAGTTCTCCTTAATGTATTCTTTGAAGCATGTTCTTATATACTTCCTACAGATTCTTAAAATTACTGGCAGTGGGTGTAGAGACGCAGTAATTGAAAAAGTACAAAGTTTAAAAGTGTAAGGTTGAAGATGATATTTTAAATTATAATTGTGTGGCAGTAAGGTAAGAAGTCAAGGGGAAAAATGAAAGAATTCTTTATAAACTGTAGTAAAATTGTTTCTCTTTTATAATAATATATGAATTTTTGCGGTTTATTATAAAAAACGAATAATTAAAAAATATTTTTGCCTTTGTAATGTTGAAGAGATTTTAATAAATTTCTTTTTTTTGCTCATTAAGTTAATGAATTATCGGATTATTTGTGTAATTACCTCCTGAAGATTTTTTATAACAAAATTTGTAGCGGGTAGAGAACGACGTAAATTGCAAATTTAGTTGAAGGTAATATAAGATATAGAGTAGGCTGGGAAAACTTGATGAAGATAATTAAATTTAAATTAATTAGAAAAAGTACATAAACTAATAGGAGGGCGTAAATGTGATTATGTCAGATAAACTATTGGAGGAACAAAAAAAAAAAAGAAGAAAAACGATTTTAATTTAATGTTTCAATTATCCTTTGATTAGAATCATTCTTAGAATCTACTAAGTAAGTAAAGTAATGAAAAATTTTTGTAGTAAACTTTTCATGTTTCGCAGTATTACATGTTTTAGTTCACTTGCTTCTTCGTGACGGCGTGTTTAAAATCTAAAAAGCTATTTATGTGTAAAATTCAAAGAAAGAAAGGAATATAACGTAAACTTTTGCATCAGCCTTAAACTAGCCTGCGATATATATTTTATAGTTTCATAAGTAGTACATAAAAATAAATATGCTTATGAAAATTTCCTGGGCTTTGTTGGAGAGTCCTTTTTTCATGTTTACAAGTAAGAAATCAAAATTGGTGAAGTAGGAATACTCTCCATGTCAAGTCACTATTTAAAAGTTATAAAGATTCTATACCTTACTCTGCAAATCTGCCATACCAAAGAAATGTTGAAATTTGAGGAGATTAGAATTCATATATTTACTTCACAAACTACCATATACTACTTTATACGTAACTTAATTCAGCGTTTGCTATTGTACTCAGTGTATCATAGATTACCTTGTAAAAATAAAATCACTTCACATAAAAAGGCAACTATCGGCGTTGAAAATGTATTTCTTCGACGATTTTAGCAAAAACTTATGGCGATCTATAGGTTTATATTTTGAAATCGTAATGACAGTTTTGCATGAAGAATAAGACGCTAAAGTGTATTCTGAAAGCGCGGACAAATTATCTAATGCATATCAATTTTTATACAGTTGATAATTTTTCTATCATTTTTAAAAAACTGGGATTTTACGAATTAGCATACATCCAAAGGAGGAGTGCACGATAAGTCCTTGTTTGCGCCACTGCCTTATTGAATGTGGATGTCTTTCACATTTATTTTTTCTTCTACTAAAGTTAATCAATTCGTTTAAGGACAAATAGAAAGCGTATAAGAGTTCATTATATACGATTCTCCCAATTATTTGAATTAACTATGGAACAATAACTTTGTACTGAGGTTAGTTTTCGTTGTCGACACGCAAACTAAAATTTTTTTTCCTTTAACAAGTGCATATGAAAAAAGTCTTTAAGTGTTTCAAGAGCGATTCCCTTAATATTGGAATTGTCTATGTAAAGATATATTCCTCTCTTTTTTTTAGTCATTTAAAATAATTTACAAGCGCATATATTAGGACGTCATGTCTTTTGCAAAAATATTATTTAAGTTCTTTTTAGGCTACATTTTCATAAATTATTAAATATGCTTATGTAAATTGTATATTCTATCATTTTATTTTTCTTTGAAGAGGAAAGTTCTATTTGGCGTCTAATTTTTGTGTTAAAATGATATCTATGAGGAAAGGAAATGAAGAGAATTCCTACAGCATTTGAAAAAATATATGTGCATATAAGAAACAATTTAATTACCTGGTGAAACAACATGCATAAATAATTGTTTATAAATCGGCGAAATTCGTAAATCTCAGATTGAAAATGAAAAGTTATACTAAGCGTTACCTTAGAAGCGACTGTCATGAAATGTGCTTCAGAGTCGGCTTAAAATGAACATTGCTTTCTCACTTCTTCCTTTCGAGCTGTTTGTGTAACTATCCCATTATAAATATCCGCATTATGTTTTATGATGAATCGCTTTTATTTGCATTTCTCTCCATTTTTTCTCATTTTGCTTTTTATTTTCCATTTTTTTTTTTTTTTTGGCTTAAAGTAATAAAAATAATAAAATTATTTGACGTGTTAAGTATGATTTTTTTCTTGATCGTTTTTTTCGCATTTTCTCCCTTTTGGCGTTGAAAATTTTTTTTAGCACGAACTCTAACCCCTTTATATTCTTATATACATATATACACAGCCATTAGTCCATTTCGTTATGTGTAAGCGTGTGCGGTTATGTTTTTTTCATTTTTTGGGCAAAATGTCAATGATTTGTAAAGTTGAAAAAGGACATTAGCATGACGTATAAGTTGCTAAGATTATGTTGCCTGACATATGCACAGACAAGAGAGTGCAGGACAAAGTTCAACATAAAAATTTACTGCATGTTTGTTGGCTGGTCTATCTGCTGACATGCAGAAGATTTGCCAGGCAATGTGCTTGACAAAATATGACAAACGAAAGCCAAGAAGGTAAAAAATGTTAAAGCTTTAATTTATTTGTATCAAGCACTCAATTTTAAGTAAGATTTTATGATATTTAAAATATTTCTTGGAATTCATTAAATCAGTCTTCTACGAGTATAAGTATAAGAGTTTTTTTTACAATTTTTGTTGCATATTAGAAAAAAATTCTTGAGAGATTTATAGATTCTTGATGGGATTGAAAATTAGATTTAATTAAGAAAATTTTGCTTATCCGTAAGTTGAAGACATAAAAAATCGTAAAAAGATATCTGTGTGAAAAGTTTTCGGTAATTTTCACACTGCTTTATAAAGTATTTTTTAGGACTGACCATATATACTGCTTTCAGCCACTAATTCACGGAATTTTACCAATGAGATATAAGTAGAAGTATAATCTCAAAACAGTTGCCCATTTTCAGTTTCGTTCAAACTTACTGAATAAGGTGCTTTAGCTCCGCTTACCCTACAGACTACCGATGTGAATGAGATATATTAATTCTACTCCGTATCGCCTATGGTGTTCCGCCATTAAAATTGATGAAGCAAAGATAACGAAAAGATATAGTATTCTTCTTAATTCTTGTAACAGCCGGGAAAGATTTACTTGTTTAGTAAAAGTACTGAATGTAATTACTTCTACACATCAATTAATTTTTATATATTTTTGCTTACGTTTTACACAGTTTCCTCAAAGATAAATGTTCCGCACGCAAACGAACTAGTTTGTCCAACAACTACCGTTCTTCGTCTTCTTCTTCGTATGTCCCTGGTTTTTTCTTGAGGAAAGGGTTGCCACATTTTCTACAGCCCATATCTTACCATTTGCATATGCTTTTGTTAGCAAGATTCCGAGTCAATTTAAAAGGTATAAGTTTTTCCAAACCCCGGAATTAGTATCTTACATAATTAATATATTACATAATTTTTAGTGGAATTTTAGAAGAGATCATTCAAAAAAATGAAATCATATGCAAAATTGATTTAAATTTTTCCTTAGCTTCTATGAGTTAATCACTTAATCTCTTTAAAATGTAAATTTTATTTATTTAGAAATTATATGAAAAATATTTTAAATTCGTTTCTTTTGTGTATTAAGGTAAGCATGTAACGTACAACATATGTATTTGTAAAATTAATTTAATTTTTTTATTTATACACGGCATAACAGGATTTTCCATTAATTTAAAATTTATTAAAAAATATGTTGCATTTTTTCTTTTTCTTTTTTATAGTAAAAAGGACTAAATGCCCTACTTTGATATATTGCCACACAGTAGTGTTCGTATATACATATGCAAGTGAATTTAAGTTTTTGTTTATTTATATACATATACACGTGTGTTAACGTTGTATGCGAGCAGGAGGAATATGAAATCAATATTTTTATATAACTAACATTTGCATTGTTCATAAATTTTATTGAATTTTACATCGTACAATTTACTACGATATTCTTTGAGGGTAATTTAACATGAACGTACCATATGCAAAACAACTAGCGTCAGGTATAGGAAGATTATACCGACGACATGTGCTTCACTTAAAAGAACAAAAAAGCAGATAAAGAGAGAATTAAACACACACAGAGACATATGTGTGAGAGAAATTTAAGTTACACTAATTAACAAAATTTAAAATGGTTGCTAATTGCTCTCCCCCTCGCTTCCCCCCTTCTCTCCAGCAGTTAATCTATGTTTAGTTAATGCAGTTATCACGATGTAATCTGAAATTTTGAGGTTTTTAGTCGATGAATTGGTTTCTTCTAATCCTTACGAGAGTCGCCAAATATCTTTAGATTTGCACACGATTTTATTATTTTTCAAAATATTCTAATTCAATATACTCTTATAAGCAGGAATCCATCTTCACAGCTTTAAGCCCGTAGCAAAGTAAGTCATTTGAGAAAATGTATAATCGGCATTTTCCTTCACTAAATATTGAGACCGCGTTTAGGCTCCGAATACGAGCTTCCGAGCTGTGGAGAGGCTTTGATATTCAGAGAGTATATGTTTAATCGTAAGATTACGTCCATAATTGCAAATTTACAGACCACATTTCTTAGAAATCCATTGGTGTGTTTCAACAGTATGTCCGAGGCGAATTCTTGCAAATGTTTTAATTCCAACGTTGGTAGGATGTAGTGGTGCTGCGAGATTGGGATTAATCTCAGCGGTATTATTGAAATTTTTTTCTTAATTTTCTCTCTAATTTTTTTTTCGAATATATTTTTTCCATTGCGCTGTACGTAAATAATTATAATAGATCTGTATAGTAGTCCTCTGCAATTGACATACATGTATATTTTCATATCATTAGTGTTCTTGATATCATCGTCAATCGAGTTGAAACGACCAGATGTCCAGCTTTTTGATAAATGAATAGAACAAAAGAACAAATAACGACATGAGAACTAGTGCGTCGCCCCGACATATCCTGAGATAACTAGTGATTTTTTTTCTTGTGGATCCGCAAATTATTTACAATCATAACCAACTTCATTAAACCTATTACGTATCGTATTTCTAATTATAATAACCAGAATTCGAAAAAATTTTCAACTCAATGAAATTAAAACTGTGGCAAAAACTAACTAAAGCTAATCGGGCAAAAAGGGGCATGCCAAACAATGATGTGTAGCAATTTTTCAGTAGGAGAGTGAAGAGCAAAAATATTCACCCAATACTTCGAAATGAAAAAGATTTATAGCGTAACAAAAAGAGAAAAATGGAAAAGAAAAATGTACACAAAAATCCAAGCACTCTATGAGCATTCTAAACATAAACGCACAATGTATGCACTTCTATACTGTTGCTTTGTTCTTTGATATATACCGGATCTATTTGTGTGATAGAACAAGCGATATGAAGAGAATAGAAGATATGAAAGACGGCCTTAAAGAAGGCCGAAAAAATTAGCGCAAAAGAAAGATTTCTAGAAAGTGGCGTAAAAGAAAGGGGTCCCAAGGTTTTCTCTTTCTTCGAGCGAATAACTCGGTTCAAGTTGCGTGCCATTCGCAAGAAGAACTTAACTCGTATACTGGCGTTTATTTCCAATCACTTATCATTATATTTTAACGAGTTGCAAGCAAGTCCATAGCCTTCTAAGCTCAATCTCTTTAAGTGCGTTGTTCAGTGCTAAGCACAGGTTTTCACTACCCTGACAATACGTTGTGAGTAATATAGGCATGTTTCCAGTGCCCTCTTATGAATATTTTTTTTTGCTCAAAGTATACTCGCCAAATGCCACAGTCAATACCTTATGTGATTTGGAGCACTTAACTTTATTTTTCACACAAAATTAATGCAGATTCTTTGATCAATTTTTTCGATATTGAAAAATCGCCACGCGCACCAAAATACGTCTAACCTTTATATTTGCCAAAAACAAACTAAACTGTAAACTGACTGATCATGTCAACAAATGTTGGCGACATAACAAAAAAAAAAATTGGAAAATCGAATGTACGTAACCCTTGAAATTTGAAGTCATCTTTCTTAACACATCTCGTATATTTATGTGCGTAAGCGTACCAAATCTGTGCCCATAGCTGTATAACTGCATACGTGTAAAAAGTATTATTTATGGAAAAAATAGTTCAAACATATAATTTTTCGTAAAATATTGTGCATACATGTACACCTGACCATATTCGTATACATACAATTTAGCATTCGACAAAACAACTTCACAGATACGTTAGAGTGCGCATAACAATTTATTTTTTAAATTTTGCTAACAATTTATACATAACATATAAATATTTATACATACATATAATATGTATATATACATTTTGCAATCTCGTACCAAGCAACCGACCATAATATTCAAGTTATTGCTCTATGTGTCTGGTTCTGATTTTGATTGTTTTGTATGCACACGTGCTTATGTGTTAGTTTGCATATAATTTTTTATGGTGCGAATGTGACGGCATTTTCCAAAAAAAAAAATCATAAAATCATATGGTTTTTATTGCTGTTATTATCATCTATATACGAACTGATTGTTAATGTGCATTTTGCATGTCAGAAATATTTCATACATTTTTCTCAACTTTTCTTTGTGGATTTACATGATTTCTACAAAGTATTAACTAGAAGCAATTCTTTAAATAGACCGTAAACAGACTTCACAAGAAGAAATATATTTTAAAGAGAAAGTTAATTACTTGATACGAAAAAGTATTTGCATTTCGAGAAGACATCTATATTTTATTGATTTTCTCATTCCACTTCTAACGCACAGAGACACTTATCGAAAACTACATTAAGTACGTGCGTTTTTGTAGTAATCTTCCGTAAATTTAATCTTTTTCGCAAGTCCATCGGCCCGTGTGTTACATTGTCATACATACTTAAGCGAAAACGTTATAGCTGATTATTTTCGTCGTAACCAAATTTATCTTGTGCCTGTAAAGACTTACTTCTCTCGACGGTAAGAGAGAGGAGCCAAAAGTTGTTAATGTATTAATTTTTTTTCAAAGAATTTATCGCTAATCGCCCATTTTTGTTGCGAAATACTACAAATTGCACCATGTTTCCATAGAGTGGCTGGTTTTCATGAGAAATCGTATAAAAGATGAAAAGAAATAGATCTCCGTCATTTAAACTTAGGACAATAAATTTATATGTTAAACATTTCATCATAAAATAGCAAAAATTAGTTCTGATGGTTTTCCCAAACAAAGTACAACCTAAAACGCAAAAATTACTTTCCATATTTCTGATACTTCCGAAATGGGACGACGGTGAATCGCACTATTTATCAAAGAAGTAGGTTGTACTGTACACTTGTGTGAGCTTTAACAATTTGTTGTAAACGGCAACACCACAAAAATAACATGCGCCGGCAATTTACAACATGACAGAACGCAAATAGAAATGTTTTAAACTTTAAGGATATTTTTTATGTATGTGTTTGAGGGCCAACTTACTGTTGAAGGTGCTCCGCCATAATTTTTGGGCAGAAGCTGTCAACACTGCCAACTGTACATGTTTTTGTTTAAAGTTGGGGCAGGTAAGATTGCGGCTTCATATTCGAGAAATTTTGGATGAAAATCATGCCATATGCGGTAATCAAAGATAAATCTTTCAGAAAATTTGGTTTAAGGTTAAAAATCCGCGTTTTGTTTAATTATTCTAACGAGACAAATACGTATAAAATGGGATGTATTTCAAAGACAAATACGGAAACATTATGGATAACTAAGCACGTGAAAGAATTCTGGGAATTGAATTTAATTTGCATCAAAAGAGCAAATTATAAAGAAGAGGTAGTTATTTGCCTGGACTAATTAAAGAAGGAGCATGCTAAAAGCAAAAACTGGCCGACCAGGTGTTGTCAGTGTAGAGCGATTTACCACCAAAGGATAGAAATTAGTACAAGTTATGGCACAAAATGATTTCAGACATTGCAAAACTTAAATAGAGTCTTCGAACACGATCCTACTACAGTCAAATGAACTATTCAGAGCAAAGATGAAAAGTCATGGAAGCCAGCAGCATAAGACGAATTACTTGCCTAATTATTAAATATATATATTGCGATGTGGTTAAACAACGAATTAATAATTTGCGCGAACCAAACTGCAAAATGTAAAATGGCACGTCTTGTGGCAAAAGGACGTTCACAATATCAAGGGAAAGACTACGGCATGATTTCTAGCAGTATAAATGAATTTGGAAATATACGCTTTCTCACCGCATATCTAAATGGAAGACTTGATGTTAACGTATACATGGATAACTCCGAGTTGTTATCAATCGTGTTGCGAAGAATAATTTCTGGTCCAATTATCGATTCATATAATGTAAAAAAGAAACAATTACAGCATACAATTTAAAAATGGGTCGCAGCTTTAAGGAACACGCCAAAAGCAGTTTACAAAGTGAATTTAAATCTTTATATGGTTTAAGTCAACCTGCTTTACTATGATATCAAAGGATGACGCTAGAATTGCAGTAACTTGCACCGAAATCATCAAAGAAGTTTCCAAGCTTATTTATTATGCAGCGAAGCGAAAAAATGAGGCCTATCACCATTTATGTCGGGCATTTCTAATCGCGGCAGATGACACACACGTGGTTGGAGGAAATGAAGAAATTTTTGAGCATTAAATTTTTCTCTTCGAGAAGCCAAATATCGTCTGGGAGTACAACTCAAATAAAATCTAGATACGCACGAGAGAGGCAAGAAAGCTATGTTTGAAAAGTATTGAAGGAATACAAGTCGGAAGATTATAAGCCTATTCGAACCCCACTTGACGCAAATTGCAAATTGAAAAAAACTCCAATTTCAATGGTGGGGATTTTTGGGGTTATGAATTTATTTTAACTACTACCGCCACAAGTTGGAATACTTTCTCTTTCAAAAGCGTTCCTTCGGTAGGGAAAGAATGTGTAGCAAATTTCACCTAAATGTCTCCTTAATTAAGTTAAAATGTTGATTGAACAAAAAACATGTCAATAGACGGACAGATGGAGAAAGACGCGTCAATTGATTTAGAATATGATTTTCAACCGTTTGGAGTAATCAAAATTGGAATTATCTTAAGTCATATCTACAAGAACTTAATATACCGTCGTCACGGCATAGCAAGAGAGATGCCAACACCCCGTTCTGGAGTTCTTAGAAAATTGAAAAAACGTAAAGTGCATGGTGTGTGCGATCACACTCCTGAACTCTGTCTTTTTCTGTTCACTTAATTAGTAATATTTGTTCATGGTTTGTATTTTTCGACCAGGTGGTGAAGTCGGCAAAAAAAGCTACGATTTTAGTTAAAACGAATAAAATTTCACTTGTACTCCTTAAATAAAACGAAAATATTAAAAATCAATTACCTTCCATCAATTGTTAAAAGGAGCGAAAAATTAAAATGCTTTTAAATAATCCCCTTTTTTTCTCCAACGAAAATTACGTTAGCATCATGTTTATATTAGCAACGTGAGCTAAACACACAAATGGAATTGAAGTATATTTCACATTTATTGATACGTACTTGTAAAGCTTAGTAAATATATAGAAGTGCATCGGTGCTTAGGTAAATGCTCATGTGGGCTTCTGCATGCGAGCACCAAAGAATTTTAACAAATGTTTCTCATCACTTTAATGCAAAACATATAGAGAAGATAAAGATGAAAGAGATATATTAAAAAAATGAAAATGATTTTGTATTTGTAAAGACCCACATCCTGTTTAAAGATTAATGTACGTACTCACTTCGTTAAATGATATCGCTACACACATTTGACAGAAAGACTGACTGAGTGTTTGATAAAGAGCGCACTCATAATACTTTACTCTCGTACTGAATTCTATTGAATTAATAAACAGATGAAATGGCTGTCAAGCCTTGAAATGTGCTTGAATCAAATAGTAGTTAGAGAGGAAGAATCAAATGAACGCGTATGTTGTTAGTAAAAGGGGAATGAATGAACTTTGGTAACTGAATGAGTGAACAACACGAATGTGAATGATGTGTGTACGAATAAATCTCTAAAAAAATAAAATCGAAAATTTTACGGCTAGGAATGAGATGGTGTTGTAAATTGTGAAAAGTACACCATTTCACTAATGAGAGTTTTGTCAAAGTACCTGTGCGTGTGTGTTTGTTAGCAATACGTTGATACATACGTTTAAATTCAATTCATTGTCTACCCTTGTTGCATGGCACGTTTCTACTGTTTTTAGGAAAAACTTTTTACACACAGGTATGCATACTTATAGATATTTGTATGGAATGGCGTATGTTGTTCTCAAAATAACACTCTGCTTTAGTAGGTATAGAATTCACAACATACAACCCTTTACATTGACTGATCGATTTTGTAGCCTTGGGACTGGTTTATTAACTTTTCTATTGTATACAAGACTGACTACTGGTATATGCTGTCGAATAAGGGAAAAAGTAAGAACCTGACTTAACTGATGGCTTTTTAATGGTTATTTGTTAAAGCAATTTGAAACAAAAAAAAATAAAAAGAAATATTCTTTACATGGATGAGTTATTGTGTTATTTCACACATTTCATATAAGCTTAAATATTGTGTACGTGTTGTTTATAATATATTTCGTTTCCTTTGTTTACTTTTTCAAGCGGTAAATGGTTATTGCCTTGCTTGTAATTTAATTAACACTTGGACATGTTTAGTTGGATTTCTGCATTCATATGTATCTTTCAACCTTTCCTTTGATTTTCGAATTTTAAACACATTTAAAATTCTTGAAGTGTTTGTTTGCATACAGTTATAGGACTTCTTTTTGTTTTTAACTTTATTTAACTATAATACTATAATTAAAGTATTACTTTAATAATAAAAAAAAATTACATTTATTATAAATCATTGAGATTGCTTTCGGACCAAACTTTCTTTTAATAATTTAAAATTTTGATAAAGATCCTTTAGAGATTACGAATAACTCGATGGTTGCTCATGACTTTTTCCATGATGGGATTTTAACGATTCAAAGGAGGGTTTACTTCGAGGATCATTAGAACATTTGTGGATTTTAAAAGTAAAGAAAAAGATTTATATAAATTTATGTCATGTTGAAGACGCATGATGTCCGAGCAAAAAAAAATCTGAACAGTTTTTGTAGATTTAAAAAGTTATTTTTAGCATAATAGAAATTTCTGAAGGTAAAGAAGGTATAATTTTTTAATAAGATTTTCTAATGTCATTTAATCAAAGATCGCAAAAACTTCTATCAGGTACGCCTATAGAAATATCCTGAGCAGCTAAAATGCTATAAAAAACAATGTTCAGAATGAAATGTTGAATATGATTGTATTACCTGATATTTCATAGGAGCAGCCTATTACGCACGGTATATTAATATGCTTGCTATGTGTCATTATCTGTATTAATCAAATGTATGATTGATTGTGTTTACATCTGTTATGCACGTAGACAAACTTTCCCAATATTAATGAAATTTTTCCCACCTTCACTGTTTTATTAAGGATTGATTATATAAATAAATTATATATGTGTATATAATATGCGTTGTTTTAATAACATTTCCTAAATGCATATGTTTACCACATGAAACATATACAAATAAACGCATTATCCTATATAACAATGAGTGATAAAAACAAAAAAGAATATAAAGTTTCAATGAAAGTAGAACTGACATTAATTAAATCATTTGTAGCATAGCATTTTGTATTAATTTCAATAAATAATTATTATCTACTCTTTAATTGATTTAAAGCAAATTGTTTTACAGAGGAAAAAATCGGGTCAGAATGAATGATATCGAAAGCATTGTTTTAGCGTTAATCATATGAAAAATTTGAAAACTAACCGTTAAAAAACGTTCGTTTATCTTATGTCAAATATTGAGTACCCAATAAACTCAAGTTGCAAATGTAGTCTGATCCAATCTGTCCAATCGACGGTTTTAGTCGTTGGGCCAAAACACGTCGTCAAACCATGTCGAAAATTGGGACACGGTAATACATGGACAGACATAACGTAGACAGTCAGACAAGCTTAAATCGATCAAGAAAATGTTGCTGAACCGATTGGTACAATAAAAGGTGGATCTATCGAAAGTCCTTCTGGATGTTGCATACATCAGCGCAAACCTAATATACCTTGGTCTGGGTTATAAGAAGGAAAAGAAATATTATCCTAAATAAATTACATAAAAAATGTTCTTTTGAAATAAAATTTTATTTTAAGGAACTAGAAGCGGAAAATAAATTGTGTTCCAATCACTTTCGTGTGCCTGTGAATCAATTTTTGAGTAATATCTGCGTTTTATTATAGAATTCATTTCTGGTTTCAAAGTAATTACGCTCCTTTTTGAGTAAGACGTGATGATCTAAAGAAATCAGTTTCTATATATCTTAGGCACCTGTTCTTTAACATATATTTGCGTAGAATTTAGAAAACGATTAAATATATATATTAAAATAAAAAAATTATTGAAAAGTACAGCTGTTGAGTAGACAAGATTTAATATTTGTTTTATTCAAAATTGCCTCATTATATTCCAAGATTGTCTTAGAAATGACATAACATATATATCCACAAATCTAACGCGTCTTGACCGCCGACGTGTACTTAAGGTGAAATGTAATATTCGATTAAGAGCAGATACGGCCTTTCTACTTTTTTATTGTTTAAATAAGTTAAGTTCGAACAAAGGGAACTTTTGTTTTGCAAACTTCTTTGAAAGATTAGTTTGTTTTTATTACATTTTTATCAGTTTACATTTTTTTATACGCTATGAATGCATTCATATAAAGCATTTTAAATTATTATTGTGTTTTCTTGTCGATTAAGTTTACGGTTTGGTATATTGCAAATTATATACGTAGACAAACCTCAGATATTGCTTTCTCCCTACTAAGTAGTTCCCCTTTAGAAAACTTTCAAGACTTTTATGGCCGCTATAAACAAGAGAATGCAATGAAGTATTCATAAAAACCAACGTTCTAAAGAAGAGAAGTGAAGAACAAAATTTTAAAGCAGCTAATAATTGTTTTGATAAGGTCACGCACACATGGCCAATACTGTGGCAAATACAAAAAAAAACGTTAATAATAAAAATACGATAAATAGAGAGAATGGTTAGTGCACGCACAGTTCACAGTACTTTAAACCATACGTACCGCAGAACACTACGTGCGTAGCTTTCTATATGTAAATCCATAAAGAATGGAGGAACTAGGTAATAGAAGGATAGCAAGAACATATTGTTCTAAAATATTACCGCATTTATATCCGGATGCAAGCAGAAATGCTTTCTTTTCATAGATATCCATATAGAGAATACTTACATAGAGGCAAGGAAGAAAAAGGCTTAATGAAAATCCCACGTACACCTAAAGACTTTACAGCTGAGTGTAAATACAATTGTAAAAAAGTTACTAAGCCTGGCCAGACAGTTGGATTTTATACATTATTTCATTCTTTTCGTTTACGTTTATGTTGTGGTCATTGTTGCCGTTGGCTGTTATCGCAAAGGACTACAAAACTAATCACAATTTTCTACAAGTGCTTTGTACTGAATTGTTAGTGTTTTAGTGAGTGGTATTAGAAAGCTCCTTGTGCACAGCAAATACAGATGTTTGACTTTTTGTTTTTGTTTTTTGTTTTTTTTTTTCAAGAATTGTTTGTTAAGTCTCTAGGATTTTGTGGAGGTTTTAATAATTTTTCATTTTAACGGGAGAAGTAACGCTATAGTTGCTGTTGTTTTTATGCTACTTGATGTAGTAGGTAATGCCAACAAATTAATACTTAATTCTTCTACTAGACACAAAAGCTTGAAGTGTTCACTTAAGTTGTAAAAATTAATTACACTACAAGAGCGAAAGAAGCGTAGCTTTTCGCCTGAAGTTATAATAAAAAATACCCATACGAGCAAGAAACAAATAGATGAGTCATGTATGCCTTGAAGAAGTACTTAGCGTTAATGGTAAACATAGAAGAAAAATTGCTTTCCCCGTGAGAATTATTTTTGACATTCACATCCTTAGACCAATATAGGAAAAATATAAAATACTTTGCTAACAATGCGAATGGCAGTAGGCTTAAAGCAGCTTAAAAATAAATTGCTAAGAAATTATATTCTTGTGGTTATAAGTATAATTTATTTGATTACTGCAGAAATGTTTATGGATAAACCGTGTGTGCTTTCAAATTTGAAAAATGCCCACTAACTTAGAAATAGTAGGTACTAAATTTCAGAACTGAAAAGGGGGCGATAGAAAGAATATAAACGTAAATTTTTCTTACTAAAATGCTCCAATAAATCTGAAAAGATATATAGGAAGTGTGTTATGGTGAGTCGAATTTTTCGAATTTTCCAAATAATGAAGTCAATCAGCGGGACTGTTTGAAACTCCCACTACTTAAAACTTCGACCGTGTTTTTCTTAATAGTATGTCTTTCCAGCTACTCAAATCCTCTATAGCCATGTCTATCAATCTCTCTACTTCACGACTTCACATGTCTAAATACAAAACCAAACCTGCACTTAACGATGATTTAAGTATTCCCTTTTTAAAATGATCAATTTAAGTGAGAATTTCTTAGGTAGTAAAGGGTTTAAAATTAGATCAGTATGTAAGGCAACGGTCTTAACCATAGAACCTTGTTTTTTAAACTATTTAAATATGCTGCAATTGGAATTTAAGCAAACTCGGCGCCCAAGTTAACCAAAAAGAAGGCATATAAGGAAACACGTCTTCGAGAAATTGTAAAAAAACGAGGATTTTGCGCGGTAGATTTTCGTATCTCAAAGCCGTAGGGTGTCTGTTATGACAAAGTAGAATTTTTTGTTTTTTGGTTTTCTCTCTTAAAATGCACTATCTTTTAATATAAGACGTATTAGGCGACTAAAAATATACAAAAAGTTCAGTTTCGTATAAAATTTTAACTCTTAGTGTTTAACTTTTACGGGTACATTTACGTTCAAACTTTATCTGTGGGAAGCTAACAAAATTTGTATACAATTAATGAAAACATTATAGGTATTGGATGATTTAAAAATTCCTTTTTAATGTTGTTCGTAAAAGTAATTAACTACATAATATGATAACCAGATGCCAGAAGGGTCTTTGGAAAACATCTGACTACATGAATAATTTCGACTTGTGCGATGGAGAACAATGTAGAAAAAATGGTCACCTTTTTCTTTAAATGTTCGATAGAGTCATTGTGTATCCGCGATCATTGATAATTTTGATAAATTTTGATGCGATATTAAATGACAAAAACAGAGATGTGTGCTTACAAAACATCAAGCGGTCCAAGAACTGCCTCTATTATCAACGCGACCCAAAGCTTCTGTTAAGAAAAATTTATTTATTTTTTATTATTATCATTATTATTTTTTATTTTATTGTTAAAAAGCAGATGTTTGAAGGTAGTTTTCTAAAAAGCACGAAGTTATTTTCTTTTTTTGCAACGCTCACTATTTATTATTTTCTGAAAAACCATTTAAGTCAATTGATTCACGTAAATTCCGAAAAGCTTAGGGTATTTCTGGGCTTACGCTTACAAAAGCTCTTTGATGAATGAGGATCTTTCACAACGCAATCACAAAAATTTGGATAATTAATTTAAAAATTCATTATCTATTTCCAGAGCTTCTTTTACGTTTCGGTTTAATATTTCACTGTATACAAAAAAAAAAAAAAAATTCAATATGAGGAAATGAGTAAACTTTCATCTAAACAATTCAATTAGTCTGCTGAAACATAAGATTCTAGGAACACTAATAGTATCTCAAACTGAATAGCCAAATTGCTATACTGCTGTTATTATAATCAAAGAATATAATTACTTAACTTGATTTACTCTTTGCTTTTATTTATTTTCCTTTCGGTGTTATTTTTTCTGAGTTTGTGTTTAATTTCTTTTTCGTTTCCGCACTGACCTAGATTTTCATTTGCTTATCATCAGTAGGCAAAGATTCTTAAGTTTCCACATCCTGCTTCACCTTTTTTGCGCTTTGCTGATCTGTTTGCCTCATGCAAATTAATTTAATTTTTATTTAAGTTATTCCTTCACTTTACCAAAAAAACGCCGCTAGTGTTTGGTTATCTTAATGCTTTCTTTTACATATAGAATGTGAGTAAGAAAGAGGACGGAAATGGTTAAGTAAATGTGGTGGTGAAGTTTATATTTGACTAAGTGTGTATGACGTGACTTTTACATGATTTACATAAGATTCCCATTAAAGATTTTTTTTATCTGGCTTTAATGAGTAGAAGAAAGAATTGCAACACTGGTATGAATATGTGCTTGTCGTTGTTATGTCTATCGCTAAAGGTGATGTAAAAGGAAGGCATAAAATGAGATTAAAATCGTTTTCTTAAAATGTTACTTAGAGACAAAAGCAAAGTTATTGAAGCTAAGGCCATTTGAACCCCGATTACGATAGTAACGATATACAAACTTTTTGTAAATAATGTACGTAATGCGGTGTGCATTACTGTATTGTTCTGTAAAGAAGTACTTAGTACTGAGAGGTGAAAGATTTTTGCGCAAAATTTTTTGTTTTCCGAATATTATTTGTTCTATGCACTGCGGTAGCGTTATGTGTTCTTTACATTTTTCTCCTTTTATAACTACAAAGTTAATGTTGTGTGGAAACATGAAGAACAGAAGTACGGACAATGCTTGGAAGTAAATGAAATAAGTATAAGTTAAGTTCGACATATAATAGAGATATAGCCAGCCTTTAAAAAAAAGAGGAAAACAATTTTTGCGTAATTCGTTTGTTTAAACAAAAAAAAACAGGAAAACATTTTAATAACTTTTTAACCACTCAAAAGCTTTGTAAAACTCTTTGCAATTATAATGGTGTTCGTATTTATGTCGTGCATTGTATGAAAATGGCTTTTAATTATTGGAGTGCTCTTGTTTTCATGTCATTCATTCGGGGGTTTTATGAAATTATTTATAATGTCAGCTTGCCGCAGATTCTCCATGCGGGCCAAATCCGAACAAAAAGAAAGTGTTTTGTTGCAGTTGGTATACACATCTATATAGTACCCAGGAAACGAAACGTGGAATCCAAAATCACGTCACTGTTGACTTTGTTCAGAAGCTATCAAAGTTGGTGTATAAGTCTTGTTTTTGCCAATGTTCTGTCATAGAATTACTCCAGAAATTTGGAATTGATCATTTAATTATTTTTCGAAGGTTTACTATCGTACATAAATTTAGCTGAATGATTTTTCAACCGTCCTAAAATTTTGATCACAAATGCTAAAGTATCATTCTTGACGAGTAAGGGCATTTTTTGCAATTAAGCCACGGTGAGGGGGAGGGGGCAGGAGAAATATTAGGAGATTCGGGCTAAAAGATGTCTTACGCCACATAAAGTCTAGTTCTAGTTGAGTTTAGTCGCACATAAAATTCTGCTGCTTGACAAGATGATCTTTTTGTCAGCAGAATAATGATTAATATCGACAAAAGGCATTTTTATAACAATCAAGTCAAAGACTTTCACTGAAGCAAAAAACACTGGTTGATGCCGAGTAGTATTTGTTTATTTGTTTGCTGGCGGGCAAAATTTTTTTTTTCTTTAAAATCGTATTTTTAGGCAATCAAATGGCTTAAGTTGAAAAAAAGAAGATTGCATTTCGTTGGCAGACGGCAGATAATTTTTTACAAAAGGGCAACACTCTACTACTTACAGTAACGTTTTTATGGTTTTTTGTTACAAATAAATTTTGGAAAAAAGTCCTGAAACTACGAGAAAACAATACTCGTCGTCTGATTTCTTATATTTTGCCTTCGTTACTTTGTTTCTAAACTTGAAGTATTTATATTGGATTTAGTTCTCCGAGTTTCGTGAGTAGTAGTTGCATCGTAATACGTATCCGCGTTTGGGAATACTCTACAGCTGAAGTTCGGTAATAGGTATGTGGTGCTGGAGACATTGGGTGCGATGCATATTTCTTGGTTCCTTTTATGTTGAATTGAGTTCTTTATATTCGTCGCCTTATGGCAGCTATCCGGTGTTTAAAAATCGCTGTCTGGAATTCTGCATTAAGTAACCAATGCTCCACACCTATAAGTTTATGACGTGTTTTCAATAATTTTTACTTGATGTGGTAATTGAGAACTAATTTTCGATATTAGTATGATGTTTAGTGCAGCAAAGAATCAAAAAAAATATCAACCACGAATAGTTGTCTGTATCACGATTTGAACCTCGAAATCAGTCGCTTCAGACGGCAGACCAAAAAATTGGAGGATGGATGTATATGACTAAACTCCTTTAGAATCAAGCTCTGGTCTGCACTACTGAATGTTTCAGATCGAGCGCGCGCGTGCGCGATTCGAATAGATATAAATTATTTACGCGTTTCAAATGTATAAATGCACTTAAGCAATTGCTTAACATGTTTTGAGCTGTTTAGATATCTGGATTCAAAACGCTTTCGCTTACATTAGTTTCTGCAAAATCTGCAAGAGAAGCTTCTCCCTGCAGGAGTGAAAATAAAACAAGCTTGGACAAGCCTGAAAAGCTTTCAGTGTTTGTTGCAAGTGCATATTATCACTTATGTACTTCATGTAATCATCACATATTGTGGGATGCTTATTACGCTCACACGCATATCACAAAGTTTTCTTTATATGCGAAAAATATACTGTAGATTGTCATTCTGTTTGTAGCGCGCAGAAATATATATCAGTTGTTCCGCAATCTAAGAGCTTAATTAGCTTAAATATTGAATATGAATTAAGTCGTATCCGCCTGTTTTTAGGATATTTAGTTTCGCAAAAATTTCAATCAAAGCATGAAAGTTTTTTATATCCTTATAATAATAAATAAATAAATCAAAAATCAATTTTGAAGATTAACGAATAAGCACGCCTCGAACATGGGACATTTTCTTACTTATAATAAATATAAAGGTAGAAGGATATCAAAGATCAATTCAGCAATTGTGCCAATCAATATAAAGCACTCATGTCAGAATTTGAGATAATGGGTGCCAGAGATTTGCTCTAGAGCATCTTGATCGTCCTTTCTTTTATACGTTTATTTATTTCATTATTATGTACAAATTTTACCTCCTGATATAAAATTGGTGGCCAACGAGAGCGACGGTAATAATAACAGCAATTCCGTACAGGAAAATGATCGATTATTGTGGCATGTGCGTTGGATGCATAATTACACGACTCTGAACCGCATAATTCATTAGGTGCAACAATATGTGTATTGACTTGTATTGTACATATATATATAAACATCGTAGTTTTTGTTGTTATATCGTTGCTTCCGTTTCTCTTTTTTATAGAAGCAAGTCCTGTATATTTTGGTTTTAATTGAATTAAATTGTTAATTAAAATTTATTTTTATTTGTGGTCTATTATATGCGGGCACAATAATGACTGTTGAAAAGTTTGTGACATTTGACGTTATGACGATAAAAAAGAATTGCTTTTTTATTCGAAATATATATGTGAAATGTATGCAAACACACATGTGATGTATTGAGAAATGATAAAAAACGTACGCATTTGTCAAAAAATTTGTCTTTCCTATGGAAATGATTATATAGCTTTTATGCCATGCCTTTCATACCATACTTTAATACTTAGTACACCCATTTCGCATCGAACTAATGCAATAAAAACGCAAAAAATGAGATGGCTTTGAAAACTTTTCAATTTTTTCAATATATTCAGACCGCAACGTACATTCAAACAGCTTTTCAAAAAGGTGTATTTACAAAACAAAGGTGTTGAATATATCAAGCTTCTCTTTTATTCACGATAATTATTGTTTTCGCAGTTTATTGTCTATATGTGACTACAAAAAAATAAACTACGGATTCATGGCGAAGAATAAATTCGATTTTTCCTTTACCCCCAACGTAAGAGGATGGTTGCATGGTGATACTCAGCTAACGATTTCATTTTGCGGGCAAATTTTCACTTTGATAACTAAAATTTTTTAATTCAACGTTTCATTTACGTAAACGTGACGATCGCCAAATGCACAATTGAGTTATTTCAGACTATAACCAAAAACACAAGATACGAATATACGTCTTCCACATTTGAATGCCTAAACAAAGAGTTAAAAAAAGCTTCTTTTAGAATTTAATTTATAAAATAAACATTAAAAAATTATTTTTCCTCGATTTATTTCATTTTTTACGCGGTATTTTTCATTCAAAATAAAAAATTATTACAGAAGACATTGACGTGCCGCTGACAAAATTAATCATTCTACCGTGTTTTAAACCACATTCACAATTCACAATTATTACCAGCGTGAAGACAAATCATTAAGATAGTCCACATTCTTCTTTAAAAATTTGGGTGCAAAAAAAAATGCATTTCTTGTTAAAATAAAGTAAATCAGCATGACTTGAAGACAAATCAAAGCAATTATGAAAGCCAAATAAAATTAGAAAATACGCAAAGATAAATTGTAAAAATAGCCGAAAGATTATAATGTACAAAGGAAATTAAAGGGAAACACCTTATGGCGAAAATCCCAGGTCTAATCATTGTGTACGGACGATAAAATATATCAAGAAAAGCTAATTTCATTTGCAAATGAACACCAATTTACAGCTTTATTATGAAGAAAAGCCCGATGAAATTCCTTACCGGTTTTCATCAAAAAGCTTCAAAAATTATACTCTGTTAGAACATATTCATCGGCCCAAATTTCGTGAAAATAACATGAAACTGTGTCTTCTAAAATAGATGGCCAATCAGCAGGTAGACTGACGGACGGACCTGCGTTCCTAACAAAAGTGGTATATGTGCCCTACACTAGGTTTTTGGTATGTTTTAAAGAAAACTAAAAGGTATTATAAGAACATGGTATCACTGGGCTGTTAAGAGTTCCTCATCGCAATCAAAACAGTCTCCCGTGCTCAAATACCAAATAAGTTTACAATTTGTTAATCCTTTAAAAATAAATCCATCATTAATGAAACGGTTTCCTATGTACATAAAACACTAATGATTTTCAACGAAAGTCTTGTTGAATTAGGGTTTTCCCAACTTCGTTCAATTAGCAACATAAATACCTTTGCATGTTTAACGGCCTTGATTAATAACAAGGTAAGCCATGCCTCCTTTCTTTTTTTAGGTTAGCATTTCACTTCTCTATTTTTTGTGCGTTTATAATTATTTCTTACACTTAAGGTTACGAATGAAAAGAGTGCGTAACATCAAAAAAAAGCGGAGGTTGGAAACGCGGTATAGTCAATAAGAAAAAGTAAGTTAGATCGTCTTATTTGTTCAAACCCACTCATAAAATCAATTAAAAATGACAAAAAAAAAAAACAAATACTCAAAAAATTGTATCCTCGGATACAATTTTCCGGATCCTCGCTACAACTATATATTATATATATCGTATATTCGATATCAAGTACTTTAGGAATTTTCATTTCTATTGATCTAAATTAGTTCACTACAGAAAACTGGTGACGGACGAGAAATGGGTCAAACATTTGTGGTCAACGTTTCGACTTCCAAAGAAAGGGAAAAAGAAAGAAATGTGTCAAGGGGCTTTACGTGTGCCTCTGCCGCGAAAGGTGATGCCTATCGCGCCCGTTGGCACGCGGAGTGCGAAAGCGCCGCTCACTCCTCCAGGGAGAAAGAGGCCAGGATTGAATTGTCTTACAATCTTGCAGTTTCAGAATAAAGACATGTGTATGGCATGTCTTTCCTTCTGACAGGGCGAGGCCTATCTAACATCTCAAATATTTAATGGCAATCATCGCCACCACGAAACTCCCCGAAGTGCCGTTCCTAGCAATCAGAAAGGAGAACCCTGCCACGCATACTCTGCAACAGAAAACATTGTAACCAACAATTCTACGCAGCGAAAATCTGCTGGGCTTCTTGAAAAGAAAAGGAGAAAAGAAAGAAAAGGAATCCTATATTAAGTGTTGCGTCGCCTTCTGGAAAAGACAATGGCTGTGCAGTAGTTCAGATATACTCGAAGGCTGCCCGCGGAGAAAACATCACTAAAGTCTTAGTCATTGTTTGTTACCCAGAGGAAGGTTGAAAAACTGTAGTGAAGATGTTTTATCTTTCTCTTGTTCCAACCCCCGATAAAAATGACTTACGCCCTGCTCGTTCTTCTCGTATCAACCGCCAGTAAAAGCGAACTTGTCTCAGTTTTTGTCCAAAAAGGTACATTAAAACAAGTATATCTGGAGTAAGATATTAAAACGGGGTAAAGGTGATCTATATTGTGAGTAAAATATAAGTATAAAATGAAATAGCTAGTGAAATGAAATAACAATATAAGCCTAGAAAGGAACGGTGGAGAAACGGAATAAGAAGTAAAGTTTTTATCGTGTGAAGGGCAAAAACAAGATATTTTTTATTTCCATATTAGCTGTATTGTTCAGGTACTACGCTAAAATCCCGATCAAATTAACGATCTTGAGAGCAAGCCTGTACCGCAACAGAATTTTATGTCATATTCTTGTACGCAACACAAACATATATAAAAGCGCGTTTAAATTATTTAATGTGAAATTCGCTTGCTTTTCCTCCTTGACACACAAAATTTTGAGAACAAACTTTTTTGCACTCCAAAGATTTTTCAATATTTTTCAATAGTTTTCTTCTTTAAAGGTACGTAGATACATATTTGCAAACTATGACAATAATTCATTTAAAATCATACACACTCCTGAAATCATCTTTAATAGACTCACACATTTATTCATCCACTCCCTCTATACACATGTGTTTGAAATTTCTTTTCTATAATAAGGCAGAAATGAGTAAAAAAGAAAAAAAAGAAAATAGCAAAAAGAATAAGAGAGGAACTTTTACTTTACCGACATTTAAGATGAAAGATGTAAGTTTTTTCTATTCTTCTTCAACGAAGAAGAAAGTTAACTTAATGAAAGGCATAAAAACCAACAGTAAGACAAAGGCTGAAATACGGGAAAGTGTTAGAAAATGTATGCGAGAAACTAAAATGTGGTGCATTGTACTTTTTGCCACACTTTTGACCTCATTTCTTGATTTAATTTCGCTGCGTCTTCGTAACGGTAACAAAAGAAATAAAATATATATAAGCAAAGATCTTTCTCCTTTTTTTTCCTCAGTTTAGAGTTTTATGCATGGCGAGCAGGCTAAAGAATAGAAAAGAAAAAACTGGAAAATTACGTAAAGTTTTCTTTTATACTCATTTAAAAACCATAAATTTCAATAGTAAATTTTTTTCTCTTCACTATTTACGAGTGGCCCCGAAGTGAACCAGAAAAAAGACCATTCAAGATAGACACACCAGCACAAATTCTAGGCAATTAAGTTTCGCTTTTGTGGTTTCATTTGTAAGATAATAATTTTATTTTTAAACAGAGTTTACTTTAAGCCATTTTAACACCGTTTTATCTGGAAAGTGAAAACATTTCACATTTTTGATAAGATTCAAAGAACATTTTTTCTATAGAATCCACAAATGCAAGATTACTGGTCTATGTTACCGCATTCAGCAGTAACCCTAGGGTCATAAAACTGATTTAACATTTAAAGAAAAACATGAATTCTGATATTTCCTGTCTGTGATTGTAGAAAGTGTTTTTAAGGGGTAACGATAAATTTCCTATTAAGTATCTAGGAAATACGTCACTAGTGTTGATACCAGCCTTAATTTCTTCTTCCTTTACCCTGCCTTTCCTCTTTATCTACAACATTTCAGATTTTCTATAACTTTTTGTTTCCCTGCCTGATAAACTGATGTTTATCCAGATAATTACTAAAAAAGGTTTACGATCGCTTATGTACTTCCCTGTCTTTGTATCATTTTACTTCTTTGCCCAATCTCTTACTTACCAAGGTTCATATCTTGAAAAAAGTCGTTCTTCTCAATGTTTCTTAGGTTTTTGTATCAAACTCATCAGAAAACTGAAAAATTATTTTTCTTTTCTTTAGTGCATTGCTTCGAAGCTTTGTTTTAAAAATGCGAGAAAGGTTTTTATTGGAAGAAACTATGGTTTTCCAGCCAAATTTTCTTTTCTTTGTACTTATTCTCACTAACTTAACGTTCCTTCTTAGACTTTATTAAGCAAGTCTGCCAAGCTTGAGTAGCATTTCATTTCAAGTTTTCGCAACATTTTTAACAATTGACAATCGATTCAGGATTTTATTTTGATCATAATAAGAACCGGTACAAGGTTTTCAACGCGTTTTCATAAGTCTAATAACCGTCATTAAAACGTTAAGTTTTTCGTTAGGATATGACATATTAATTGAAATGAATATTAATATATATATTTCTTAGTTATAAAGAATTTTTTAAAACTTGTTTTGTATTCTTATGCTATTTAATCTTATATTCCCTTTTGTTTTTATTTTCATGATTTTAATTCCACTTTATTTGGTCCTTTTATGAATTTATACATAAATATACGAACATTTTTTATGAAACTTTTACTTTGACATCTTGTTGACCCAAAAACCGTTTTTTCTTTTTTTTAAATGGAAATAATTTTCATATTTTCTTTTTTATAGCCTCCGGCTGGTCTTTGTCAATGACTGAAGTGCGTATACCGAAACACATCATGCGTTATGAAGATGCTGCGCTAGGTTGTAAATATGATTTGGACGGTGAATCATTATATTCAGTTAAATGGTATAAAGATGGTTTTGAATTTTATCGTTATGTACCGCGAGATATGCCGCCGGGACAAGTTTTCCCCCTGCCCGGTGTAGATGTTGATGTAAGCTTAAGTTTTTATATTATTATGATACAAATTTTTTTGTAATTTTATAGGATTACATTTTTCTATATAACTTTCGTTGTTGTTATCGAGCTTTTTTTTGTTTTACTTTTTGTGGGAAAAAACAGTTACAAAATTCAACAGACAATGTTGTGGTATTACGTCGTGTCACATTGCAATCAACAGGTCGTTATCGTTGTGAAGTGTCCGGTGAAGCGCCATCATTTCAAACTGTTTCCGGTCATGAGGATATGATTGTTGTCGGTAAGTTGAATATAAGAACAATAAACATACATATAAACATATTTGAGCGCAAGTGAATTAACACAACACCAGGACTCAACTCACGGATGTTTGCTTTAAGTTTCTATAAATACATAAAAAAAAAGCAAAACATGGTATCGCAAATTTTTGATAATCGTGCATACACATACATGATGGGAGACTGTTTTTTTTTAAATTCACATTTAAAAGTAATAAATCTAATTAACATCACTTACACATACACACTTGTTAAGCCGTTGTAGTAATTCATTAAATATGTAGTGGTCGGATCGGTAAGGTAAAAACAAAAACAAAAACGAAAGATCCTCTTGAAAAAATCAAATTAAGTTAAACCGGAGCTTAGGTATAGTTTATGAAACGAGCAAATGGAAAATTTACCCATAAATAATGTTTGCGTGCGTGTAAGTTTCATTATTCAACTCTATATAAAGTATATACAACAACAACAACTACAGTAAGAACAGCATTGCAGCAATAACAATTTTAGAGTGAACTTAATATTAAGCAACCATAACTAATACAATTTAGCTACCACTCTAAGTTGAAGCACCACCGACCATCACCACCACTCAACCAACTTCTAAATGTGGTGAAGAACGTTGATGATGATTATAGCGGTCGCACTTTTACAGAGCGAACTCATTCATCTATTTTCATTACTGGCTGCCAATCTAAATTTTAGTTTAGTGGTAGGCGAACACAGGCATTTATGGGAAAAGTTTTTCTGAACGCTAATTAGTATTACTTTTTTTTATACGAATATTTTTCAACATAAAATCTGTATCATAGAGTTAAGGTGAGTGAGCTCCATGCTATTTATTTTACGAAGCAAACTCAGAAATACTTGAGATCAGATGAAACATTTTTTTTTATTTCTTACCAAAATGCATTTTTAATCTTAAAAGGAGAGAAATTATTGACATTAATCATATAGCGTTTTGTAAAGTCTAGCACGGCCTTTCGTATGTGTCTTCTATGAGAAAACTTAGTACTATAATAAATTTGGAGATCTTCACAAAAGCTCGTGTTTTGCGTACTTTCCTCTAATTGTTCATTCTAAGTTCGCAGGATGTTTGTGCATAGTTGGCCTGGAAGATGTCTTTTATACACTCACAGATCTCAATCATAAAACCTTACTTTCCGTTATGATAAGGCGAACCGAAATCGAAATCAAGGTTGCCGCTTGGAAAGTTACGTTGATCTAACTATTATGTTAATGTGTCATATTCTGCAATGTTTTAGCTTCTCCGCGGCGGACAATGAGAGAGCTTTGGGTTTCCGTTAACTTCTATCATGATTATGATCAATTGCTTTGATACCACACAATTTCACACGATTTCCAAAGCTCCTTTTTGTCTCTTGTTTGTTTAATAGCTCATATGTTTTATATTTCATCAGTCAATTAAATATTCAGAAAACATTCCTCCTTATTGAGTCTTTATTGCTTATTTTACGATTGTAACGAAATGACAGAGTAACTTTCACGTTACAAACTTTACCATATTTTACTATCGCTGTCCACTTTAACTTCCTGAGTTCGAAATTTTCATTATTTTTTGCGAGTATTTCTGTGCGATTTCGGACGGGGATAGGATCGATAACAATATACAGGGTGACTTACTTCGGTTTGTGGTAATTGGGCTATACTGCATAGTGTAAGCCTAGTGAAGTAAGTCGCAGTTCTAGTTCGCTGATAGACAAAACAGAATCAATGTTTTTTGCTTATACATGAGATTATAGACATTTTGCGGAAACATTTACCATCAAAATGCCTGCCTCGATCTAAGGTACTGTCGTAGATGACAAATATTAGTACAAATATAACTACGCATGAAAAAAAAATGAACTTCATTCGATAGTATGAAGTTTTCAAACGGAGCCAGGTCCAATTTAGTTGCTCGAAGCACTCCGACTCAAATTTTTTTCTCCCAACATTGATTTTCGAAATTCGTCAGACTCTTCGTTATTTGTCTCCATTTCTTTGCTAGAATTTTTAAAGAAAAACGTGATACTGATTGACATTTTCAACATTTAAAAGTTCAAACTGATGAACCAACTAACTGCCTTATAGTTTCAGTTTACCATTGAATTATTTTTGTTCCTTTTTTTTAATTTTCAATATGCATCAATTTTCTAGCATGAGAAGGGAAAAGAACAATACATTTGGTAAAAGGGAGTACTGGAAGCATTGTTTAAACATATCCAACGAACACTATTACTGTAAGATTGTAAAGGATTACGAAATGCAATATGCTGAATAATTTCATATCAGACTGCTGCTAACATTTTTTCCATCCAATTGCCAAAATATGAGTTTAGCAAGCACTGAAATTTGCACAGACTTAAAGAACAATGCATTGCAGTTTGCTTACCAAATTAATTTCAGACAGACCCGTTAAATATTTAAAGTATATTCCCTCTCTTATAAGCAGATACATAAATAACAAGACAAATAATTCGGCAGCGTCCTATCACATTTTCCTGAGCGAAATTTATGAAACAATATATAAACTATGAAACCTCCAACCGAGCATGGTTTTTATTTTTGTTGTCCACGAAAATTTGCAGCAAATGAAAATCTTTGCTTGAACACTTATTAACCGTAATTGACAGCACTTGACGAGTTGAAAGCGAAGTCATTTATAATATAAATTCTACGTGCGTTTAAATCACGTGTGAGAAAATAAGGAAATTATTACAAGGTACAGGGTGCAACGCAGCGTGCATGAAAGTCTAGAGACGATATTTTATAATATATGTTCACATTTGCTCCTTTTGGAAGATTAACTAATCATGTAAACTTATGTATATTATCGAGTGAAAAGACCCTAAAAGGATTAAAACGTTCTCTTCTGTTTTCTTCTCTGTTTTGTGCACAAATGAAATTTAAGCTCTTTGTTATCGCATAACAGAGTCTGTCTCATATTCGACATTTACTCTTGTGACCGTTTCAAATTAACAGACATAAGCCTGTAAGGTATACTATTTTATGTTTTTCAATTTTTTTCTTTTGCTTAAATATTTTGCAACAACCTAATTAAAACTAATACTAACTATATGAACACCAGCACTGTTCATGTTGATGTGTTTGGTATTTATTTATATCAGCACCACGGATTTAGAAGCGCCCACACATGTGTATGCTCTTATATTTATGGATATATATATATATATATATATATATATTTATATTTATATCTAAGAGCACACACCTATGTATATATAAACAGACCTGCATGCGCAACAAAATTAATTTTAATTAAATACACATTTTCAGACCACAAATGTATTTTACGAAATTACCCATTAAACTAAACAAACACGTAGGAAACATTATAATCATGTGATGCTCACTTTATAAGTTGAGCTTGCTCTCTCTTCACCTTCTCCTTCTCCTTCTATCGAACTTTACCATAACAGCAAAAACTAAAAACACTGGACCGAAAAAAAGAAAAAAAAAGGCAAGAACGGTGCATGCATAATGTATGCACACACTGGCAACTACATACACACAAATATAATGTGCAGCAGCTTTAATATATTACATTACATTAACACCCGCTTTTGTGTTTACAGTATCATTCTATCTATTCCTTTCGTTCATCGGTTTCGTGTGTATATATAAAAATGTGTGTGTTAATGAAAAAGTATGTTTTTGTTTACAGTTACACCAACGAAAGGACCACAAATTACTGGCGGTCAGCCACGTTATCAAATTGGTGACATGGTACGCGTAAACTGTACTTCGGCACCATCGAAACCTATTTGTCATCTGAGTTGGCTGATTAACGGAATTCATGCAAATCGTTCTTTTTTGCGTTACTATGAACCGAAACTGGTCGGACGTGAAGGTCTTGAAGTAGCCACTCTGGGATTAGAGTTTCGTGTGCGTGGGTGACATTTCAAACATGGCGACATGAAATTAAAGGTATGTAAATATGCGGGTAGCTTTGTGTGAATGCAAAAATATAGGAGACATAATGCAGTGCTTTTACTTAAATTCCACATTAAGTTGCGTCAATAACAAAATCTTACTACATTTATATATGTTAGCGTAGATGCGAAGTTTCGACCTCGTCTCGTCATAAACGAATTTGGAAGATTTGTTGATAGAGTATAACCTAAATTATCTTATATGTGTTTTAAAATTAACGACTAATATTGAGAAAATATTTCTTTTATTTATGCGATGATCATTTATGCCTCTAAAAGCAAATGATCATCAGTAATCATTTTCTATTATATGTAACACTATCTGAGAAGTCTTATGTGTTTAAAAGAAGAGTATCATCAACAATCATTTTATACTCTGCGTAACATGGCAAAAGTTGAGGTTTTGATGATTATTCCTATTGTCCGCATACATGTGTGTTTAGTACGGATGCTTTGGCTTAGTTGTATGCACCGATACAACACCTATGTACATAATGAAAAGTGTTAGCAGGTTTTAGAAACACACGAACACGTTGACAAGGTATTTATACAATTATATAACCATAAACAGTAAACATTACCGAAATAGCACAGAATAATTAAATAGATTAGTGGCTTTCGTGTTTCCAAAACACTACCAGAATCGTTATTCAATAAAATCGAAAATTTTATTACTCAATGAGAGTATCTCAATTTTGAATGTATTTCTAAATTCTAAAGTTCATTTTTTTCACTTTTTTTTTTCTTTTCACAGTGTGTCGCTAAAATATCCTCAGTTTATTGGCAGAGTAATGAGGAAAGTGTAGAGAGTGATAAACATCAAAGGATACCAGTTTTGGAGTCCAGAGAAACAGTTGTTCCCAAATCTCGTTTATTGGATAAATCATTAGATGGTAAGTTAACTAACAAAATTAAATCAGCGAAATAGTGCGTTGGATTACTTATTCTAAAAGGCTTATACAGAGTGTTTATCAAGGTAAATTTACCTGCTATGTATACACTTAGGGTGAGTGCTCTATACATGCATAAATATAATGGTTGTCAAAAGGGAAAAAAGCAAGAAAAAAGGGAAATCTAGAACTTTTTCATTGATTTTTCTATTATTTTCAGGATAACATTGCGGACAGTTCATTCGTTACATATTAGGGTTTCTTCAGAGTTCGCATGAATTTTGTTTTTTGAAAATTTATTCGTTTTTGAATTTGACTTTCAAATTTTTTTTGTTGGAAATTTAATGCCTTTCTAATTTTTTTTCTTGTATATTTTTCAAATCTATTAATTAAAGCAAAATGTGCTTTGGGCTTGGCCCTGATCTCATAGCGAAAAACTATTACATATCAGCCTTTCGAACACGAGATTGAAAAATCATAAGATTATCTAACTGAATTCCGAATAAAAACCATTTTTCTTACTTTTCGATTGGCATTAGTTCTTTTCAATCTCCATATGCAAGTAGCTGTACTTTATATGAGTACGATGCTTTCTAAATTTCGATATCACATAATCATTTCAAAATAGTTTCACATAAAAGACTTGCATCAAGGAGATATCATGATAGAAAGTTCTAAACAGAAGTCGGCTTGAAACTTTAGTATTAAACAAACAACTTTCCAGAATAATTATAGATACTTTTGGCGACGAAAGCTTATTGGCGAAAAGACCAATGAACCATTTTATATGAAAAATAAAAAAGGAACATTAACGAAGGAGAAAACGAATCGAATCGAAGCCTTAGTGGTACAGAGATGTTCAATGGTTTTCTGTAAGGCCGGCCTATCCAACCATTTGTGAAAACTGCCCTCGTATAGAATAAATTTGAATCCATTTTTTATTTAAATTTGTATGCGAGCATTGTCAGCAACGTTCAAAAGTAAAGCCGTCTGCAAAAATTGTTTTCTAAGAAACTTTGTTCCTTCTTCGATATGATCTTATTTACTTCTCAGGCGCTTCTAAAAACTTACGATGCTTTTATTACAGAAAATCAAAATAAAGGTTCCACACCAACAACTTCTGCCGCACAAACTTTATTCAAAGAAGAGGATTATGGCTTTGTGTTTGTGATTATTGCATTAAATCTTTTTCTAAATATTTTAAATAAATTATTAATAAACATAACAGCAGTAACAACAATAATAACAACAATGAGTTAACAGATAACAATAAATTGAATCAAAAATTAATTTGGACATAGTTTGTAAAAAATTCTAAAGATTAATTTTGTATTATTTAATCTTTTTTTTAAATTGGATAAAACAAATTCAGTTAAAAGTTATGCAAAAAAAAAATAAATAAACGAATTTAATAAATGAAATCGCGAAAGAAACAAAGGAATGGAACGTAGATACGCTTACATTCTATTTAGGGCGACATTTTAAATACCCATCACTCATTTAGGTGCACAATAGATTTCTTCGCATGTATGTCAGAAATTGTTTCTCTCCGTTAAAAGACAAACAAGCGAGTTCCTGCTTTTATTTACAGTAGGCATAGAAGTAATTAGACCTGTGGCATCAATAGTCTTTAAAATTATTTCCTAGGGAAATAATCAATCGCTAAAAGATATTTGTGACTAATTTTGACATTAACAAAGAATTCAGTGGGTGACAGCTGCAAACAGTTTCTGCGAAGAGCTTGTTTAATGACTACAAAGAGGGTAGGTCTAGTATTAGAAAAAACAAGCAAGAAAGGAGAATGTCCTGATAATGTTAGAAGCTGAATTCTATAAAAAAATGTGCTTAACCAATAGGGCTTAGTAAGTCAAAATATGGAATGCGGCTAAAATAGCAGTGACGATCATAGGATAGATAGATAGATAGGCAAAGAGATGTCGAGACGAGCTCATTTAGACTAAGTAAGCTGAAAGTCCTCAGCTCTAAGGTTCGCTTAGGGCGACAATGCAGTTGTTGTCACTCAATATACGAGCTTATGTAAGGAGATACGTTTGAGTGTGAATGTTCACATCAGTTACCTCGCTTTTCTTCCTGTTGCAGCCACTGGCCATTCTTTAAAAGGCTAGTTATCTTTGATATCTTTGTTAAGCTTAAAAGCAAAATTAAAGAGCGGAATAAACCTAAAAATGATTTGATGTATAGAATAAGCTCAGAAAAAATGTTTTGTAATAAATGTAACTATTTCATTAAGACTTCAATACAGTTACACGTAATATTATGAATGTTATGAATTGATAAATTACTATATGAACATTTATTGTTGGTGGGTATAAAAAAGTAAGAAATTTCAATTCAGCGATTGGTTTTTAGTATTTAGAGAATGATTTTTAAAATCCTGAAAATGATTTATTTAATTATCTTCCCTTAATGAAAAATGATTACATTCGTAAGAAAACATCTTTACCTAAAGGTTCCTCTACTAAGTTTCATTAAGGAAAAACTTTTTCTTTAAGTTGTATGTATAGCCGATAAAACATAAATAAATCTTTCAATTTTAAACAATACTTAAAAAAAAGCGAAAGCCTTTAAGGTTACTATAAATAAAATTTTCTTTGTGAAAATGAAATGTTTTATAAGTGTAAGTAATAATCACATTCATTGATATAGCAGCTTTACAGAAGGACTAAAGAATCTCTAAATGTGCTGATAAGTTCTCAATAGAATACTAATAATTACAGTTCTATAGTGAAACGTATGTAAGATGTAACAAATGTATGATATTAGAGAAGGGAAAAATTTTCATGTACATATCATTTTATATTCTCGCTCAAGCATTTTCAACCTTAATCTGTCTTCGTCTTTCTACACACAACATATCTAAGTCCAATTTAATTAATATTAAGTCAATTCCATTTTGTTAGACTTAAGAAAGTTAAAATAATAATATTAAATTAATTAATGTAAATATTTAATAATAATGATAATAGCATAAGTAAAATGCTCTTTATTTTAACTAGTGTGATGCTATATATGATAAGTAAATCAATTCTGTGGAAAATCTACAAACGAAGAAATCCTATTAAAAAGCGATATTCATATAAAAACAATTAAAATCAGTCTCACATAATGCAATTTAAAACGTTATTTATTGAGAAGAAGAATGAAAAATATAATTAAAAAGAAACCAAAAAAAAAAAAAAAATGTATATGGAAAATCGACATTTGATTGCAATGACTAATAAAAAAAAAAATAACTGGCATAAAAAAATAGTTAAAAATCTCATTTAGTCAGAACGCAAAAGGTAAGTACTACAAGAATGGAAGTCTTAATAGTTAGAAATTAATAATGCGCAACACTTTGAGAATAAGAAATATTCGCTTAATTGTGTTATGTAATATAATTGCAATGTTTAAACTATGAGTTTAAAGAGCAATGCCGAAAAAAACATTTTTTCATACAACCTTAAAAGCGATATTAAAATTACATAGAGTTGAAATTACCCAAAGGGTTTTAGCACTTTAACTCCCAAAAATGTTCAGCAGAGAGCGAGGAGTGAATAAATCGTCTAGTGTTATAACGTCAATGGCCCTTGTGCAATCAAAAATGGGATATCGATCAGTATGATGGTTCTGCTAAGATATTTAATCCGTTGACTGGGGAATTTAAAAATCCCCCAATCCCTCCCCTATAGCAGTTTGCGGGCCTTACTGACATTTATGGTTTTCTTATCGAATGAAAATTATTTATATTACACGACGTATATGCATATGACAATATTCGTTAAGCGGGATTACAAGCTACAGGTAGAACTAGATCACGCTCTAAATCTTTGGACCTACCTTAATAGTTATTGTGGAGGGTCCGTAGATAATTTCATTTTCCTTTCTGCTGCTAACACTATAGATATAATTTTTAAAATTAAAAAAAGTAAAAAATACGGATTTATTTCTTAGATTGTCCCTCACAGTCTCAAGGTATTAGGGGAAACAGTTCAATAAATTATTTCATTATTATTCATCCTATTTCTTCATTATTCATCCTATTTCATCATTAATCATCCTTTTTCATAATTATTCATCCTATTTCATTATTACTCATATTATTTCATTATTATTCATTACATATTTTTTTACAAAACAAATTCAAATATTTTTATTTGTGGTTAAACTAATTAATATAAATGTAATTAACTTTTAAACAAATTTTAAAAATGATAAAAAATAATTTAATTAAATTACAAGAAATCTTCGTTGTTAGTTAAATTACAATTAAATTATATAGACCAACAATAACTCACTCTCTCTCTCTCTCTCTCTCTCTCTCTAGAACTTCCATCCGAATTTAAGTTGAAGTATCAAAACACAGCAAAATTCTAAACAAGTATAAAAAATTATAATTTTTTTCTTTTAATACTAGAAGTATAATAAACTTTAGTAGACAGTGTCGTTTTTTCTTTGTCTTTCTTTGTTGAAATACAATAAAGATAATTTTGTGCTCTCATTAGAAATTCTTACAAAAAAACTACTTAATTAATCTATTTTCTCAAACTTATAAGTTTTATTTGATTGTCGCGCAGTTGCCTTGGCACTAAATACGAAATGTACGCTGCGGACAAAACAATTTTGCTTTTTTTCAGCAAAAAGAAGAATTCATGAAAATAAATTGTTGTTCGAAAATTTAACGAAAATTCAAAATTTTGTTATGAATAATCAATTCGAATTCTATAAGAAAGGTAAAGTGCATATATGTAAATATATTTTTTCTGATCATCGAGACACCGGACCACTACACGTCATGAAGTTGACTGGTTAAATATTAAAAGTGTTCGTGATAAATTAAAAGTTGTTCAAATTTAATTGAGGTTTTAATTTTTTCAATCAAATCAATTTATTTGACAATCGATCACGGCTCAATCGTGATTAAAGAATGGTGCACCCGCTTCTTATCTGCGGTAAACATTTCGTACATATGTATAGAAAATTATACATGTATAACGTATTTTCGATTATAGTGAGAAATACTTCTTAAATCTCTATTTTTCACAGCCGTAGCGTTTATAACATAAATTAAAAAGGTGAGCTTTGTCTTGGCAACAATCTTTGATACTCACCGCTTCGCAACATTTGGATGATTGCGAGCGGGTATCAACTGCTATATATTTATTTTTGCGTCGAACTCTTAGATGGTTTCGAATTCTTAATACAAATTTGGGTCAACATCTATTTTACGCTTTATGCATATTTTTGGTTCCTTTGTCATGGTTCCAAAGTACTTTTGCAGCAATTAGTTCCGCATCTTTGTCAGAATTTTTGAGATGGTAATTCCAAGATGAGATAGTGTAGGCACACTGGTGACTGCAGGAGGAGAGAACTTAATAGATTCAGCTTCACATGGTACACAAGAGATCAGAGTTACAAAAAGAAGAACGAATTTAGCCCATTCCCAATACGAATTTCATGTTTGGAGTTAGTATCCTCTATCGAATGCTAAATTAGTTATTCTGTTCGTTATATTCTCACATAAACGTACCCACACGCGTACTTTTACACTAAGATCTCTGTTGGTATTTTTAGGGTCAAAAAAAGTGATATAAGAAGCCAAACCATGTCGCCTATCTTCGTGAATTATGGTCTATGGATTTTGTAAATAATAGTTCGTTCGCGATCGTAACTGCCATCAGCTAATAAAATTACTTAACAGCAAATCCAATTATTTAAATCTTCTGTATCCGAAGAAGTGTCCTGTTTTTATTTTCGGAATTAAAAACGGGTTATTATCTAAAGAATTTTAGAAAGATTTCTCTTGACATACATTTGCTTGGCATAACCGCAAAGTGTAACCCCCGCAAGCATTGTTTCATGTAAGAAAAATTTAGCTTTGGGGACACACTTGAGCGGTGCATGGAATCCCTATTTTTCAGCCATTACGATTTATTTCATTGTGGTTACGATCTAATATTAAACTGAAAATAGCACATTTTAAGGCTTTTTGGTATAAAACTAAAGCTAAACTAAATCCATTCGTAGTTGTTGTCTGTTTTTTTTTGTGCTTAATGGTTTTATTTCAAGCGTTTTATGGGAGTGTGTTTTTTTTTAAAGCTAGTGCTCCAGTTTTTGTAATCCTTTGTTTTTATCCATACATATATGTACATACATTCATACACATCCACACACACATATATTTATATATACATATTTTTATACATATATATTTATATACGTATGTATATATACATATACATACACACACACACACACACACATGTATATGTATACATATATATACAATAATGAAAGGCGGGCAAGCAAAATTCAAACAAAAACCTGTTTACTGTCGCAATGAATTAAGCTTTAAATATGTAAATAAAGGGAAAGATTCCACCATCAACAATTTAAAGGCATTTTGGTTAAATATATGTTTGCATGGATGTGTACACGCACACAATACACAAATACTTCTGCACACGGAGATATATCTGAATACCGCAAAAGTAGGCAAGCAGGCATGGTGGTCGGACAGGCAGGCGTGCACACGTAGTATTCATTCACAAATAAACGCTATTGCGGATATCCGCACTAGGCTGACATCTATAGTTAAGCGTATATATGCATATGTACGTATATAGTTATACAAGTGTCACATAGTCAGACACGACGACATGACTTTATGTATAATGTAATCTCACCCTCTATTTTTTCTCTTATTTGTGTTATTTTACTTTACTCAAATTCCTGTTTCTGTTTTCATGTATATGCTTAACTTAATGCGAATATATTTGTTTATGTTTTGTGTGTGACGAGTTGTGTGTGGGCAACGAGAAAAAAAAAAGAAATCGGTCCGTACATACATTCCATTTTATGCTGAGATGCTATGCGAAATGTCTGCATACACAGCGCAAAAAAACAAAAAATCCCAACAAACAGGCTTAACATCATTATGCTCTTTGCTATCATTAATCATATGAAAAGCCTTTAGTTTTATTCAACAGTTTTTTTTTTCATATTTGTTTTTGTATTTGTCTTTCTTTTTTTTCTTTTTGTTTGCTTTATCGCGCAACGTTGTGTATGCAATTGTTGGTTTTAAGTTGCCAGTCGGTTTATATTTTCTTTAAGCTATGGTTATATGTTAATATACAAATATGTATACATGGTTTTGTGTGTTTGGTGTTGTATGCACACAAACCAACTGAAATAATGACACACTGACAAAGACAAAGTAAATATTAATTGGAGCTGGTCTATAGACGACAACACAACGAGCATAAGCAATTTTAATTAGAAAAGGTAGTTACACGCACATAGCACTGCGATGTAATTGCGCAGAAATAAAAAGACATAAAGGTTTACACAAAACTCTAAATGAAAAGAAAATTGCAATCACATCGTTTTATAATGTTTGTTTCTTTATAAAGATAAATATGAAAGACACTGAAAAAAATCTAATTTCAGGCCTTTGAATATGTGTAAAAATTTATAAAGCTTTCACTAGTCCTGCTCATTAATTTATTTTCAAAAAAAAACTATATTCGGTTATGGTCGAATTTTTTGTACTTAACACCTTTACGTTGAAAGAATTTTAAATGCAAAAAAAAGACACGAAGAAGTCAAAATTCGATAGTGCAGATACTTTTTACTCTACAGTCCCCTACAGAAAGTAGGCGGAAAATTTTATTTTTGTATTTGTTGCAGTTTATGAGTAATTAACAAAAGCCAAAGTGTTTGCCTTCGAAAACAGGGAATTTTTTTTCCAGATTATGTTCTATTGTAGAAGCGTCCTTTAGCCGATTTGACTCCCATCTTCAATACCAACTGGCTTCCAATATTTGTACCAAATTTGAAGCCGATATCCTCATTTTTGCGGCCAGGAGAATTTTTACTACTCATAAGCACACAGACGGATGGATTAAATTGATCCAGAATTTGATACTGACCAAGGTTTGACAAAATGACGTCGACATCATTCTTGGGCCAAACCAAACATCATTAATGTATCACGAAACTTTCTTATAACTTAAGCAGAAAATTACATTGACCTTACATTAGGCAGTCAGACAGTCCGAAAACGGTTGTTGACATATTACGCATACGTCCTTATAGACTTAATAAACTACGCCATTGGCAAATATAGTGCAGAATAAGAATTTAAAAGCAAGAGAGAATTTTAATGTGAATGGAATTTAATCTGTTGATGCTCGCCATATGTTCGTTATTACAAAGTTACAACTTGCTAAATACATAACATAACCCATATGGCAGCGTGACGTAGAATAATATTGTTAACATGGCGAAGGAGGTTAAGATATATCATATTAGATTTTACAATTTTTTTTGGTATAAGTTGTTTGTAAGAAAGTTTATCGGCCTTCTTTTTTCATTTTTAAAGTTTGGCTAACAATAAAAGTTGAAGATCGCCGCAATCGCAACTAAATTCAATTCGAATGCATAAAGACATGCTTAAATCGGTTTAGGAATTGATTCTGAGCCGATAGTAGGACAACTTAAGTTATTCTGTGTGATGCAAGTATCCGCACAAACTTAACCTACCCATGCCGCAAGTGGCGTACGTTGCAAATATATCTTAGCTTTAAGAAATTTGATTAAAACAAACCTAAAACATGTTTCTTTTTAAATTAGAGATAATATTAAATGTAGTATATTATCTTATGAACTAATAATTATCAGGTGTTTATTATAGATTTTTGTCTATTTCTGTAAATAAAATAATCAAAAGAATCTATTCTTAATGTTGTTATAGTGTTATTTATTATTATAAATTAAAATTTATCTTCAATTTTGCTTTCTATAATATTCGTGTCATGTTACTTCGTGTTTAAAGTCTATACAATAGGAGCGTAAACCTTATTAGGACACTGATTGCGAAGGATTACCGACTACCAAGAATTGCAAAAAAAAAACTGAACTGTGTTCTTACAGCTTTTTACTTGTTATGCAGGCACAAACAGAAATTTTATATAAGTTTATGAGAATGCGTTAACGTTGTAAACAATACCGTGTCTTTGCAGGTTACACACATCTAGATTAATGTGTACAGATTTAGTAAACATACATACATATGATTTCTACGTGCAATATTAGGAATTATAAAATGATTTAAAGAACTGTGAGGAAAAAACCAGTCAAAAGTAAATAAGAAAATTATATTCGGCTGTGCCGAATTTTTTTTATCCACCACGTTTATTTTAGAAAAAGGGAAAAAGAAACTAAATTCTAATAGGTATGCTGTGGAAAACATCCAGAGCAAAACAGAAGTGCTTTCAGTTTATTTTACATTGTAGGTCTGTGATCGATTTAGCCCATTTGCGATAGCAACGTATGTGAAAGGACTTCCAACGCTTCTGCCAAATATCAAACCGATATCTTGATTTTTGTGGTCATAGACAGACAACAGACATTACATAGACATGCTTAAATCGATTCTAAATCTGCTGCTGATCGAGAGTATATATATACTTTTTGTGGTATCTGAAGTTTCCTCCTGGACTTTATAAACAAAATGACAAAATGAATATACCCCTCAGCTTCGGTGGTGTGTATAACAAGAAAGAAAATTATATTCGATTATAGAGAATATATTATAGAGAATATATTATTAAAACCAACGAACCTCTTTATCTATAAAAAAAGTCAACAACTTAAATTTTAATTGGTGTACTGTGGGCATGCTCCTTGCCCGATTTGGTTTACTTTCAATGCCAACCTTCGTGCAAGAATTTTCAATGTGTCTGCCCAATTTGAAGCCGATATGTTGAACTTTGAAGCGAGAATGCTTAAGCTTAATCCACTCCAAATTCGATGCTGATCAACAATGTATATACTTTCTTCTGACTATTACAAACGAACTGACACAATTAATATATCCACATGCAAAGGTAGTGAGTACAAAAGGGAAAAGTCTAAGAATAATATTGATTACAAAACAGAAATGACAGTTGACATAGATGAGGTTTTCACCTCATGTCCAGCATACATATTAAGGAAATTGTGGTTTTTATTTATGGCATCACTGTGAACTTTGGTATATTGAAAGGAACCTAAGGAGGACTTATAGAGGGAGACAGAGAGAGAGAGAGCGGGTGCTGATTGCAGAACCACAAGATGTAAGAATTCTTTCTTTACACTTTAAAAAAATTTAATCAAATTGGGAAACTCATACCAAATATTCAAAATTAGTTGTTGCTACGCTTGGCGGCTTCAAGAGACTTTTGGTCATTCTTTTAAGACTTTTTCTTTTTCTCTAAATTTTTCTTTCACCTCTGTCTAAACAACATATGTAAACATGCAGTTTTTCCGAATTATATCTGTCCTTTGGTATTCATTTTTTACTGATTGCTTTGACATAAACTTTAACTAACTTTCTTCATCCTTCCTTTTATCGATTTCAATTTATATTCATTTTATAAATTGGTTTGCAACACCCAGAAGGAAGCTTCAGAAACCTCATACATTATATACATTCTTGATCGGCATTAAATTTGTGACCGATTTAAGGATGTCTTTCCGCTCGTCTATTTGTACTTGTGTACTATTTATGGTAAACATTCTGCTGGAAGAAAAAAGTAACGACCAAAAATTTGGCATAAACATTGGAAGTTTTTACACGAAGGTTGCTATTGAATATGGGATAAATCGATCAAAGCATTCGCCTACAGTACGACGTAAGCTGAGAAAACCTCTCTTTACGAAAGCAAGAGAAATTGAGTTTTTGTTCGTTAGTCATAAATTATATATGTATATATATATAGATGTATAATATCTTTCACGTGGACTGTGTAAGCTATTCTGTAATACAATAGAGTACAAAAGTCGACTAAAATTTCCGTTTTTGTAACATCAAGAAGGGAGCTTCAAAGATCAGATAAAATGTATATTACTATCAGAATCAAATTCGGAATCTACCTAGACGTATTCGTGTGTCCGTCTGCCGATCTGTCTGCTTATCTGCGTAATGTCTGCGATGACCATTTTCACGTTTTTACACAAAATTTGAAAGTGCTTGCATCTACCCTACCTAATCAAAGTGTCATTCACATTTCGGTACATCGGAGTATTATTTTCTTACTTTGTTTTTCGCTTTATTTTTCTCTAATATTATTTGTCAGCAGTAGAGAAACAGATTCAACGTGTAAGAATATTATATTCAACTGTGCCGAATCTAATATATGGACCAGCTTTGTCTTAACAAAGGGGAAAACCAAATTTCAATCTTGGGTATGGGCCAATCTGCGAGCCCTTAGCAAAACAACAGGAATACAGGTGTGTTTCCTGGCTTATGTTATACTGTAGGTTATTTTACACCATGGGCGTGCCCTGTGGTGGACTTGGGTGGTGTTTAATAGAATGTTTACCGCAAATATTACACAGATAACCAAATGAATGACTAAGTGGACTCCAAATTTGATACTGATCAAGAATACATACACTTTATGTGGTTTCTGAAGATTCTTTCTTAAGCTTACATAAGTTTTCGGAAAAAATAAAATTTCAATATTCCATTATATCGAGTAGAAGTGATCAATTTCTTTCATTTTTGCACAGAGCCTAGCTATCGCAATATTTTTGGAAATTTTAATAAGTCTATCTGCTATGGTTTACAAGTAATGAGAAAAAATCCAATTTCTTTTTTTGGTTCCAAAAGCGAAGGTGTTCTTAAAATATGTCGTATTCTGGGCGTGTTCTTTCACCGATTTGGCCCATTTTCAATACTAACCTGCGTGCAAGAACAAGAAACAGGAAAATGTTTACCGTAGACATTACACAGATCGACAGGTGGGCAGACGGACAGATGGACAAATGTGATGCTGAACAAGCACATATGGACATTGCATCTTCGGTGGCGGGTATAAAAAGTATTTATCTTCAAGTCAGTGAAACAATAATTTCGGATCAAATAGATGATATAGTGGTCTTCAAAAAAAAAAAAAAAAGAAGAATATTGTGGTGACGGGAGCTGGATTTAAGTTTTATGCCGGCTAGCCCAGCTGTCATTCACAGAAAGAATGATTAAAGCTAAATGTTAACCTAGTCTCACTATCTGTTGCTTAGTAGTCCGTCAGTCGTGTCATGCTTGTATCAGTCCGTCGGTCTCAGTCCTTGGTTTCTGTCCCTACATCGCGGCTACCCGCATACCTCTCACGTTTCTTTTCTTTTACAATTGCTTCACTCATACATGTTCATTAAAAAAAATTATAATATTTTTTTCTTTTTTTGTGTTTAATAATTTTATTTATTAAAATTTTGTTTTTTATAACCAAGAAAAATAGTACAATGCTTAATATAATTCTTAATAATGCTTTGTAACTGTAGATTTGCAGATAGTGTTTCTGCTTCTGCTGGTATTGTTGTTGCTGTGGCTATCGTTTTTGTTGCTGTTGTTGTGAGGTAACAAGAGTTCTTCATTATATTGAAAGTTACTTTGTTGAGATTAAATATTTCAATTTTCACAATGTTTATATATATATTATATAAATGTTATATATATACATAATATCTTCTTATTACACGTGCGATATGAATAGTTCTTTGAATTTATTACAGAATTTATTATAATTAATAGTACAGTTTGGTTTTGTGTTGTCAGGTGCTTATTACATATAGTTCTTATTCATACGTTTGCACGTATGTGTATTACAAATTCACATTATTTTACACAACTAATGTCAAACATTATATCAAATTAATTAAAGGGGTAAACCACATTTTGCATTTAGTTATTTTTTTGTATAAATAACTTCTTTTTTTATATTTATTTAAAAAACTTTTGTTTATAATGCTTTTTTTTAATTTCTTGTAATAATTTCTTTTTTTTGGTTTACTTTGTTACACAAAATCAAAACCCGATAAGAAAACATTTGTAACAATGAGCATCACTCCGCTGACTACTTGAACGATATTCCTCTGGCTAACTATATTACCTTGTATCAAATCCACGCTTATTATATGACTGTGGACAAAATGAACGGACAATTTTCTCTCTTTTCATGGCTCTCTTCTTTTGCAACTACCAAGTAGAAAATCACGCGATATTTGCAAAAGAAGCAAGGATGAAAAAGGAATGTGATTAGCGGTATACCGCTATCTTAGAATTTTTTTTACATAACAAAAACGGACAAACGGACACCGGTTTTTTGTAATCAAAAATAAATAAATAAATAAGAATGTATGCGGACGTTACAATAGAATATATGCAACAATAAAAACGCATCGGTTGTGGGACAAAAGGTAGTTCTATTTCTGATTTCAAAACGAAGGACACATGTGAAATATAAAACAGTTCAAAAGTTACAAAAGGATTTGAGGAGGAGGAACCACATTGATTAAAACTTTTAAAGACGACGTAACGGTGGATGCATTGAATATTTTCACAGAAAAATCAGCTGCGATCGCCAAAGCGGTAGCCATGACGTTTCAAACTATGTTGCTTATAATTCATCTCACCTTCGCTGGTGGGTGTAAAAACAATAAATGTTAAATATATTTTAAAAAAAAAAAACTTATGACGTCTCGGTCAAATTAACCTTTACTAAAACCATATACTTGACTAATGATATTATAAATCAATTTGTCGGTTTTATGTCGAAAGGTCAAAAAAATGACTGAACTGCTTTTGACGTGTCTAATAAAGCTAAGGTATATTTAACAGAAGATCTTAGTCCTAATAACTCGACGTAAGATCACCATTTTCATTCGGAAGTGTAGGAGACGTAAAGAATAACTGGTGAGTGGCGTTCTTTGAAAACTTTTTGAAGTCTATAACAAATAGTTGAGATATATTTTAAATTGATATTTGTTGTTGATTGCAACTTATTGATCGAAATATACTGAAACCTTTATTTATTGTTGTTTAATTATTGATTGCAACCGTGCGTGGATGTCAATGATACTTCTTTCAGATGTTAAATTTTTGTTTTTCTTGTCGTTTGCTTAGGCGCTGAGAAATTTAATGGATTGATAAAGCAATCGAAAGATAAGATTAGTAACTTGTTTGAAGTGTTTGAGGCAGAATTATGAATTCTTCAAATGGGACAAGAGACTCAATATATTCTAATAAAAAGTAATTTTGCATCCGGGGTTTATTTATTTTGAAGTAGACGAATAAAGATATTAATGATGTTATATGCTATAAAATAAATTTGATGTTTTTGAAGATCCTATTAATTATACAAATAAATCTTCTTGTTACTGTGTACTCGTTAACATTCATCGATAAGTAAATTTATTTATTGTATTTTTATATCACTTGTGGTGTAGTTAGGGCGGACGTGTAAGCCATTTTCGGAATTTCTCCAGAAAAGTCACTGAGTGAAAACTAATCGATAATGATAATTGCACTTAAAAATTAATTCGAACAATTTTGGACAACGTAGATCGATATTTTCCGCTACACGCCATATAATGGTTGCAAAGGAAAATAATCCTTTATACGACAACAAGCCTCTATTTTTAATACTTCAGGACGAAAAGAATAATAAAATATTTGAGAAGAAAACTGATTTTGTTAAATTTGAAGGTCAGTTCATGTTTTTACTCCACTCATAAAAGGGCTCGTCTGACAAGTATTTCTTTACGTGGAAACAGGATACAATACATGAAAATAAATAAAGAATGAAGCCAACTGATGTATTCCACTTAAAGTTTTGCCTTACGCGACTATAATGTTTTCCCTTTTTTTGATGTTTAAGCAGAAGGTACTCAGAAATAAAGTGTTATGCGTAATCCTTTCCATGAAATATCAATCAAATATATCATCGGCTGTTAGGTATGACAAGGCATTTCTTTATTTAAAATATCAATTTATAAAAATAACTATTGTTTACTTTTTTTATCGGATCTATAAATACATGTAGATTTATGTGCTTCTAAAAACAATTTTCAATCGATTTGTTTTGTTTTCGGAATTCGTTTATTTAGTAAAATGTGTTAATAGAGACGGTTTCGATATAAATTGTTGTCAGTTTGCCAAGTGTTGTAGTAAATAAAAACATATAAGAAACTGTAGTTGAGTTCGAGGCGAATTGCAAACAGTCATTAATTAAAGTAAGTATAGAAAATCCAACCGTTTTTTTAAATGAGTTTTCAAGTCAATGATAACAATATTCTAAAATTTAGTTAAACCGGATATATTTTTAAATGTATCTGACCCTTTTAAACTGGATCTGTGGAATACGAACGGTTTGCATTTTAATCTTTTTAGCTTTGAGCTTAACAGAAATTATAAACACACCAGCTCATAGGAAATGTTAGGGTGGACACAACTACTTTCCTCTTCATAATTTCATCTTCCAAATATATACGGCCCATAGAGTGCTCACTTCTGAGTTACAAATGTAATAGAACAATAACTATATTTCTATTTTCAAGTAGCAAATAGGAAAATTGGAAGATTGTTTTGAAAATTGTTTTGAAATGTGTATAACTGTGTACCAACGCACATACCCACTTTTATCGAGACATCCAATATGTACGTGCACATCTATTAGACATTATTGATCTAACATATGCATGTGATTTGTTTATTTAAAAGGAATTTTCTTACTAGCAGTTGTTTTGTTGAATTGATATAGAATACATGTATTCGTTTTTTCAAGAATTTGTAGTAAATTTATGTTGTATGCATGATTAAAAACAATTTTTTATTTTATTAATTTTTCAAAAATATTGTATAGAAATTTATTGTTAAAAAAATAAACAATAAATTATAAGATTAAAGTTTAAAGAATAAGAATCGTAAGTAATTTGTTTATTCATTTTATGTTCGTTTGATTTAGACGCAGAATATTGAGCGAAAAAATTAAACCGATTTTGTAAATTAATCATATGGACAATTTCAAATATATTAGTCTTAAAATCTAGCAGCTCACAGTTTGGTTTTGTTGAATGATTTTCGTTTTGAATTTTTTTTATATCTGATAACAGTGTTTTGAAAATGTTTTCAAATAAATTTGGAATCATTTTGCAACGAGACAATGACCTAACATGACGAGCAGTTACACGCAGAAAGTTGTTTTTTGGCAGCGATTTTTTGACAATTTCCGGTCAAAATAAGCATGGTAAATACCGCCATATATGTCCTTCCAGCGTTCATGTAACAATCATTTGGACACTATCAATTCAAGTTATGGACGCCTCTCATATAATGGTCTCCATGCATAGAATGGCATGATATCTTCTTACGGATGTAAATGAAGAATTGGTGAAGGTTATTTAACGTTGCACTCGACTACATCGTCTCGGGCTCTTCGGGTAGCGGATCTACATGCATACTTTGACCCCAAAATCGAATAAAATCCTTGAAGTTTTCGCGTTAATCCACATACAGCCGACAGTTGACTAAATAAGTGACGGATAGCCTCTTAGTAGTGACAAGAAATTTTAATTATAAAAGTAAAGTTGCAGAGGTAAGTATCAACGCAACAGGGAAATAATTATATTGAGTTTAAGTAAGGACAGGAGATTAAATTTGGCTTTTACGACCAAAATTCAAAGTTAATCGGAAGAACAAAATTATGCTCTACAAAACCATTCAGAAACTTGGCTTATGACTGAGTGTGTCAAACTTTGTACTTCTAAAGGATAATTTATAATATTTTATTAACAACTGATTTAGTATAATTTTAAATTTACAGGAGCAACGAGATTTTAACAAATAGAGAATAATTTAGAAAATAAACAATTTTTCTTAAGATACTCTTCGGAGAACATGATGGAGTGTACCTTGAAACTAAGACACATATAACCGATCAAGAATACGTCGCGCTAAGAATAAGATAGAATCATTAGAATTCACATAATTATTAAAAAAAAAAATTTTTCATCTTATTTTTTCTCGTGTCCTTCACTCTTATTAAAAGTTTGTGTTTGTCCAAAAGAGCTCGTGCTTGCATTCGTAAGTCATAAATATGAAATATTTTGTAAATAATGAATATGTTCGAAAATCACTTAGATATACAAACGGAGAGTGGCGTAAATCTTATACTTCAATGTAGAATATCGTAGTTTTTATAAGGTATAATTATAAGGAATAATTTGTTTTTAAATGAAGAATTTCAGCCCATTGCATTTGTACGTATACGAGAAAAATTTAATGTCTACCTTAAGTATAGTTTAAATTGTTAACAGAAACAAAAAGCACGTGTTTCTAAGGCTTTACTTTTATGAATAATTACATAATATTATTCTCTTAGAATAATGGAAAATATTGCCGTTAAAGCAAAAAAATCAATACTAGTAAAGGAATTTAACCATATGTGACAAAAATTTGGCTTGAAAAACAAATAAATCACTGAAATTCTACCTTTTAGTCTATTATTGGCAAGAGAGACACAAAAATATTTACACGAACAACGCAAACTAAACTGTGTTGCATTGCCGTGCATTGTATTGAAATTATATCGCATGCTGTTGTAACTGATATGTTGTAATCTATTGTAAATTAATAGAAAAGAAAACGAATAAACAATGGGTTAAACAAAAAAAAAACAAACAGTTAAATGAATACAATGAGATATTTATTTAATGATACACGTAAGAGCCAGGGGTAAACATTTGAAAAAAAAAACTACCTGAATAACTGTTTAATTGAATTTAAACGCTTTTATGCTGCAAAAAATTTACATAAATATTCTATTAAATGTGTACATGCAGAAATGACGCGATAGTCGCAAAATTATGAAACCTGAGAAAATCGTTATTTAAAAAAAATACAAAAAATGCTCTATTTAGAAAACCAGCCGTAGTCAAATTAAAAAAAATAACGGTTGTTTTAATGTAAAGGGTTGTTTTTCTTGTGGCCCGGATTTGCAAATCTTGTATGAGTAACTCATGTAAAACACAACTGCTATTCAGAGCGTCTTATGTTCAGTATAATATATACTATTTTACAATATGGATCGCTTCACAACAGCTGAATGTGCTAAAATGCCGAAATTTGTTTCAAAAATGCTAACTCTGTAATAGATGTGAGTCAGTTGTGAAATTTTCAGATACTCACGCTCAACCGAAAATATTGGTTTTCATCGTGAAAACGTGGAAGAAGATATAAATTTATACATTATCGCGGCGCGCAAAAGGTATTGGCGTATCTTACGGCATATTATGGCGAATAATATCGGTTTTCCTTTTTATGGTCTTGCAAATCCGAAACAAAATACTTTCCACCGCTCCTCTCAACATCACAAATTGTTAGAGCAATGAGATTAGGTGGTATACACTTAAGAGAACCAAAAGTGAAACTTTGAGAAAAAAAATGATAACAAAATGCTTTTTTAATTGAATTAAATTTTAATGTTGCAATAATTGAGGAAAAACATTTTATTAATCAAATAATTACGAAAACGTTGCAACAGTAAGAAAGATTGAAAATGTAAACAATTACCTATTATACGGATGAGGATTTTTTTAAAGAATATAAGAAAGAAATACTCAATTTGAAAAAGCCAGCGTAACAAAACTACGAAAAGGAAGATCTTTTAAAATAAATAATTTTCAAACAGCAGAAAAGAATGAAAATGAAACCAAATCAATTTTGCAAATTTTAAAAGTCCAACAATTTACCATAATATTAGAAAATAGTTAAATTAAGAATCTAATACCAAATTTCAGCTTCCCGTCCTAACTTTTACGATGTTTATCGCTCCGAAAACAGTTGTCAGACAGATGAAATGAGATGATGCCAGGCAGGGTGTACATGTATTTCTCGGTGGTAAGAATAATGACGAATCTAGTATAATAAACTCGTGCGGGGACAGGTATACGAGCATCAAAACGCTGCTACTTGCTTGAGTAATTAATAAGCAAACACGTACGATAACATTTATGATTAGAAATGTAGCTAATTTCGTTCTAACTGAGTATAACAAAATCTAACACTTACATAATTTTAGTTAATATATATAAGTTCGTTTCACATTTGCTCATAGCTTATTTTCGTTCCTCTTCTGATGTGTTAGAATTAGTGTCAGATCAGGCAACAAAATTTGTTTGCATAAAAACTTTCTACGATTTAATAGGAAGCCTTGAAAGCGATAATCCGTCGATAGGTCCGACATATTGTTAACTCTCTATTTCAGAGTATTTCGCTTTCTTGATTCTTCCATATGTCGATCTTTTGGGGTATCTGTTTGTAGGCCCACCTATTCGATTTTTCAATTTGTCAATCAGTCCATCAATTTGTCGCTTTGTTGACTTTTCTATTTATCATTGCTTGAATATTTAGAATTGTGTTACTCTTGCTATATGTATAAATTTGTGGTTAGTTCTTACTTTCGGTATATTTAGGTGACTATTAGATATAAAGGTATTAAAATTTACTTCCAATATCGACTTTGCTCGAAAATGTTGAAATAAGGACAATAGTAAATTTTTCTTTTTCATTTTCAGAGGTGTTCAGTGATAATTGCACACTTGTGGAATATATTTTTGAATTGCAAAGAAGAGAAGAATTATTTTATTCTTGCGAACAGTCAAAGACTTTCGGCGAAGAAAGAGCTTCTGAAAGAAATATTTCAATTCTTTGTACATTTGGAAAGTATTTCCATGAAAGGGTAGATTTTCATGATAAATGTGAAAACAGTCGGCATTTTTATACCCATCCGTGAAGGTGAGGATAAGCATTCTCCTTGTTGCAAAAAAAGGATATAGGTTACCAATTGGGGAAACGTTGGAAGTTCTCTCATATACGTTGCTATTGCAGGCGGACCAAATTGATAACAAGCCATGTCTACAATATAAAATCAAACAAGTCACGAAACACGCCTATTTCCTGGATGTTCCAGTGCTCATTAAAAACGTCCACAAAATTTCATAAAAATAGAACAAATCTGCCACGCCCACCCTGTTTTTAAAATAAAGGTGGTGTGTGTAAACGATTCGGCACAGCCGAATATAACTTTCTTTATTTGTTTACTTTGAGCTGGATATTCCTTGCAAGTTTACCGTTTAGCGATGATTGACTACGTGCATATCTGTATATATAAACATATATTGAAGTTATCTTTATAAAGATTGTAAATCTTTAAAAGGTGACAATAATTTGAACGCGCTAGTTTTCCGATAATAGTCTCATGTTTCTATTAACTCCTTGATAGAGCTGCGTGAGGTTTTCAACCCTGAACGATTTTAGCTTACTTCAACTCGAATTAATCCTTGCGCGCGATATAGTATATCAGCGAGCTATAGCTATTAACGATTCTTTCCTTTATGACAACGAATCAGGAGTTAATTCTATCTAAACGGAAATTCTCAGTCGAGAGATTGTAAGTTCTCCACTCATCTTGAACCAAACGCAGGTCTTTGGGACATTCCAGGGGAAGATCAGAGTCGAGAAGATTGTGACTCCTCCATGCAAAGGCTCTTCTAGGAATGAGCTTGCACTTACCTCATAGGTTTTATTGTGTTCACGGGAACATTCTGAGTGGAGAGACTATAAGTCCTCCACGGATAGGATTTTCTTGCACTTATTCTTGGCCTTTAGCATATTTCCGGGAAAGATCAACGTGGAGAAGACTGTAAGCCCTCGGTACTGAGGCTCTCCTAGGAATGAACTAACACCTATTTAGATATTTTCCAAGACCTTCCCTTTTTCCTTTGGATAGTTAAGAACTTACCCACCACTGCCGCTGCAAGTAAATTACGTACGGTTTCAACGAGAAACCCATGTCAACAGACCATTTTAACGCACGGCTCGTGGCACGTGACCCATTCCAATGTGTTGTGTTTTTTTGTTTTCCTGGTTTTTATATATATAATAGTTATTGGCGTAAAACTAAACAAAAATAAAGAAGAATTAAGATCTTAATAATAGAACAGAAACTCCCGTGTTCTAATTTCTTCTATAAATTTTTTAGGACGGATTGTACTCGGGTAATACCCCAGCTATAGATAGATGTGACAAGCTATAAGAATAGGGATTTGTCTAAATTGTTCCAAATTATTTTCCAGGGAGTTACGGCCACAATTTATTTTTTGATTAGCTTTGAGCTAATCAGCTCAAATCATTCTGCAGATGCACTTTTGCGGGATCAAACGATGTCTCGTTTATTCTCGTTTATTACGTCGTGCAGCGTGGATATCTATTGGAGTCAAGATGAAGGCGATCCTTGCGCAATGCAGAGTACATTTTCAGTATTAAAGCAAATAAAGAATATATTTTTTTTTGAAAATCGCGTGCTATTGTTTTTTCTTTTGTATAATTCAGTCTTTAAATTATATAGATGATATGTGAAATTTATTTTAATGAGGATATGAAAATACATCTTTCTGTTTCCAGTAATAAACAGATGGAAAGAGAGACGGACAAACAAAAGTAATTATATTCTTAATGCGTAAGCTAAACCGGATGATATATTTATTTTTTATGATATCTGATAGATATAGTTTTCAGACGTCACAAACCTCCATTCTCGGGTAAAGGTTATCAACATTATCCTAAAAAGATTGCCAAGTCATGCCAACTAATTCATTTCATATGCAAACTAATACACAACTTCCTTATTTGGATAGTTAATAAATTTGTGAAAATGAAACGGAAATAACTAACTGTTAACCAGGTGGACTGCATCATAATTCTGAGTCTTTTTAAAATTTCCTACTTTCGAGCAAACAAAGCTAAGAATTTTTTCCTTCGTATGGCAGAATAAAGTTTGTTTTCGTTGCCAGCCATTCACCTATTTAACTTCTATGGAAAACAAAAAATATCCTTTTAAAGCATAATTCATATAAATTTACAAACATATATGCTTGCATATTTGCTAAGCATAAAAGCAAGTATAAGTTTACCTGTCTGAGCTCATGGTGAATCAGTTCATTCACAGACAGTCACTTATGCATGTATCTGCGTATAAACGTAAACGTTTAGCTTTTAACTAATTTTCAACGGAAACGGAAGTCACATTAGCACAATTGTTTGTGCATAACATGCATACAAAAATATAGCATTTGTGTGTGTCATCATAGATACAAACATTGCTACCAGTCTGCAAACCGTATGCTTAGGTAAATTGTATGCATCTGTGTACGACTGCATAAGTTTGTTTTCATAAAATGCAATTGTTTTGCAAGTGTGAGTGTTTTATTGTTTATGCATGTGCAAAAGAGTTAAGAGATAGTGTTGACTCATTGCCCGTTTGTATGTATGTATGAGCATTTAAGTTTGTATATAATTTCCGTAATATAATTTATTATTAACCTGAAAAGCAAGGAAGATAGGAAAACAAGAGATAAGTTTTATATTCAGTTTAAGTCTACGTCGTAACACTCTGCATCTTCTTGGCTTGGTTTTGCTTTTCTATAACTTCTGATTAAGGACACCTATATTATTAATGCGCTTTTCTAGAGATCGCAAAAGTTGTGTATATTCTTTCTCGACAATACTTATTTTAGTATTGCTCCTTTGTTGACTTCTCTGCCCATATGCTTGTTTGCCTTCGGTTTTGGGAGCAGAGACGATTCAGATAAACCTGAGAACTCGGAATATACATTCTTAGCCTATGTTTAAAGAATAAGTGTAAAAACGGACCTGATTTGCACGCATCAATGACCATAATCAACATTTAATTTAAACTTGATAAAAGTATTTTCCCCGAAAATATTAGCTGTTGATGCAAATCAATTGACAACAATTAATGTCATACCTTACAATGTTACATATTGGTTTATAAGTTAGTGAGTTGTCCAAAATTTGGGCAACGACGAATATAACTTTGTCACTTGTTCTTTCCAGAAAATTCACATAACTGACATTTTGCACGTTTAACGACAGATGTTTCTGATATAAATGTCTGATTTCAGGTGCCCTAATGGTTATTTAAAAATGCTTCATAAAATAGGGTTAATGTTTCAAATTTCAGGATGAGGTCGACTCATAGTGGCAGGTGCAGAAGAAGTTGGTTATTGAACAAAGAAAATAAGCTAAAATAATGAAATAATCACACTTGAACTCAATAAAGACGCTAATATCGTACAAGTTTCTGAAAAAATTTGTGGTTGAGCCTTGTGAATATTTCGACTCTCCTCGCAGCAGCCTAAACAATAGAATAACGTGTTTAAAAGAAGAACGTAGTCATTTATAGTCATTTATATATTTTTAATATTTGAAACCAGTTGAATAATTAAAAAAAAAGAAAATAAGCCGCAGCGCGAACAAATTCCTCCCTATAATATGACACGCTTTTCTAGAGCGGGCCATATTGCGCAAACTTTTGCATCAAGTTTTAAAACCTATCCTGCTTGGCGCACAGAAAAGTCGACAACTTCTGCCGTTCTCGAAAGTGCATTCGAGCGGCTTGAAGTTGCACATCATGCCTTAGGATATAAAATACATAAATGTTGTAGCGCACATACCATTTTATATAACTTATCAAAACTTTACTTTAAGATAAAGAAAGAGAGATGCAAGAGCATTCAATTTGATACGCGTACAACGATATGCATTTTCGAGAGATAAAAAAATTTGAATTTCTCTATTTTTGAAGTCGAGCCCTTCCAAAACTTTGCGATTACTTTGGTGCTGATTAGTAGATTAGAACTTGTAGCAGTTGTAAGACTCAAGTAATTTTTAGATCTTCGAAGAGTATCGTTTCTGACAGAACATATATATCCATCGATTTGAAACTGTTAAGGTACAGAAAAGAGAAAATATAATAATTCTATGAGACTAAAGCATATTTAAAAAAGGTATTATTTTTCAATTGCTTTGGAGTGTAACGATTTTTGCTTACGGAAATAGTACGCATACATACAAACACAAAGGATACACTTATTAAATTACAGAGAAAAATTTTTTTAATCACATGGACACAAATAGAAACATAATCAATCTTTTATTATTTCGAGCAAATCAAACCACTTTTAAATTGAAATACAAATTTTTGTAGTGAGACTTAGAGAGGTAATTTTCTTTTCCTTTTTGCCAAAATGTTTATGTAAACCATGTTTTGTAGTTGGTTGCAGTGCAATATTGAAATAAACCGATTGCATTTACCAGTATTTACACTTGAATTAAACACTTTGAAAAGTCTTTAAAGTATTACATTTCAGCAAAATGGAATTTTCGTTATTTAAATATTTGTGATGGTTTCAAAGATTCCGAAATGTTATCAAATAACAAGAATTTCCTTACCAGTCAAACTGACTGGGTAACACTCTGTAGACGTATAGTTATATCAGAAATAAAGAGAGAACGAGTGTAAAGAGAACCATTAATAAATGCATTTATGTCAGGTTTAAAAAGTCACCAAATCCTAACAAATTGCATCAAGCAAGCGCGAAAATTTATTGGGTCAGTAAATTATTATCAGGGAATAGCTAGGCCTATACACAGTGTTATAACCAATCTCAACAAAAACAAAAAAAGAGAATTTAACATGGAAAGAAAACGCAATTAAAGCGTTTGATAACATTGAAGAAAAATTCGTACCTAAGACGCTCTTAAACCAGAAGAGAAGCTAAACTGTCTTCAATAGGTAGGTGTCTCAAGTACAGCAATTGGTGGAGTTTTACAACAGACATTAGACATATTAGCAAAATCATTAGCTTTTATCTCTAAGAAGTTATCTGTGCCCATAAACCTTTAACAAAGGCTCTAGATTCCAAAACTGCACGAAGTCCGAGAAAGGCGCGACAACTGTCGCAATTCGTCAACGACATACAAAACAAGTATAACAATACAATTACAGTAGCTGACACTTTATCCCGAGCTTTTGAAATTGATTTTTTAGACTCAACAGACTTGAACTTACAACTTTTACTGAGAGAACAATAAGGTGATAGTGAACTTAACAACATATTGGAAGAACAGAATAACAGTCTAAAGTTAATTAAAGCCCCAGTTGAAAATTTCAATACCGACTGCGAAATATCAGGGAAGTGTCCGAGTCCATATGTCACTTCTAATCTGAGATATACAGTCTTCCAAAAACGTTACAACATATCGGCACCAAGGCGACACGACGAGTAATGAATATGAGACATTTCTGGCCAGGTATGAATAAACAATTTAATACTGGGTCTATTCAATGTATTCAATGCAAAAAATCTAAAGTCTATAAACATAAAAAATCGTTAGTGACTAGAGCATTCAAACATTCATCTATATACAGTCGGTTTATTTCCGACGTCTAAAAATCATAAGCATGTACTTATAATAATTAATCGTTGGAGCACATGGTCATCGCGATGTAAACCGTTTCTTCAGTTTTCTTTAAAAATTATGACAAACGTTGTAGTGTACCTTTACAAATTAACAGCAACCAGGGTGCCAAAATGTACCTCAAAGCCTTTTACTGAGATTATAAAATTTTTGATCACTACCTTTCACAGGCAATATAAAACAGCAATTTTAGCTGGAGAACAGTCATATAAATAGTTCGTATCGTCATGTTAAGTTTAAGATCAATTTGGAAGGAGGACATTTCAGCAACACCTACAGAAATGGTACAAGCCCAGAATTAACAACTGCCTACAGAAATCACAGTAGACTTTTTCTCGGATTTTTTAAACAAAAGAGAATATTTTAAAAATATCCAACCCCTTATGGGGAACATTGCAGAGATCCTACATGTGCAGATAAACTTAAAAAGCTGTGAATTTGCCTTTGTAAACAAAATAAACAAAGACAGCTATACGAGAGACCTTATAAGGTCATTGAAAAAGAGCTGAAATATTTCAAAGTGAACATAGGTATTTCTGCTAACATCCTTAACATTGTTCGGCCGAAACCAGCAATAAGAGAAGACGAAAAAACAAAAGACAGTGTAAATAAGAAAGACGTTGTCTTTAATGTACTTAGCATAAATTCTTGAAAAAGTTCACTATTGTAGGGTAATATTACTCATTATTAATATTGTTTCACTGTTGTTATTGTTTGATTGTTGACTTGTTATGGACTTATTGCATTTTTTGATGAAAATATACTTAATGTTCGTTGCTCTAGGAACCTCAAAACGGATTATGTTCTTTGCTAATAATAGAACAGTATAACCACAAATTGGAAATATAGAGTCTACAGTGTGTTTATTCCTACTTTGCCTAATGCTAAAAGCTTCCTGGTTAAGCAAAATACAAGAAAATCGTTAGGTCTCTCGTAAACAACGGGAATAATAGAAAGTAAGAAAAAAAGAAACTCCAAACAATGCTGGCAATATTTCAGAAAGTGAGAATTTGAAACTGGCAAATAAAAAGCTTCTAATTATTTGACAATTTAAAAAAAAGGGATTTTCTGTACATTACAGGAAGTCGAAATAATATTCAAGATGAATATAATTTTTTTTTTTGATCGGATTTTATTACCTCATTGCGCTTATTCTCTAGAAAGTAATTTATAAACGAAAAATTTTTTTGCTCCTTTTGATTTCTAATTTTGAATCATTTATGCGCATTTACTTACATTTGCTCATAAAGAAAAACGTAATTAAATTGTCTGTCTGGTATTTGATAACTTTATTAGAGTGAAAAAGTTATGCTCGTTAGAAAGTGCGCATGAAAGAAATTTATACGGGCGAAATCGGTTAGAGAAGAATTTAATACATCAACACCTTTGGAAATAAAACAGACAGCAAATTTCTGACTAAGGATCTATACTTTGGATAGGCAAAACGGTTGAGTGCCTTGATACGTATGCACATACATGTACACTAAACCAACTAACTTTACTAACTAACACAATACAGAGAACGAAGGAAAACTCTTGAAACAGCACACAAAATAGCGGCAACAAGAACAACAACCATAATAATGAAATGGAAACCTGTCTGCTTGCGAAACAAGTCTATCAGTCAAGACTATCACAAGTTATAGAGTCGTTGCGTTATGATTTTTTTTTGTCTTTTAGTTTTTTGCTTGTTGTTTATGTGCATAAATTTTGTTATAGTTGATTTTACCATATCACTATTATTTGCTGTTGTTGTTGTTTGCAATTTTTTTTATTAAAGTATTTTACACGCAAATTTTCTTCATCGTGAGCTTTTTCTTATTTTGTTCCATAATTTTTTTCTTTTTTTTTTTACTATTTTCCAAATACATTTGACGGTTATGGTGGTTTTTGTTGGTATTGTTGTTGGTTTCTAACTAAAAAGTTTACTAATGAAATATTGTTTCAACTTATACATGCCTACATACGCATACATGTTCACTACCCATACATAAACAACTGAAATATGTATATTGTAAACAGTTTGCCGTTCTTGTTGCCTGATTGTAGAGAAGACAGTTGGGTTTGTGTGTGAAAATCTTTTTTATTCTCCTTTGAACGTTTTTGTCCTTTAACTTTATTCAGTTGTGTGTTGTTTTTAGAATTTTAAAAGACTTGTACACACTTGCATAGTTGCACACATACATGCACAGAATGAACAACTTTAGTTTCCACTTGTGTGATGCAGTTCAACAACAACAAGATGGCAACACTATGAGAGTGTAGCCCATAGTTGGATTCAAAAATATTTAGCTGACAGTGTAATTTACATATGCGGTTCTATGTGTGCAAATGTGTATTGAAACGCACAAACAAGCTTATATGTGTTTATTTAGGCAGACATACAACAACTTTATCCGTCTTTGAAACATATACATAAACATTTATATATATATATATATATATATATATATATATGTGTTTGTGTGTGTGTGTGTGTGTGTGTGTGTGTTTGTGTGTGTGTGTACGTATATGTAAAAATTTATTTAAGCTTTTTTAGAACTAGTTTTTCCTCTATTTCTTTTTGCCGCAAGAGCTCTGTAAACACTGTTCCCGGGTAAAGATGTTTGTACCAGCTAAACATAAACGTGAGAAGAATTCTCTTTTTTACTTTCTTTCTTTTTGCTTAAAATTCACCCGCACTTCACCTAGTTCAAGTTTTTTGAGTCCCTTTCTTATGGTGTGTTGGTTACTAGATTTATATATTCATTTACACACGCACTCATAAGCACATCAACCACTACCAATAAAAGTGTTTATGTGTTTTATAAGTTCAGAGTATAAGAAAAGTTTACATATATGTGAACATGTATGCAGACAAGTAAACGTGTATAAAAATGTATGATTATGTGAAGCTAAAACCATGAAAGAAGTCATAATTTTTACATGCAAGCTTTTAAAATGCATGTCTAACCGTTACATGTTCTTTTTGCAAAAGTTTCGTTTTTCCACTTTTTTTTTTCATACCTTTACGCGAAACGAAGAATAATAACAATAATTATGCGTTGAACGCATTAAAAGACATTAAAGCAGGCAGAACACTGCTTGATAGAAAAGTTTTCTCTCTATGCAACGATTATGTAACAACAACAACAACATGTAACAATATTTGAAACTTTAACTAAGAGATCGTGTTTGAAACTAATTTCTTAATATCTTACTTTATAATAAAAAAACTTTAAAAGATGAAGAACATAAATCATTAAAAAAATGGAAGAACAAATGAGTGATTAGGAAGCAAATATAATAATACTTAGTTTAGAATCGAATATCGATTTTTACTTAAGTGGCAGATATTATGGCAACGTGTTTTGGTTTCGACATACCCTTTGTTCAAAGCTCGTTGCTTACTTGACATTTTATTCCACTTAAACCATTTAAAAACTCTTAATAAGCAGAAAATTATATCCTCTTTCGGTGTATTGCTAATGTCATAAGGATATAAGTTACACCACCAAACTTGACGAGATATCTCTCTTCGTATCTCTGCCCGGAATTATAACTGTCCGAACCAACCGCCAAAAGATTTAAGGTGGTTTGAATTTTTAATATGCCCCAAAAATTCGGAATTTTGAGCAAAGCTATTACTTATATGTTTCACTAGAGAATACTTCATTGAGGTAGTCTCAAGGACGTCTTTTGAAAGGAATGGTTTGCTTGCAAGAGTTGCTGCTCACTTTATTTTTAAATAACTATTAAAGAATTTTTTAAGTATCTTAACAAAAGGACAAGTAAATAGTGAAAGTAAAAGTATGTAGCGTTCACCTGGTTAGGGTTTTTCTGTGCTATTTGTTTGTGTTGTTTTGTCATTAGAAGTATAATGATTGATGGGGTAAAAATGCTATCAATGCTATCTTATGATTTCCTTCATTTAGATAACAACCGGTAAGACAGTATTCTTCCCATTCTTTTGCTTATGCTTAAAGAAAACAAAAAGCTAAAGAACACAATTAGGAATTGATCAAGTGAAGTCGGCACTAAGGAGAAAAAAGAAAAAAGTTGATCTGCGGCATTGCAAAAAGAGTATACATATAGTCGTGCCAAAGTCAATGTCACCTTTAAACCTTGAAGCGCATTTCGCCTATTGCGTATATGTAAGATACTTTACTGTAAACCAAAAAATTGTAAGACTGTAAAAAAAAGAAATTAATTAATTTTAACGTACAATAACGACGATATTAATGTACAAGGATTTAAATTATAATAAAAGGAAAAGTTTTTATATACATGCGAACAAATAAAATATGAATGCTTTCTAACGGAATAAATATTTAGAAAGAATGCTGAGAAAGAACCTAATGAAAATAACGATAAAATAAATTCTTACCATCAAGCGTAAAAGTGAAATGTAATGCATATATGATCGACGCCATTATTCCACAAACAGAAATAGATGAAAAATAATGTTTTAAGTTGACCGATTTGAATTATATACAAATTTAATTCTGTCTTCTAATTTCGAACATATTTAAAGACGCCGTTTCGAAATTTCAGTTTACTAAAAATATTAAAGCTGCCTTATAGAAGGGAATGTTTTTAAAAAAAAAACAAAGCGGAAGTGTTTAATCGATGAAAGTCTAACATCGGCTATTTGACGGATTTAATGTCAAATGTAAACGCTGCATCAAAAGGAAGGAAAAGAGAACATCATTCTATTTGCGTATCACGTCTTACAGCATTGATTCGATAACATAATGATAGCGCCGTCGTACTCTTCAAAGAGTCACAAAGAATAATGCGGTTAAATTCTGGCTGATTTCATTAATTATGCAACTTTTAATTAGAAAATACGCGTACATTTTGTAAATATAAATAAATATGCAACTTTATATAAACGGAGGTAGTCTCGCTCTCGCAAAAATAAGAAGTAAGAAAATTATATTCGACTGTACCGAGTCTATTTTGCCCGCCACATTTATCTCAGAAAAAGGAACAGAAAAAACCAAATTTGGAAATTTTTATTTTGCAGTACATGCCAACTGAACAAAGCAACCGGAAAACAGACGTGTTTGCAGCGTATTATATAGTGTTGGCGTGATCGAGGTGGTCCATTTTCAATAGCAACTTATGTGAAAGAATTCCCAATGTTTCTCCCAAATTTCAAATCGAAAGCTTCATTTTTCTGCCAGGAGAATATTTACCACAAACATTACATAGACGTGGCGACAATTAATCGATTCTAAATTTGATGCTGATCAAGAACATATATACTTTGTGGGATCCCTGAAGTTTCTTTATGGGTATTACAAACAAAATGACAAATGAATACACCTCTCACCTTTGTTGGTGGGCATAAAAAGTATATATCTTAAAGTCACTGAAACAATAATTTCGTATCAAGCAGATGATTTAGTGGTCTTCAAAAACAAAAAAATTTTTTTTACAAAAATATGCAAAAATAACAAGGCATCGGTTCTGCGACAGAAGGTGCTTACTTTTCTGATTTCAAAAGAAAGAACATGTGAAACATAAAATAGACTAAAAGTACCAAGAAGAGAAGTTATATTGGTTAAAACTTAAAGGTGACATAACGGTGAATGCATTGAATATTCCTACAGAAAAAATCAGTGGTACTCGCCAAAACGGTAGCTACGATATTACAAACTATTTTGTTTATACTTCGACTAAATGTGAGTTTCAACGGAAAAAAGTTTTCGTGATAAACTCTGAACAAATATGCAGTAACAAAATTTTTCCTCTCCCTGGTTTGACTACAGATGTCGTAAATACAATCAATCAAGACTTGTTAGGTTTGCTTATTAAAGCTATTTAATTTATTTAAGCTCTGCTTAGCCTCTGGGAATGATATTCATATACAAGTACGTGCGATTTACGATAGCATATAATAATTTTGGTGCTCTATATAGATATCCATTCACATACCCATTGTCTAAGCCTTTCCTGATCAAGTTGTAACCAATCGCTCTTGCTTAGCGCTTTTAAATTTATTCTCTGTAAGAAAAGAAAACAAAAAACTCTAAGGAATTGCATTTATTTCATGGGTACAAACAAATGCAACGAAAGTTTGAAATGTCATGTATGTCTTGGGGGAAGTGTTTCTTTGCATATACGACTTATGCGTAGTGACAACACTAGCAATAAACAGAAAACAATAAGTATACGAAAATAAAATTGAAAATTTGCATATGCTTTAAATGACAACAAAACTTCGGTTTGCAGTTAGATGTTCTCACACTTAAACGTTATAGAGCGTATAAATATGCTTCATTAAAAATCAAGCATATTGCCATAAAGAGAAACATACATAAATATAAATATCTTTTTTCGTGGGTTTATACCCACCACCGAAGGTAAGCAGTATATTCGTTTCGTCATTTTGTTTGTAGCGTTGAAAACGTAACTTCAGAGACCGCACAAAGTGTATATATTCCAGATGAGTATCAAATTTAGAATCGATTTAAGCATATTCGTCCGCCCGTATGCCGGTTTCACATTGTTTCGCGCTTAAGCTCTTGACGAAGTCAAGACAATTGGCCACGTAGTCGTACTTCGTAGATCATAATTTCCATCTTTTTTAAAAAGGTATTGTTGTTATAAGAAACACAAGTTTTGTATTCAGCAGATCAACGTTTCTTCAGCGCTCTGTTGTAGAATTGGAAAATAAACCGCACTCTATTGCGAAATTTTGTTATTTTTCTTTTATCTTCGATACTGCCTGGCAAGGATAAGATCTCTTAAACCAACGGTTTGTTAGTATTCAGAATATTTCATTCTTGTGTAGAAACATTTTTTTTTTGGTTTTTTCGTACAACAATGTCTTTGCTGACTTATAAATTTTACATTTATATTTACACTAAGGGATAATACCATATATGTAGACTTAAGCTTCTTTGTAAACGTTAAGCCGTTTTAATAGCTACAAATGATATGTCTTTAAATGAACTCGTTACTGGTCTTTAAACCAGTTGCTATAAAACTAAATTGTCTTAGTAATGTCGCTCCAGCAGCTTCTTCACCCAGAAGCATTTATTCTCTACAAACACGTATTAACCATCTTGCTTATGTGAACACTTGGAATTGTATCAGTGTAAGTTTTAGTGCAATTTCTTTTAATTTTTTAGTCCTTCTTGCTTTATTGATGATTTCTTGCTATTTTTGTCGCCTTTTTCTTCTTTTTTTTGCATGCATAAGAGCTCCAAAGATGTCCAAGTCTTGTTAAAGTTGAGTTTTTAGTTACTTCCAGTTTACCGTATATATATATATAAGTGTATATAAGTGTATTTTCAAAGACAATGCGTGCATCTGTGCTTGCATATGTGTGTGTGTGTGTAGGCGCATCCTTCCTTGAGGCTAATGCATCCAGTTACAATTTGTGCGCTACGTGAAATGCACTCGTACAGGTTAATGAGAAAACTTTTTATAAGTTTTCTTTTATTTGTCAGATTTTGTTGCTTTTATGTTTTTTGTTTTTTGTTTTCTTTTTTTTTTGCTTTTTTAACCCGGAAGCTTGTCAGCCATGCATGCCATCATATGCTGCTCTTACCAAGACGCATTCTCCTACATACGTATAATACTGGTTTGGTTACTCGTAAATATATTTGTGTATGTTAACAGGTTATGCATGAGAACAAACTTGGAATAATTGTACCTTCCGTACCTAAAGATACGGCCATGTTTTGTGTTATATACATAAAATAATGTTGAATATATGTATATCACGTAGACCAACTTTAACATGTACCGAGCATAACATATATGCGGTGTAAGTTTACCTTATATATGTTTATTTGTGTTACCTCATATTTGCTTTGTATTGTAACGAAAATATTTGAAACTTTAATATTATAATAAACCGAACATAACAAAGAAAAAATAAAATAATTTATAGCTATATACTCCGATTGTATTGTTTAGAAAATTTGTTTTAAATATCCTTTCGATATGTGGAACATCTCACTTTGCAAGTATTATGCAAAATCTTATATTCATTTATTTTGTATCGAGTAAATAGATTTTGATATAATAAATCTTTATATACATAAAAAACGCATAGAAAAACTTTGTAATCATTACAAAGAAAATAATTCTTCAATTTCCTTTGGATTGAATTCCTTATATCTAGAATAAAAGAGAATATATTATTATTATTATTATATCGTAAACAAAGTATTTCTTCACAAGCCCTTCTTTACATTATATTGGTATATTATCAAACATACTGCCATATTTACGTATCATTAAAAAATGGGAGACAAGATACTATTGTTATACGCTGCTTCTTTAATTAAAAATCAATTATATGTCTATGCTCCTGTCTAATTATATACTTAATTTTGTTAATTGCGGCCACAATCAGCTGATTTCGTTATTTAAATTGAGTATTTTAATTGAAAAACAATTGAAAACAATTATAGCGTTCAGATTGTAACATAAACAGGTGAAAGAAATAAGAAAATTATATTCGACTATGCCGAGCCTTTTATACCCACCACCTTTAACTTAAAACAATTTAAAAAATTATAATCGGCTGTGCCGAATATTTATACCCGTCACCTTTATCTTAAAAAAGGGAAAAAACCAAATTTTAATGGGTGGGCGTGGCAGATTTTTTCTATTCTTATGAAATCTTGTGGAAATTTTTAAGGAGCACTGAGCGAAACATACAGAAAACAGGAGTGTTTCCTGGATTATTTGATACTGCAGTTTATCTTACATTGTAGTCGTGTCCTGTGATCGATTTGGCCCGTCTTCGATAACAACATATGTTAGAGAACTTGCAATGTTTCTGCCAATTTTGTAGCCGATATTTTCATTTTTACGGCCAGGGGAATGTTTGCCACAGACATTACACAGACAAGCAGATGGACAGACGGAAGGACGGAAATACTTAAATCGATTTAAATTTGATGCTGATTAAGAATGTGTATATTTTGTGGGATCTCCGAAGTTTCATTCTGGGCATTACAAACAAAATGACATACACGGTGGGTAAAAAAATAATGGTTCAAATTTCATCTCGATTCTTTCTCTACTCGCTCCGGCTTAAAATAGAATATCGGGAAAATATTCCTGTACGCAAAAAATGCTTGCATATCGTGTGTAAAAATAATTTGAAATACTATATAGGATTTGAAGGATACGACACATGGTCCGTTTGTCATAATACTAAGCTTAAAGATTCAAGTCAGATCGAATATAATTTCTTTCTTATTATTATAACTTCAGTTTCCGTTCTGAGGTTTTCCAAGTCTAACCTGCACAAGTTATGACACAAAAAATTTTTCCAGTTTGACTATACATAAGTCGAAGAGATGGGCATAGTTATAAACGCTTGTATGTGTGTGTGTTATCGCTTATACATTGATCTAGGACCCACATAATTGTTGCAGACCCTAATGAATTTTGCATGAACATAAAGTGCGTTTCAAATCAATGATGTTTTAAGTATACCTCGAAAATGCTGTATGTAACATTAATCTAGAAAGTAATAAAAGTTAAAAAAAATCCTCGTTTAAGTTTCATTCAAAGTCATTTTTTAAAGATATTTCCCCCAAAAATATTTAATGAATGTTTATTATTAATATGAGGCCGTAGTAAGGCGAATTCTTCCCTCATTTCCCTACGCATTTATAAGTTTACTTATAATTATAATATAATATAATAAATTACGACGTGTTTTTGTACATAGGGGGATGAAATCCCTTTTCATTACTTAAGGTAACATTTCGTGAAATGGAATTTATCTGTTATCATGCAAATCTAGTTTTAATGGCATTTAGTAAATGTTTTGCATTTAAATTAGTCAATTTTCTGCTCAGACATTAAGGAACGTTAAAGTCGAAATGGTTAGACAAATATATACGGAAATTCACGGAAAGCCTTAAAAAACTAAGTGAGAAAATTCTATCCACCTTATGATAAATCTTGAATAAGCATCAATTAGTTCATAGCTCATTTTATTGTTTGTTGTTTTGCAAATGTTGCACCGTATATGCGATATGAACTACATATACAATTTGTACAAATTTAAGTTGGAATTCGCCACAAATAAGAATGAACAAGTTTGTGAGAAACGACAAATTCTTTGAAGTGATCATAAGAATCAAACAGTTTGCGGGACCTACACCATCAACACTTTTTCACTTAATGTAACATATTAATATCGAGCAACAGCGCTTATAAGTGATAATACCGATTGGCTGTATTAAATGCTAAAAGCGATAGCACATGCCAACCGAAATGGGTTCTGCGTGTTTTAGCTCCATGCTTTGGTCTGCCATATGTTTTAGAAAAGCGAATTAAACCGCTAGTAACCACGCTCTACACCAAAAGAGTGTAGTTTTTGACCCATTACAGATATTGATTTAAAATTTTGCACAAAATGTTTTGCAAAGCTACCTAAGGAATGCGTGCAAAGATATTTTCAGTCTGACACAATAGATCAAGAAAATCAAATAGTTTGTTGTTTAAAGTCAACGCAATTAAGTTAGATCTGCCAAGAAAGACAAGAATCGGTTTAATGATGAACAGATCAACATTTCCCGCCAATTTCCCTTAACATTTGTTTGGTGTGGCGTTTTCGCGATGACAGATAGCGCCTTTCTATTGATAAATTGTGAACGCTCTACTTTAATTGCCCGCATTCATCGCATTAATTGCGCAGCTCCCTTTCAATTTTCTCTTATATGACGTCAACTAGGACTGTACAAACGTTTATCAATTGTGGAGTACGATCTTTTTCGTACATTTTTTCGCTCGTTGTGATTTCATTTCTATTGCTCTGCAATAAGTTCTTCAAAAATTTCCTATTTTCCTCTCGTTTCAGCAGCATTACGTAGATGGAAATGCGGTCCAATAAAATTTTCCCTGTTAATTCATTTGGTACTCAAATGTTATGTTCAGCGTGATGCAGTTTTTTGGTCGATATATATGGTTTAGCAACGATGTCATTTTTAAAAATTGCTTTAATCAATTTTTGGTTAACTAGAACGCGACTCATAACTAAAAATCGAAGATTTCCAAATGAAAAAAGTTAAGACATTTATGTGACCATGTTTTTTCTGAAGAATCTTCAAACCATGAATTTTATCCCAAAAACTTTTTTTATGAATTTAAAATCACCTTCAAAAAGTAGTTAGTTTCCACTGAATTAAAAATGCCTATAAATGTTTTTTCTTTATATTCAGATTGTCGGCTTTCACACGCTCTATTTTTTCTTAGACAGACTAGCTGCGTGACTTTATAAATCAGGGATGGTCTGTTTTTATCTAATACAAAAGTATTACTTATCAATTGACCTCCGTTTTTTTAATAAAACTGATTAATATCTTATAAGACTCTTTCTGACGATACCGTATACCGTATAACTTGCTGTGCGCGTTATTTACATCGTGCGTGTATGGTGTTCAGGTAATGTTCATATAAAAAAAAGAAGAAAATGAGAATAGCTTTCACTTATGCATATATGGGACATATGTGCATGTGTATATTCTTTTCACGTCTATCTATAATGATAATGGAGTGAACAGATATGCCATATAAGCTACAACGATGTTTGTATAGTTGAATGCATGGACAGGCATAAGCAACCGACCATATAAATCGTAAAGTATGCTCGGCACATTTGTTTGACATATTAGTCCCAAAGCAATCAATGTAATTGATGAAATGCCCCCATAACGTTAAGCAAAGGAATTACAAACAAATATGAATAAACAGACACGTATATGCGCATATCAGCAGATAGGGTAGGATAGCTAGACCATTGGGTAGATAGATATATAGATCAATAGATGACTGAATGGATAGGTGGCTGACGATGGGAAGAGTTTAGTTAAACTTAGAACAGATGACTCTAACAAATTATTCATGTGTACATTTATTGTTGTTGTTGCTATTGTTGTATTGGATATGTAGTAAAAGAGTACACGATTGTATTTTTGTATGTATGAGATTTAAGAGAAAGGCAAATCCATAAAGCACACTATGCAGTGATGTTATTGAATAGTAAGCAAACAATTTTTCACAAACGCACGCATCTCATAATTGACTAAACTCTTGGGCTTTTCTCCTTTTTGCAAGTTTTTTTTTACTTCTTTTTTTTAATTCTTCACAATTTTGAACAAATATTGAGCGATTTTTTAGTTGCATATATTTATTATTTGCGACGCTATGATGCTAATAATATTTAATAATTCTACAATGCAAAGACAATCATTTAAAGTGATTATGCCGGAATATTTGTGTTAATTACATAATCAGTTTTATCACACTACTGACTAAGGATTCGGTTTCAGAGCTAATTACTAATGCGATATAATCTACGATATAAGCTAATAAGAAACTTGTGCTCACTTTATTCACCCCGTGTAAGCCTGGATAAAACTAATCACAATCAAAAGCTGACACACTGCACCTTCATAAAGCGATAAGGTCATTACGATACCGAAGTCTAAAGTAAAGCACTTTCCTGTATATATACACACTATGCTAGAATGTTATAGATTAGTAGGATAATCGCTATAATTAATTGTATGGGTTGAAAAACCAAATTATTCGCTCAGAACTAGAAAACTTTATCCTCTTTTTTTCTCAGCAACTCAAAATGATATTTTTTATTTATTTATTTTAATAATTAAGCTAAAATTAAAATTATAATTTAAAAAAATGTAGAGGCTGTAATTACGAGAGGTTTTTTACCAGTTAAATATTATTTAAATATTTTTATTAATTATTAATTAATTATAGGAGATTTAGAAATAACAAAAAATTTTTTTAATTAGGAATTACATTTTGTAAAATATCCAGAACTCCGAAGTGAAGAAGCAACTCAAATACATTTGAATGCCCTAAGGTAGATTATGCTTTGGAATTCCTTTGTTATACTCCTTGAAAAGCGGTTTTGCGTATGTTGCTCCAAGTATTTTGCCCTTAAGCACAGATTTAATTATCTCGTTAAGCATAAATACCACGTCTCTTTCTGGTATACTTGCTAATCCGTCAGTGCTGATTTTCCGACGTAGTTTCGTTAATTCCTCTACCTGCGAGATTTCGCGGAAATTCTCGAGAATCTTTGCGTTCGTTGTCAGCTGCTGAAATGCTTTCATGTTATTAACACGAAAGGTAAAGCATAAGAAAAACTCTTCTTTCGTTTGTAAATTTTCGGTATACCAAGTGGGCTCAAAAGTTCCTAGGCTAACATAGAAAAATTTCTTTCTTTGATAAAATTTGATTTTATTATTCAATATAGTTGACATCGAGGGGGGTTATAGCGATCATACAATTTTTCGAGACCATTTTTATAGTATGATTTGTCTTTAGTCTCAAAACAGACTTGCAGACCACTCGGATGACTGTCAATTGGACTCCGGTATGAAACAATGGGACCATGTTTCATCCATTGTCACATATAGACGCAAACATTCGGGTTTATTACGATTGAACAGCTCCAAGCACTGCTTAGAATCATCAATTCGTTATTGTTTTTGGTCGATTGTGAAATCGCGCGGCATCCCCTTTGAACCGAGCTTTCGCATATCCAAATATTCGTTCACGATATGTCCGACACGTTGCTTTGTTATCTTTAGGGTCTCAGCTATGTCAATCAACTTCACTTTACAGTTATCCGAAATTATTTTGTGGACTTTTTTAATGTTTTCGTCTCTAGCAGCCTCTTTGTGACGTCCACTGCGTGCATTGTCCTCGGTGATCATTTCGCCTGGTTTAAATTTAGCAAGCCGCTTCTCTGCGGTTGATTTTCCAAGTGCAAAGTCCGAATAATGTTTATCAAGCCAAGCCTTGTCTTCAATAGTATTTTTTTTCGCTAAAAACAAAGCGTTTTTAACACACGAAATTCCTTTTTATCCATTTTTTCAAACTGACAATAGTTGTTTGACATATCTCACATACTGCAACAGCTGTCCAATTTATACACGTGTCTTTTGAAGGTTAGGGCTAATGTGTCAGCCTACGTACTTTTCACTCCACCTGTTATTTTCTAAATTCTCCATAAAAACACATTCCCATAATTGCTAGAAAACATAACAACCTTTTGATCAAATATCATTACATGTGTTGAAACTGATAAGGCTACTTTCTGGAAGCTGTAAAAGTAGTAAAAAGTAAGAGCAAATCTGTTTAAAACTTAAGTACTCATGTGGTTATTTTACATTGCAACGTGCACATGTGAGCCAGCTTTTCTTAAACTCTACACAAATGTGTTGAATGTTCTTGACAGCGCACATAGAGACGATTACCAACACTCCAGCCTAGCAACATATTAAGGGAGGACTGCAGGAAATGATTTAAACCATAAGTTTGACATTTATTAAAATTCAAGAGAAAATACGCAGTTATCATACTGGAAAACAAAAATATAATAAAAAGATACTAGGACATAAAAGGAAGAAAATATCCTGTTTACATTGACTTTAGTCACATCTGCACTGTCCACCTTATAAGCATTTGTTCACATTTGGGGCATATTAATGGGTCAATCCGGATTACTTCTGTGCGTAACTATCAAAAAGTTTCAGAAATCTGAGAACATAAGCACTTAGTTTTGAATTTGATTTATAACAATCGAGTAGGAGTGTATGCAAAAAGAGTAAAAGAATCGAGAGCGAGTATAGCATTATTGACATGTAATGTTACACTGATCAGATATTTGTGTCCTCAATGGATTACGGAAGTTTTCATCTGATTCTTCCAAATGCAATGGAAACTCTAATATATCGTCCTCATTTGCTCTTGGACATAAAAATGTAAGTAAACTTTTATGCTGCAATTTTGCGTAAACCTTTATACGACGATAGTCATAAACAAAGCTGTGAGTGGTCGCTTTTTTTACCTCGTTTAGAGCACTTAAACCGAGTTAGAAATCTGAAAATAAAATGCTGTTTAAATGTAAGAAGAAATCTTTAAATTTATATACAACTATTTTATATATTTTTTCGTTCTTTTTTTTGTTTTTCACATTCTCGGGAGTTAAAGATCAACTGCAAAACTTTAATCTTCTTCTTGGCACAATCAATAAATGTGCAATGATTTACTCAATGCAAAAACTATTTTTCTTTGTGAATGGCATTCAGCTTAAAGTGCCACATAATATGCCTTACAAATCACGGAAAGTAACTGAGAAAACTTTTCGATACTCGTAAATGATAAAACAATACAAGAATGTTGTGGAAGTAAAAAATGCAAGGAAAAAGTATTAAAGTGCAATCGAAATGGTTTATTTAAATAAATAGTTTTGGCATCTATTTGAATATTTTGCAAAAAACTTTCTAGTAAAACTTTTTGTGGGAAATAGATGAGGGAGGATATAAAAAAAACGAAATTAGTCGTTTAAATAGACTCAACGTACCATATAAAATAATAGCTCGTGCAGAAACTTCAGTTTCAGTTTATATAAAAGATCGTACAATACGGTATAAAAGTTAGTAAAGCATCATTTATAACAGGAACTTCGTATACATCGTAGGCTAAAAATTTTTCGAGTCATTCCCATAAAAGAAACTTTTTTAAATTTAAAAAATTGCAATTTTTTTACTAAAACGATCCGCAAGTCTGAGACATATATGCAGGGACAGATACAAGAAAGCTAGACAATAATTAACTCGTCTATTCCGAGCTAATAAATACCAGAAGTATCCCTATGTACTTTTTTGCATTACATGATGACGCTTCCTACGCTATTAGTGGTTGTGGTGATGTCAGGTTTTTAAAGTATAATACTGTTATAAAACTGCGCTATTCTTGCGCTATACCTTTTAATCCCTTGCTGTTGGATTTCTTGATTTAGTTTCATTAATCACTTTACCTGTTAGATTTCGCGGCAATTCTTGTCAGTCTTGGCGCCTTTTTATGATCATGACAGATAAAGCATAAGAAGGAATTTTCGGATCAGCCCATAGAAAATAGCATTTTAGGAAAAATTGAATATATAACTTCCAACCAAATAGAATTAACTAGCTCGATAATGAATATGACGACAGTTGACGAAAAGTTGGATAGATGGCCACATAAAAGTGTTCCAATAACTCACTTTTGTTTTATTGGCTTAGTAGATGCTTTGAATTTCCTAGAACTAGCGCAGTCCCATCGAGGCAATTAATTAATAAGAAACTGCGATGGATGCTAGCATTACGAAAAAATTTCGGATGAAGATATGGGTGTTAACGACAAGGCCTATTATAGAATCAGAAATTTCTTATGGTTTTCTTTACCATTTCCCTACAATTGGGTTATAAAGCGGCTCTGTGACTCCATCTACGGCAAAAAAATATGCGAAAAAAGAGAATAAGAATAATATTTGTCTTGAACGGGTAATTTTACGATGTTGGGATTGCAGGCCAACGAAAAAATACTACAAAATTTATTGCAATAAAAAAATATCTACTGAATATTTCAAAACTCTAAACCCGATTTTTAAGACAACTTTTAATGCCACGGTCATTCTTGTGAGACGTTTGCAGATCAATTGACTTTGCGGCAAGCAGCAAAACTTGTGTAAATTTGTTTAAAAAAAATACTTTTAATGTACTTTCCTATATCTATCAAACGAGATAGGGTTTTTTAGATACATTGATTTTTGTGTGATTTGCAAGTGTTTCAATTAAAACGTCCAATTTTCCTCAAAGAGGGTCTATTATTAATAAAAAATGTTTATCTTAATCTACTGAAAGAAACTTATGTTATTTTCTAGAGAATGTCGTTCCAATGATATGACTTCAAATCAAAAGAAGTTTGAGTTCAGCTGCTGATAGGTGCTACAGGATCATAAAATAGCTCTTTTATAATCAAATGCTCCTATTCGACGATTATATGCCCAAAAGTGCATCTTTTCTTGCTTCTGTCGAACACGAAAGCGCACATTTTACACTTTACGGCAACAGGAATCACAACCAAAAAAGCAAAAAAATGGGTATTTCTATAGCCGAATTCAGAGCGAAATCCAAAGTCTCTTAATTTCTTGGCAGAAACGTCGCCCTGAGCTTCATATCTATCCAACGATCGTCTCATTGGAGCTGCAACGACGTATCAGCCTTATATAAGTTCTTCCAAAGCGCTTACGAAACAGTGCGCAATTTCAAAGAAAAAATTTGTTGTGCATATTAAATTCTCTTCCATACATTCTAGAAGGTTGAAAGCATCGTTAACCCAATAAAAAAAATTTTTTTTGGAAAAATTTGCAGTGTTGTATATGGTAAATTACTTCCTTAAAATCTGTCAAAAATCCCTTTTTTATAGTCTGTTACAGTTACATCTTAATGCAATCCCCTTATCAATCTGTATTGCTTTTATTCTTATATTGTGGTCATAATATCTTTTATTTCTTTTTTACTCTCACTCGAAATGACGTCATAAATTCGTTAGAAAATCGTTACCCTCGATCGGTCTGTTGGTGTCAGAAAGGCGCTCACAAACTGCACTATAGTACATTATACGATACGGCAGGTAACGCTGCCAGATTTTTTATTAGTTCAGTTGCACATAGGAAAACAGGAAAGAGCTGCTTACAAAGTCGTCCGGTTATTATTTCCATCAGCATACTAGTCGCTAAGAAAACTGGCGCAGTAAAGTTGTACACACTTTACATAAATTAGCCATCAATATATTTTAGTGCCTTCATCAATATTATGCAAATGTTCAACTTCATTCTATGGATAGAGTTTTTTGGTAATTAAACCCACGAAAATATGCACCAGATCAAAGTCGAATGTAAAATTTTACTTTTTGAACATAGCTGATCACTGCAAAGCGTTGCTAAAGGGTCTGAAAAGATTCAGTTCGCAGGGAATGTAATACCATTTTTCAAATTCATTCATTCAATTCTTTACTGCCTTTTACATATTAAATGAAATTATGAATTACGGTTTACTTTCGACTAAAGGCCGTCACGTATAAATAAAGTTAAAGCCAATAAGGACAAACGCTGCAAAAACATAAAATTTACAAAAATATCGTCGGTGGCTAAGAGAGAAAAAAATGGATCAATAAATTAATGCTTAATAAACTAATTGATAATTTATAATCAATAGTGCGTGGATATAAAAATTTGTATATTTTACATTATTTTGTTCATTTATTTATAAATGTATATTTTTCAAGCATTAATTGTTTGTTATTAAGCCTCTTGGTATACTCATATGATTGTTATTAATATTGTGGTTGCTGTTAGCGATGCTGTCATTGTATTTTATGTTAAATTAACTGTAATACGAAATGTTTAAACAATTTCATGTCAACATTATCTTCACATGCTGTATGATTGTTTTAAATTACACATAATTAATGATAACTGCAAAGTATTATATATTTATGTATCAGTGTGAAAATTTTATTAACCCAAACAAACAGAAAATAAAAAATGTATATATCTACCAATTAAAAATATTCATGTATATACTGTACAAGGGGTAATCAACTAAAGCATTTTTTCTTTTTGATAATTTAAAGTTTTTATAAAACTAGAAAACTTGGAAGATTTAAAATAAAATTCGCATTTATCTATTTATATATGAAAACTGCTTTGTTGGAAAAAACCCTCCTGCGGGATTGTGCTTAAAAATTAAAATTCTTCATTATTTTTCTTCAAAAAATTTGTTTAATTTTAACTTCAAACGAAAATGATTTTCAAACACATAATTGGCGAATTTGAAGGTCTAGGAATTTATATAAGGCTCTTCTCTCTCTAATTGTTATTATTTAGTTTCTATGTTAATATAAAAATACTATATTTGAGTGATTTCTAATTGTTCTGCACGATGCTGTTAATGTCTAAATTGTCAGGGACATTTTCAGTAGCGGCTTTCTGGCTGGTGAACGAGAGCGAATATTTATATATTTTGTTGGCGTTAAGTAGTCTACAAATTTTATTGAACCCAAACAAATGTTTTGTGCACTGTGCTTCAGAAAAAATCCTACGGCTCCGCTCATATATTGCGGTATTATGAATTCCCGAAGTAATGAGAAATGTTATTTGGGCATTTTAAATTGTTTTCCGTTGAACAAGCAAGTTTTTGAGTAAGAAACCTTGTGGATTTTGGACTATGACGACACACGATCTGACTCAGAGTTGTGTATTTGCTAATAACGCGGCTTCGAGGAAACTGATGTGATGCAATCCAATTTACCGAAAGCGCTTGAAAGCATTTAGCCAGTGGCTTATAAGAATCAAATGGAAATTTAAATTAATCTCAGAGCACAAATTACAGCTTTTTAGTTAAAGCTCAGTCAATGAGGGCAAATGTAGCGAAATGATGAATGCCCCGACTTTCTTTTTTAAGATGTTTATAAGAGATATCCTAAATGTTCTAGATTAAGTTCAAAGTCTGGCGACAAATGTCGCTGCAGAATTTTTGCCGTTTTTAGCTAAGGAATGACGACGCACGATTTGCAAAACTAGTAACTTGATGCAGTGGACATATTAAGATCTCCCAGCAAAGTGTTCTGGCTTTTAATAGGTGCTTATATTCACTTTGATCGGTTGTATCTATTAGTGAAAATTATGAATTAAAAAAGGCAGCTATTTCCGTCTAGCGTTATTGAGTTATTCAGTGTATAGAGACCTTAATAATGGAACGCTCAAAATTGCATTTTCGACATTCATTACTTTTGATGTTTAATTGGAAAAAATCAGCTGCGAAGCCCATCAAACATTTTTAGAAAATTATAATGACGCCGCTCCATTATTTTGCAACTGTCGGTTTTGCTTTCAACAATGAAAAAATGCTGATTTTGATGTCAATGACTAAGAAAAAAACTTTCGAAAAGCTTAGAAAGACCCAAAAAGCGGGCAAATGCCTACCACACGGATTGACTGAAAATGTCCTTTCGAACATCACGATTTAATTTCTTGCCAGTTTGTGGCGTGTTGTGGCTGGTGATGAGGAATGCATCTACATGACAGTCCCAACCGCAAAAAACATGGGTTAATCCAGAAGAGCCGTCCATATCGACAGTAAAGCGAAATATTCATGGCCATAAAGTTTTTCTGCGCACATGGTGGGACCAGCACGGTCTAGTGTATTACCAGCTAAAACCGAAAAAATGACGAAACTAACGAAAATATTATTACGAAATTCTCAATCTCTTGAGACTGTAAATAAAATTTTCTCTTTTCACGGTCTAACGATACGGACTTTGTCTGAAGGAAAAATCACAGTCTTGTAACTATATATTGGTTGTTATATATTGACCAAATTTTTCTCAATTAACATCTTTTTCGAAAAAAATGTTCAGAATAAACGTCAACATCTATTAAATCTGATTGCTTTTACGTAGCTTTTACGATTTCTTGTCCGGAAGTGTATAAATGCGTCTAATATGTTTATTTTTCTCTAAATATTTGCAATCGAAAATTCAATAAAGATTAAACTCGATTTATTGAGAACGATTAGCAATGCCACGATAGCTTACAATCACGCCCTGTATGAGTTTTACAGACGTATAATTCATTATTCCTAAAAATAGACGCTTATTCCGATCATTTGAACTTTTTCGATTAAACATGATAAAAATTTGCTTTTCATAACATAACTTTAAAAAAGTTTTTTTTTTTAAAGTTCCGCACAAAAAAGCATTGAAAAGCATTGAAGCATTGGGGACAAAATTGAAAAATGTATGGCAGTATTATAGAAACTTCGTTCAATGTTCAATGTTGGCTCTCAATGTTTTATCTTTATAGAGTTCTTAGTCTACACTTCAAATACCAATCATTAGATAACTTTCAAGCTCACTTGCCATTGTGTCTTTCTAGGACCAAAATTAAATAATTAAATAATCTGATATCATAAATATCGAATTTAGATACAATAACTCTATTTTAATTGTCTATATAATGGGAAACATTATTCATATGATAAGTTTTCCAATATTTGGTCTTTAAAATGAAAAAATTCAGTCAGTACAGAAGACGCAAATAAAACATGAACTACAGAATTTTAAGTGGTCATTTAAGAAAGCATTGTAGTGAAAGGTGATGTCAAATAACAAAGAAGGCTGACACTGCCGCTGTCACACTAACATTATACGCCACATGTGCACGTTAAACGACAACACGAGAACGACATATCAGCAGTAAGTCTGAAACACATTCGTAGCCAGTAGCTGGGCAAAGAAAAAAAATATAGAAACACTAGTGCTGTGTAACAAAAGTGTAAAACGAATGACAGCCATATAAGAGAAAAAAGACAACAGAAAAAAAGCAAACCTTTTCGACTACAGTCTCATATATCAATAATCTGTACTTACGAGCAGAAAAAAAAATTTAATAAGGAACGTGCAATGTTTTTATTATAGTTTCTTTAATTTTTCGTTTATTCATTTAGAATTTATTATGCTATACACAAATTAGTGCGTTAATTACTTTACCTGGTTTCTTGGTTAATTTCATCTAGGTTTGCGTATACATTCATCCCTTTAATCAGAGAGAATGCGAAATACGGATGTATCACACAATATTTTGGCTCGCAACAGAAAAAGCATTAGCAAGCCCATGAAATCAAAACAATTAAAAAAAATTAAATTTCTCTTGATATCAATACTCAAAGAACTATTCATTTGAGTTAACTATTACTTGCATTTGCTAAGAACTTGAAGACTTCTTTGGCTAAGCTTCAGTAAAAACATTCGAGGCAATTACTCATAATTTTGTACTTACATAGTAACTGCACCCCTTAATTGAATATTAAAGTGATTGTTAAAACGATTACTCAATTGAACCATCGATTTTGAAATTACATTCAATATTTAACTAAGTATTCAAGGAATCAATGGAGTATTTGTTCTAATAAGTTATCAATATATACGTACATATTATAAATATGATAAAAAATCAACAACAAAAATTATATCTACGTACTTCCGTGCATATCATCGCATCATCTGCACGGTTGCAAAACCGATGTTGTGCACCTAATTTGGATGCATATCTTGCAAATTTCTCTAGTCTTGTTATATGAATAAGTAACGAACAAATTTTTAGTCGATGAAAATAGTGAGGCGAAAAGGGAATGAATTCCATTCATGTTTTAAAGAAATCTATTACAACTTGGTTTCATTCGGCATCTACATAACAGAAATAGCCTTTTGCTCTGAGTGGCATCTCCGTATTTACTCATTTTCATGCACCTACGCGTGTTAAAAGAAATTTTCTTTGTGTAAGCAACTTGAAGATATATGCGTAAATAGAAGCTGAACTGTTTGTTTTACGTGAACTTATTGTTTGCAGAAAATTTCTTTTGCATCTTTACTGAGCTTGTTTTACCTTTACATGGGTAAACAACGCAAGAAACTTTTCTAGCATATATTCTATACATACATGCATGTATTTATATAAATTTGAAAATTATTACTTTTAGAACTGGTACCTTTACTCACAACTGCACAACTAAATATGCGGGCGTAGCATTCGTACAATCAGACACATGCACATTTCAAGCTCAAAAGTTTAGCTAAACTTCCTGACATTTATACTTAAATAAAATGAAAAGCAAAAGTTTACGATTTAATCTGAAGCATACAAAAAAAAAAAAGTAAAACTACTCGGGGGTTTTGCAAGGAATTCAAAGTGAGTTCGAAATGAAAAGGAAAAGTTTTTGCGAAGTCAAACGACGGAACAAAATAGAGAAGGAAATGAAAACACATAAAAATAATGACAACAACAGCAATAATATTAAAATTGCTTGATCTTACTTGAAAAAAAAAAAAACACCTTTGAAGTTTTATGTAATTTTTCTATTAATATATAATCATTTTAACGATTTGTAATTTTAATATTATATTTCTTTCCTTAATTCAATGCGAAAGCCTAATAAAGTGATGCGATACATTAACTTCACTGAGCTTAATAATCCTTTATTCTTTTGAATAAATCCGGGCTAATAAGAATAAGTTGCATAGAAAATCTATTATGACTTTCTTGGAAATATTAAACGATATGAAAGAGTTATGCCATTAGTTTGAAGAGTTATTTCTGAAAGATAGCGCGATGGAAGAAGTTTATCATAAATATTTCGATCCGGAGGAATTAGAAAGGTACTCAAGGCCGAATGGGCTAACTTCACACCACTGAATTTTTTTCTATTCATTGCTAAATAATAATTCGATATTTTGTTATAAAATAATACAGAATTAAAATGATTTTCGATATCATAACATTTCGTGTTACAGACACTGTTGTAATGTATGTAACAGTAACGAACAGTTATCCATTAATATACCTGTGGTAATGAACAACATTTCAATTTGACAGCATTTCATATTGACAGCATCTCGAAGGTAATTTACATATTTCCCTTTATTTGTATATGTGCGAAGCATGTAATAAGAAAAAGAAATGTATTGACAGGTACGAAATTTATATATACGTTAGACGTATAAACGCGAGTTACTCAGTGCATCCTATATATTCTGATTCAGGTTCTATTTAAATCTAAAAAATTTGTAGATTTGAATATGTCGCTTATTAAAACGAAAACGTAAAATCTTCTCAAAACCGAAATTAGAATGAAATTAGAATGAGAGCGAGTTGTTGTTTTAAGCCTTTTGTGAAACTAAGAGAACAAAAATCTGTTTTCAATTATCGCCTTTGAAAAGTTGAAAATAAAACTTTTTAATTTTCAACCAATTTGACTGTATTCATTCATTCATTCATTTTATTTAGCAACGCTTAAGAAAGTTTAGCAAATATAATTGAATGTTGTAAAAAAGATAACGTCCAAGCAATTAATAGGTGTGATAGAAACATTGTGCAATCACAACAACGTTTTTATCGTCACCATTACCATCATTATCATCATCATATCAGCTCAGACAAAACTGGAAAAAAAGGTTGATGTACGGGCCAATGCTTAAACAGCAGACAACATGAGAGACAAGCAAAGACAAGCGAGACGCAAGGCACGGGCAGTAGGGTAATGTTTATAAAATTACTAAAGAGAAAAATGGCGAATAGAAGAAAAAATTTTCCGTATGACAGCAACTGACTGACAGGCAGATATGAGAAAATATATCAAAACGTAACGGCTTAGAAATGAATGTTCCGCTCTTACTGTTATTGTTGTCGGTTATCAGATCAGAATGTGTTAAAAATCTAAAAATAAAGAAAAACTTTACAAATTTAAATAAAGCAAAAGGAAAACGATAGGTACACAGCGATTTTCTCAATTACTAACAACTAACAATAACGGCAAGATATCTGGCAAAACTCTTAAACTTATCTCGAAACGAAATATCAGTTCGAATTAGTCTTTGATTTTTTTTAAACAACTGCTTCTTCATGAAAACGAGGTATACGTAAGGCTTCGAAAAATTCCTTTTCTGGCTTACGCATTATTTTGAGTCACTTGTAAGAATGTAATCCAGATAGTACGATGTTTCTAATGCAGTTTGGCAATTGATTTTCGAAGGGCTTGGGTATCGTATTGTGGAATGTAAATAAAATATATAATTATACATACGTGGGGTAAAATTAATACCATCTTATCGGTGAGCTTCTTATTTTTTCAGCTCTCTAACAGAGTTGTTCTGTTACCAACACGCCGTGTTATCAAATATATTTTCCGAAGTTGATATTAAAAATATTGCATGTAAGCTTGAATGGTATAACCACGGAAAAAGAGTAATTGTATCCTATTGTTGAAATGGTAGAAGGGAGTCGGGTTTGATGTACTCGCGTTCCTATTGTTGTCGCTTGTTGTTGCTGTTGTTAGCATATGCCAGCATATACATGAATTTGCTTTACAGCCTTGTTTATTTTCAAATGAGCAATGCTATACTCTTTTTACTAACGCATACACACGCACATGCACACAACTAACACATGTTCTGAAATTTTATAACAACAACGAAAACAAACAAAGTAAAAAAAAACGAGCATAAAAACAAAGCCATTCATTCATTCATACATATTTAGGCAGAACTTTTTTCTATATATTTTTCTTTAAATGTATGTGTGTGAACGTGTGTAATTTCTAGGTATAGTGTTTATGTGTTTCTCTAAACATTCGTGCAATTTTTGTGACGTGTTATGTCGTTATTGTGTTGCAGTCATATGTACGTGTTTGTATGGCTGGATTTGCATGTGGATTGTTGTTGTCATTTTGTTATTCGTTTTTTCATTTTTTTTCCTTAATTTTACTATGTTTCTTTCTCTGCTTCTCTTAGTTGTTATTGTTGCTTTTATAATGCACATACGAACGTGAAAATAACGTAGCATTCAAGTTGTGTTTTCTAATTTTGAACTCAGCTGGCATTTATTCTGGGTGTTTATATATCACCAAACCCCGTCACATTTCACATCATCCACATCAACAACAACATCACCATCACCTATCAACGAGGACATTGTGATCATGTTAAGGACTCTGACTGCTGTTGTTCTACATAGATGCCGTTGCTGTTATTGTAGAAGTTTTATACCAGAGAGCTGTTCACTTCCTTCATATTTATGTCAACTATGTTTCATATCAAAATGACTTGACATTAGTTCTTTTGGGCATGTGTATGAGTGTGTGTGTGTTTATGTGTTTGTTTAGATTGCAGCAAAATATTGCTGCAAGAATGTTTGCAATTTTCTTTTATTTTATCCCTTTTTATTTTTACTCAGATATACAATATGTGTTAACTTATTCTCGCATTATTCTCTCTGCCGTATGTGCATGTAATGCAAAGAATGTAAGTGTGTATATGTGTCTCCATCAACACATAAGGAGATAGAAATAATTTTATAAGCGCTGGTCTTTTTTTCAATGAGGAAAGAAATCAAATTTTTAAAAACGTGTCGTTAATATATTCCGGAAACAAGTCATAGAGTCATATGTTCTCCACCTACAAATTGGTTTTATCTTTCCTCCAAGCAGAACAATATCGTCAGTGTAATAAGTCATCATGTATATCAAAATCAGGTTATTCCCATTAATTAGTAAGGTTTCAAGCTACTGGAGTTAGCAGCTAGAATTACATCGTAAATAAACGAAAATTTTAAATCAAGCAGGGAAAAACAGTCGTTACCACAGAAACAAGCCGTATGTAGAGGCATATCGGATTTGATGCAGTTTTGATGATTTGAAAAACAATAAGGAAGAACGAAATGAAAGAAGCGAAACGTATTTTAGTAGACAATATAAGCGTAAATTGATTTATAGTTGCTAGAATTTCATACGTTGCTGAACCTCAATGGTTCGCTGATTTCTTTATTTTTCTGAAATGTATTGAGCCTTATATACCCAGCTTTTGATAAAACGGTATAAACTAATTATAAAAAGCCGATTGTAAGATAATGTGAATAGAATCACTTTTATTTCGTTCTGAAGGCCAAAAACTTAAAAAATAAAAAATGCAACCAAAATTTAATAAAAGCGCTTCCAGCGAGTTTCTTATCGCTGACATGGCAACGCGTAAAAAATTTGAATTTATTTACAATTTTCAAAAAAAAAAAAAGAAAATGATCTGTTTGTTTGGTCCGAAAATATAATTTAATTTCATGAAAAATTTATGATTCTCAAATAGGCCACTAACATACGGTCCATTATGCTTACGACACGATTAGATGACTGAAATTGTTATTTAGAAATTTTGAGACTCGAAATACGTTTATTTTTTCGCATATTCATCAGTAGATTTAATAAATATTTTTCAGCGTTTTTCTAAATCGTTGACACCGCAGCTGAAGTGTGTTCCAACAAAGTCAAGGATATGTAGATCTTGTGAGGATATTGTGAGGACTCAAAGTCGTCCCCCGTGTTGATTTCACATATATATCGTTCTAGTATTAAGTTAAGTTTCAGTTATAGTAATTAGTAGTAAGTCATATTTGAAATAGTCAAAATGAATGATAATTTAGGGCGCCTCAATTGGAAAACTGGTAAGATATAGCAAAGTTGGAATCACCAACCTTCAAGGAAGCCAGAATCAGGTGATTTCTGCCCTGCTCTAGTTTCTCTTTCCATTGTAAGCAATAATCCATATCTCAGGAGCTTTTCAGTCTTTTTTTTTCCTTATCTTTAACAAAACTTTGCTAACAGTGTTGTCGTTTCACTCTCAGAGAGTGATAGCGAATAACATAATAGTATCATAGTAAATAATAAAAATAAAACCTAACTTCTTTAAATTATTTATATACTTTTTTCAACCGTAAAAACTTATAACCAATTCAAAGCAAAATAATTAATTAAAATTTAAAGCAACCTGCCGTCTATTGTGTTTGTTGAAATCACGATTACAATTTCAAAACTACGTTAAAGCGTAAAAAATTGAATTTTGCAAACGTACCAAGCTTTTACGACATTTATTTTTTACTTTTTGGCCTGCTGCGCATAAGATTCGAAATAACTATTTTGGAAAACTGTTTTATTATTATAAAGTCTTCACAGTTGGCTTTGTACAGTCCCTTTCTTCTATACGTAGGAGTTCTAACGATTTCGCTCGAGTTAGTGCGAACTATGCTTGACCTGTCAAGCAATGTCAAAGGTAACAGGTACGGCCTTGCATCTTGTGAATTCGGAGCATTTTTCTTGCTAGTGATTGCTTTGAAATGACTTTTATTCTACGAATGCCGCCTTTTCCTGAGAGTTTTGAGTGTCGCAATATTTCATTTCATTTTTGTTCCCGTCACGTTTTATGCGTTCAGCTCTTTTAGTGGTAGATTCCTACTCGTCAGCTTTCCTAAACTTTACCGTCATGGTTTCTACAAACGTGTCTTTCGTTAGGTTGTGGTTTTCTTCATCTGCATGCTACTTTCTCCAGTACTATGTTTTCTACTTCCATCCTTCATACCGCGCACGGATATTGTTTTTTTCAAATTCATTTTCATTGTTGTTCTTCGGACAGCAATCGTATATAATTTCCTAAATCAATAAAATCTTCCAACAGAATAATTTTTTATATTTCTATTACAATATTTTTATTTTAGTATATTCTATTTAATTATTTAAGAAAACTTTCTTTTAAATAAAATTATATAAATTATTGATTCTCATTAGGTTGTTCTAGAAATAATGAGGGCTCCTAAGAAAAAAAAAAATCAGCTAAATCGATGCTTGAATTAAAAATTTCCAATGAGAAAACTAAACTAGATAGCGTTGGAAGGTTGCATGGCTCAGCCATATGTTTTGTTAGATGAGTATACAATAAAGTTTTCTTTAACGCCTCTTGTAATTAGGGTGGAATCATCGTTCTAATCCATTTTCGAATGCCTTACATTCTGTCCGTAATGTCATATCATTTCTGTGAGTGATCATTCAAGTCACACAAACCACCGAGAACGATGTTATGAACGGCCATAAAACACGCGGTATAACCGTATATAAGACATTACAAAATACGTAGTGCAACACAAACCAAACAATAGTAGTAATAAAAATGATCAGGCAAATAATCGAAAAAATTCAATGGGCGCAAAATGACGGACACACAAATGAATAAAAGAGTTGAACAGTTATATAATTCGTTGTAAGTTGTATATAATTTTCTTCTTTAGTTCTCATTAACGTTAAATGTTCATACATAAGAATATCGATTCCTTTTCTGGTCTGTACGAATATTGAATTACGTTACGTGTTAAAATGGTAAATTGTTCTCCTGCTGTTTTTGACTACTTTACCAAAAAGAGGGAAAACAAGAGAGCAAATAAAATAAAATTATTGCCAGAGCTATTTTACAATTACCATTTTTGTTTTTGTTGCTGCTGTTGTTCTACTTACCGCTTTTTAATCCAAGATAAGAATAAAATGTGTTGATGTCGTTGTGGTTATTTGCTGCGTTTTATTGTTCTTTTTTGCCAATGTGTGTGCGTATTTTTGATATAAGCATAATTGTCAGATTGATTTTATGCATCTCTTGAGTAAAATAAATTAGTTTTATTTATAAAATCACTCTTATTATTGTTGTACTATAAATAAACCATTTCAACTAGCAAGTCAACCAACTATCGAGCCAGCCAGCCAGCCGATCTAGTTTATTACAATACATTTATGGTTGAGGCAGTACAGAAGAAATGCATTAAAATATACATGAGTTTTAATGACCAAGCATCATTGCGTATGTTTGTGTGTGTGAGTGTGTGTGTTTGTATGTGTGTGTGAATATGTTGTATTTGCCTATGCAAGTGATGAGTGCGTGCGAAATTGCGCGTTGCACTTAAATACACAAGTTTAACATGAAAAAATACTTTTTGTTTTTTCAGAATCGATTACCAATAATTAAATGCTGAAGTAGAGACCACTGAAGTCGATTTTTTTTTTATTTAAACTGGTAAACACGCATTCATTCTTAAGCAATACTCGTAAACAAATTAAGAGAACATATACAAACACATAAAATATACGTGCTATAAGTTATTTTTTTGTTGTTTATAGTCTTTGCAGGAAGAAAAACCAGTAACAACAACAAGGCTCATAATTTTAACACAGAGAAATTTACGGAGAAGCATAAACTCAATAAATTGTTTGACAACAAGTAAGAAAGATTTATATGCTTTTTTGCGAATGCTTTAAGTTTTCTCTTAGCTTTGGTTTTAATGAGTAATTCTACTCCGGTACTGTCTGGCTTACATGAGCGCAGACGAATTATATTAGAAACGTATCATACCCATCAAGAAAAATGGCATTACGCAAAAAATACTCCGATTTTTTATAATATTTTTTATAATATTTATCAGAGCATCATCATAAAGCATATCCGTTCTCGCTTCACGAAATTGTTCACAAAATTTATAAGCATTTTCTTATCTGCTAACTCGTTGTCTGGTCGTCACCTGCCGATGAGGGGTTCACGTCCGTATAAATTGTGATAAAAAGTTAGACTTTGGTACATGTGAAAATGTATGTGATACACTCGTGATCGCGCACTGTAACTACAACCAAAGATCCATCGTACATACGAATCAGAAACGTGGCATATATATATATATAAAATATAAATGATTATATGAATGTATGTACGAATGTAAGTTGAAGGAAATTTCAGAGTTTTACATTTTACAAGTGGACACAATTTGAATATGAAAATTGCAAGTTATTGTGTGGATGTGTCACATGAGTTGAGACACGGTTCTTGCACTGAACTTTCAGATGATCTGAACCAATTTTTGTATTGGATCGTAATTGCTGATTTTCCTTAATCACTAAATAGTTTTCTCTTTCATATTGTTCAAGATGTATTTTATTACAAGTCGAACTAAGCCAATGATTAATATATCGTTATACAGGAGAAGACTTTATTTATGTTTCATTTTCAACTTTCACGCATGGATAAAATTAATTCGTTAATGCAATAGAATTTATACATTTCAGGTTTTGTTCTTAATGTAACAAACGCAATATCCAAATAAGTGTACCTTCATTGTCTGGAAATCAGTACAAGAATGAAAAGGAAAACAATAAAAATAAATGAATGAGTAAATAAATCTGAATTCTTTTCATCGTGGCTATTGGCTTTTCACTGCATATGTTTTATGACCATTATTGTAATAAACGTTATGTTGTTTTAAATTATTTATTAACTGAGTGCAATTATATAAACCTGCTTGAGTACAAGCATAAAGCCAAGTAATAAAATACTTTACTGGAACACAGAAGATTACAGAGGATAACGTGACAGAACATTTATCATTTCCGTTTAGATAAAATGGCAAACATTTCTGAATTCGTTGATAGTAGATTAACGTTAATAAGCATAAGAGGAAGTACATATAAGTGACAATAAAATTTTATTTTTTGTATCTCTCCCTCCTGTAGTGTAATGTTATTAGCAAGAATTTGTAAGAAAAAGAAAATCAAATAATGCTTTAATTGTCACATAGCCTGTTACTGTCAAAAGACATTTTAAAATGTGCCACAATTGTAACAATAATAACAACAATAGACTTCAGTGATACTATTTAACAACGCCATCATCATTGTTGTCAACATCATGTTTGCTGTTGTCTTCACAATCAGTTTGTCAGAGTGTTCGTATAAACTCAGAAAACATGGATTGCAATAAACATACAAAGAGTAATTCATTCAAAATAAAAGAAGATAAAGAAGAATTGTCATCACTATTAATAATAACAACAACAACAATAACAATTAAACAACAGCCATTTTATAAGCTGTCGTATAAAAGAAAAAATAAAACAAAGGGTAACGGATAGCATGTATAGTTTGTCGCAGTCAAGCACTAATGAAATAGAATTTCAGAATAATAAGCAATTAGCTTTAACTGATATAATACGATATAACAATAAAATGCGGGTAAAATATAGTTGAAGGATAGTGTAGATAATATTTTTGTATTATATGTTATAATTCTGCATTAGAGTAGAAACTAAGTGAATAATCTTCTAAACGCTAAATAAAAGAAAAGCGAAAGCTTTGAATGGACATTGATATTCTGCTGTTCCAAAAAATACGTGGGCATATTTCTGATTGTTGCAAATGGAAAATAAATCTCTTGGTTTTTTCTCATCCGCGGAGTCATATAAACAAATGTTATTTATAATATTTTTTAATTTATTAAAAATTATTATACATATATATTAAATTTATTTATAATATTCTTCCATATTTTTTATGCATTTTATAATTCGAGGTCTAAATGATCCTCATGAAATCAGATCATATTAGAGGCGGACAATAATTTAAAGTAATTCTGAAAAGACTATGCTAATAGTATTTCTTCATGTCATTACTATTTTCATACTTCTTGTACGGCACGCTTTTTGAGCTAAATGCCAAAAAAAGAGAAAATCAAGGAAATTACTGGTTACAGTAATCGATTACCGCCAGCAATGAAAAATTTAAATACTGTTATAATCCAAACCGTAATCAGAAACCAGACCTTTTGTCGATGTAGATGGCGGAGACTTGTTTTTATTATGATAGGAATATAGCAACGAAATTACCTTTTTCCAGTTTTTCTAGGTTTTAATAAACGTGTGTTTTCCACAATTTTTCCAATAATCTTTGTCGTTATATTGTTTTCTTCTTCTGTTTTGTGGTAAAGCACAAATTACGAAAGACGCAATGTTCTGATTTGTAGCGAAGACGTAAACCAAAAACATCGTAAACTGGTTATCGTTTTTTCGTTAAAAAAGGAAGAATCACACTAACTGAACATACACTTCATTAATAAATATGCTTTTGTTTATCTGAACAAAAAGCATTCAATCGTGGCTGATTATTAATTTAGATTTTTCTCTTCGTCCAATTAACCATGTTATGTAGTTTTTCATTTTTTCTTACATTTTATGGTCATCTCTTTCTTCTTTCTCTTGCAATAACTATGCAACTATTGCCGCACAAACAATTTCACATTAAGTGGCATTAGCATACAATGACATTTTGTAAAGAATTTTATATTTATTGAAAGAAAAAATCTTGTCATATTTACATACCAAACATGCTTGCACGAACATGAGAGAATTTCATTAGGTTCTTAAACACAAAACAACGTCTAAAATTGCCGAAGTATGTACATTCGAGAAAAGAAAACAATTTTCTACTAACGTGCAAAAAAAAGATCAGGAGGATCGTCATGTAACTTGTGTCGGTTTTAAAAAATGATACCATCCTTTTGAAATGTAATTCACGATAGTAGCTTTCATTAGCATCATGTAAAAGTATCGCTAACTTTCCAAGAGAATACGAGAAATTTTCCAATATAATGAGAGAGTCGTAAAAAAGAGAGATAAATTGGTGTTTGTTTATTTTTATGCACAAAAAGTACTAAGCATTCAAATTGAAATGAGAACAGTATTTTACAAAATTTTGGTTTGGAAAATTCTATTTGTTTAAATAAATTTCTTCTTTCTTTTCTGTAGATAAATATATTTTATTTCTTATATATAGATATATATAACCATATTATGTATGACAAAATGCACAAACAACAAGATTTTTAGATTTGTTTATGTGTCCCTTTACAGCTGGTTTTTCTTACATATGCAACTTTGAAAGAGGTTGTGATAGTAAGATTTCTTAGTTTATATTCTAATATCTAATTATGTGTCGATAGATTTGACTTAACAAGAGAGCGCAAAAAGCGACTATCGTCATTTAAATTTGCTTACATGGTATAATATCGGTTTTTATGCAACAACACCTGAATACCGCCATCAAAATCGTTACATAATGACCCCCAGTTTTCCTTATGTTTCTAAAAATGATGTGTTCCTGTTGTTTATTCATCAAAATCGTATTAATTTATCGATACATAACATATAAGAATCAATTCTTTAATGTACGACAAATATTAAATCATTCCAAGTTTGCTTATTTTTTCTTAGGTACTACAATACAATACATTATTGATACAAATACATTGCCATTTTCTATTTAATTTTTTAAATATTTGCAGCAATTCGCCACAATTTCGTAAGGAGTGTATGAGTATATGCCGAATTTCAGTTTAAGATCGTCGAAGTTCACATAAAAACGGATTAATAATTACATACCTTCTAAATGATTATTGTTGTTTACGATAACAAAGGATGAAGATTAACCGTATTTTATTTTCGTAACGCTCCTATTATCGCTGCTGAATTACACACTAAAACAAGCAGAGAGTTGCGATCTTCCTAAATTATTAAATGAGCGAAATGATGTGACAAAACACACAAAGCGTTTCATAAAAGTATGTTAGTTATTATGAACGAATTTTTAAAGCACACATTATTTTGTTTTCATTTATATTGCTGTTTTGAGTTGTTTAATTATATACATGTGAATGATATGAACATGCGGAAAATGCTATAAATAGCCCGGCCAAGCAAGGATTAATCGGATTCAGAACATAAAAAGTAGATATATGTGTCTTTGTTTAAAATATTGTTGACGAAATTATGTTTTCAACATATTTTTCAATGTCAGCAAAATAACATAGTTAATCGCTTTTATATAGTTTTCCAATGAAAATGTCAAAACAATTCTTTATAGAGGAAAAGCGAGTAGATATTGAACATAAGCGAATATTTATTTTTATTTAAAAATCGCATTTATTTGTTCTCAACAAACACAAAAAGGAGTCTAATCTCCATTTGAAGTTATAAAGTTTGCAAGATACTTCGAGAATGATGAACGCATCAGCTGGTGTGCTGACTTTAGCAGTTCCTGTAAATACTTTTAGTGATATTTAAATTGGTCACGAGGGCTAACAAAAATTTGTAAATCCCCTCCTATGCAAGGGAAAGTATTTTTCGGTTTGCGGTTTAACTAAAGATGCAATTTGTGTAAAACATTTTTAGGGAATTGCCCTAAATATTGATCTCTCAATACCAATGTCTAGTATAAGTTTTAAGTTAACAAAATTGTACAGAGATTTTCAGATTTTAATGCTTTTGTATTTGTCTTCGTCGCTGACGCTTCTGCAATGTTATTACAACATGTTCGGCAAAACTAGCATGCGTCCTCCTGTATTAGTGGCAAATGAAATGTTTATATTATTTATATAATGTTCATATTATTCATGTTATGTTTATTATTTATATTTCGAATACATCCAAATTTTTTAAAATTCATTTCCATGAAAACATTCTTATTTGGAGTTTCAAAATCAGAATCTTTTTATTGCTTCACATAATCATAAGGAAGAAAATCATACGTTTTGATTATATTTCACTCCTTTAAGGTTTAAAAAATGTTAAATAAAAAAGCAGGTGCGGATTTCCTTTCGTTTATGACAGACGTGATCAGACAAATTTTTTATTGGCTATTACTACAACAAGACGTGTTTTTATTATTATTTTTTACTGTTTTTTATATCTACTGCTGAGGTTGTATTACATTGGTCAAGTCTTTGCGACATGTAGTTATAAACACTAATGACCATATAGAATATAAAATCTACATGATCAATCTGAATAGCGGATAGCAATATCGGCTGGAAGACAATCAAATTTGGCATTCCCGTTCTTAGTATAGAGCCAAAGATTACGCTTCAAATAAAGTTAGCCCTCAAGTGTATAAGCATATCCAGAACAGAAAAAAATTGTAACTTGCTACCAACAATAATTCATGAAAATATTCTCAAAACGTAGGCCTGACTAGCTAACTAGTCCAAATTAATATACAAAAAATTTGCCTTAAATGAATACAATTTTTTTAGCTTGCTTTCATATTACCAGCAGTACTATATGATATATATTGTATATTATTTTTAGTAGGTGTACATAGATCCACGTAATGGTGAAATAGTAAGATTTGCTTTTTTGGAACTGCAAAACAGTATGGTTGGATATATTTTGCTCATGTCGTTGCAATAGAGCAAGCTTTAGATGTCAAACGATTCGATTTAAGCCAAATATAATTTTTTCTTCGTTATATTTCCAGTTTTTCTTTCATTCCCAACAAATACGTCTTGAGTCACGAAGTTAACAAAAAAAAAAAAAAAAAAAAAAAAAAAAATGAGAGAATACAATTCATCTCGATTTGTGCACATACGGTTATAAAATGTGCAAACATAAATTTTACAGCCGCCTGTACTAGCGAGTGATTAAAATAAGCTAAATTTGTCGTTCAAAACATTAAATAGCTCATAAAAATTATCCTTTCAGAAATCTGAAATTTATGCATTCTTATTATTGATGCAATACAATGGGAATTAACGAAATATACAATAATGAGAAGATTATCATGCGCAGAAATTAATCCTTAACAGCTTTTTTTTATTTCAAGGGAATGAAGTTGAATTTATGAATTATGAATTCGATACTGGCACGAAAATTGAGGCTGAATACGTACATTTCTGGATATCGTCATAAGTATCGAAGTACTAATCGGATAAACAGTAGGCCATCGATCGAAGGCGCTTTGTGAATACTGCTGGGAGAATAGCATATCACTTGATAATGTTTTTTAAACCTTTCGCCTCAGTCGTACTAGCTGTTTGCAACGCCGAGATGTGAGAGGAAAGTTTTTGGTCACCTAAAATCAACTAAACATTTCGAATTTTTCATTTATGACTTAACGAAATAAATTTTTTACCACTATGTCTGCTTTGTTACCTTAAAAGTCCGATCGAATTATACAAAATCCTTTCGAAAATCATCCACCCTTACTATAGTTTTTACTTCTGTAAATCTACGATGGAGGAATCTACCTTCACAGATTGTCTTTTAAATCAACAGATTCCACTTAAAATTGTGTTCTGTCTTTGCAAATACATTTACTGCTATAGAATGGGTGAAAAAGATTCGTTCTAACACGTATATGCCTTCCTGTTTCTTTTTAGCTTTTTTTACAAATATTTATTAAAAAGACTATTTTAATAAATTTATGAAACACATAAATCATGCATTTTGACAACTTATCATCGATTAATTAAATCTTAACAATAACAGATAACTGGAAACAAAAGTTATATATTCATTCAATACATTCATTGTTGTAATGTTGTTATTGTCTTAAACTAACAAGAAATATTCAAAATTCGGAAGATAACATTGGCTTTATGTTAACACCTGTCGGTGTGCCTGTATTTTAATATTCTAAGAAAACCGAAAATGAATATTTTCCTGTTTTCTTTTCAAAGGACGAAAATAGTTCATACATCGCAAAGTTTATAAATGAAAACTTCTCCTTAAGACAAAGAGCCGGCATTTGGGGCCCTACCTGTAACCATTCTCGTAGTGTTATATTGGGAATTGAAAGTGACCCTTGCTATTTAAAGATAGGAAACCAAAACACTTATCAAGCTATCATATATTTCCATACATCGAGTTAACTCGTTGCTCGCCATTGCTTCTTCCTTTGGTTTCGTAATGCATTCCCGATGATCTTCATAATAGTGACCATTTTCCAATTATTCAAGCTCTGGAATATTCCTTCATATTCGGCCAAAAGAAACAAAATTTGTTGATTGGATTAATTATTTTAAGCACGCCGAGGAGACTTTAAATCACAAATCTTTTAACGGTAACTGCAATCGCGTTGTCGCGTTTATGACTACAGCTATCTGCACTGCTGTACATATCTTCATGCCTTAATCTTAAAATCATTTCCGTCGTGTATCTCCTCCTTAGTGGAGCAGCATGCAAACCATGTTAACGAAAAAAAAAAAAATGATTCACTGCATCTTTTCAAAATCGTACAAATCTTTTTCTATACAAAAACGCCAATGCTCTATTTAGGAAAATATTAAGAAAGTTAAAAACTCTCAGCTTTGAAGAATTCTTCACAACATTTTCTAGGAATACTTCCATTACGGTGGTATGGAATAAAATTAATAAATATGCAAGGACTACATACTCCTATGATATCACTTCCATCTACGCTCCAAACGAGACGATAGTCGAAGCACACAAAAGATCAAACCACATCAAAGGACTGTGGTCTTCCGATTGCGATTTCTCTAAAAAGCTCATCGAAAATAAGGCAGCTCCAATTTCTTTTTGGCATCCTCACCCTACTGGCAGATGCGTATTACTCCTGGAAAGATCTTTACCAGCATCAGCTGTCTCACCGTATAAGAAAAAGCACCAGAACTTCATCATACTGCCTATTTAAGCCAGGCAGAACCTGTATTGACGCCGCACTTCACATTGAGCATATCACAACGAGAAAAAAGTCACGTTACATTTCTTTCAACCGATTTTGAAAAATGCTTCGTTAGAATCGATAATTTTCAATTATGTCATACCCTTCATGTCGCTTAGAACTATCCTCTCCTTTCTTAAGCCTTGGTTCTGTACGCCAAATGTCGATATATGCTAGCGAGTTGCCGCTTGTATCGTACTGGTCTCCAGCCTGACCAAGGACCTTCCTCTCCTCTTCTCTGCCCATTATGTAGTAAGAGAACGGTCGATATATGCCAGCGAATGGCCGCTCGTGTCGTATTATTCTCCGGCCTCTCCCCCGTATCCTCTTTTGGACTATACAGACGGGCAAATACTGTTTGACTGGTTACTGAAACATTTACGTTTTACCTTAGATCAATTGTTCGGTTACCGTAATCCATCAGGAAAGGTAGCAGTTATCGCATTTGAAATCTCGACAGTGGTCCAGCGAGAGCGCCACTCGCCACTCGATGATTTTTTTTACCAGTGAAAATAGCGTCTTTTTCTGTGTCAGTCTCGAGTGCTTTTCTTTGTGAAGCTCTCAGTGAGCTATTAGTAAACGCAATATAATGCTGTATAACTATTGGAAGTACTACTACGATTTCCGAGAAACAATAAAGAAAAATATTACATTAAATCGAAACTGAACGTCCATTTTCATCGCATAAATTATCTTGGAATGAACCGCTGGACAGTTTAAAACCCAGCTATAGAAGAATATAACGTTACAATGTATTCTGACGTTTAAAATAAACCTTCCGTATGGACGAACTATAAGGTTATTTAATTAGCTTCAATAGTCTTCACTAATTAATTACCCTATTCTTCTACAAAAATATAGGCAAAAACCTTTAACACGCTTTCTTTTTTGTCGTTTCATTAAATAATTTTTGTTTTATTTTTCATAAAATCAATTTCAGACAATTGCGGTCGATTTCACATTTCAAGTTTAGTTTTTGCTCATTTTTCTAACTGCGCTTAGCTAAAACTAACAGATGGCATTCTGTGCAGCACACAGTACCAAATGCTCTTTGATTTTATGCAAAGGACAAAGTTTTACATTTTATGAAAACTTTTTATTATTATATAGTTTCTACCTTCGGCTCCTCCCTTGTCAATGTGAAGGTCTGCCTGTATAAGGAAAAATGATAATAGCAAATAAATTTGCCATTTCAATGCATTATAAAGATTATCCTGAAAACTCTACAAATATCAACAAGCGGTCGTTGGTAGAGTAGTCATAATAATAACAACAACAACGATAGCAATGATGGCATAAAATTGTGGAAAAGCAATTAAAGGTTAAAAGGGAATTTAAATGATGCCTCCCTATAAACAAACGAGAGTTGTGAAAGAGAGAGGAAAGAAGAATAAGCAAAAAGCAGTATAGGATTTAAGAAGAATTTCGAATATGCGTCGCCTGTATGCGAGGCATTGAGCTTAGTAGACGGAACAATACTAAAGTGTACGAATCCGAATTGTATGATTGAAAGCAACATATGAGTTTGAATTTCCTGAAGTTTCAGTGAGATATAAGAGCTTTTGGAGGTGATGTTGTATGTATATAACTGACTAAAATTCGGATGTAGAAAGTCAAATCAGATTTTTCCATTTCTATCTAAATCTTTTATTTCTGCGGGAATTAAAATGTCTTGGAATCCAAGAGACCTCGTTGTAAATTGTAAATCTTCCTTATTTGAAATAATAAGCTACCATACTAAAGTAAATGCATTCCAAGTTTAAGCTTGTCAGATCAATTTCTGCAAGCATAGGAAAACGAAGAGTAAATAGGAACAAATCTAGAGTTCATCCGATCAATTTTGAACAACTTGCACGAGGATAAAAGTGTCAAAAAAATATTTGTAAGAATCGAACGCTGAAACACTATAGATTTTATTTCGTATATTCTTGCGGCCAGCTTGTGCATTCTACTGGATAATTTCTACAGAAATTTTATGTACTTATGTCCATTAAACTGAGAAATATAAAAAAAGTCTTTTTTTGATCTTCAACAATATTAATATTGATATCAGTGACAGATCCTTTCAAACGAATTCAGTAATATTGAGTTGACGAAGTATGTTTTTATATGTTGCAAACGCAATGTTAACATCAGCGTACTTTCTTTCAGCTTTTGTGGGAATAAAAGTATGTTGTGCAAGATAAGATAATCGGTGCGGTAAGATTTAAAGTCCTCTATAAGAAAATAAGAAAAGAAATAAAAAACGAAAAAAACCAACTTTATTACCTACAGTTGTGAAAGGTAGTTGTTGGTGTTCGTATGGCGACTGGTGTGTGCGTGTAACATAACTACATATCAATCACTCTGATAACTCAGAAGCGAAACCATTAAAGCTGCAGCACGTCTCAGTTGACCTATATCGCATAAATTTAACATATGCAACAACTGTTACGAAAAACCAAGAGCAAAAATAAAAATTCAAAAGTTTTGTTTCTTTTTTCTCTGCAGAACACGCACATTTCATATATAAACCTATATACATATATTTATATGTATATATTTATATATGTTTCACATATAAATATATATACACAAGCAATTGTATGTTCATACCTAGGCCCACCTTCACAGTCATGGGTGTGTAAGCAATGAAACCTTCAAGTCGTAAACGTTGCCCTTGCCAGTGCATAAACATGTTTTGCATGCTCCGTGAACTGTTAGCCATTCGCCGAAGTTGTTTTTGTTTTTACTGTTTTGCTTATTTGCTTTTTCCATCGCCGTTTTTGTTGTTCGGGTATGAGTTTTTACTGCTTTTCGATGGTGCATTGATGGTTTTCAGAAAGCGCAATTGTTACGAATTGATAAGGTTCGCTCTGTGTTATTTTACATATGTATTTACATACGTACATATACGTGTGTAAGCTTATATGTTAATGTGTATGTAAAAACCTGTTTTCCTTTTTCTTTGATTTTCTTTTTTTACAGTTTTCGAATGCGGGAGCAGTATAATACGGCCGCACTTTCCAATAAACAAATAGAGTAACAATTTGTTTAAATAGCTGTACTGTAGAGAAAAATTTAAATTTCAAGCTAAAATGTTGATGCTTTAGTATTCAATAAGTAGAAGGAAAAGCAGAAGCAAAAGAAAAAATGCTTTGAAAGGAAATAAAAGTTCTTCCCAATAAAGAGTTCTTCTAAAAAAAGCATACTAATGATCAGAGAAAGAAACGTAGAATTAGAAAACAGATCGAAGGCGTACCATGCATACCATATATACCAGTGCATAGGTTTCAAAATAAAATACATTTTGTCTGTTTGAACATATGATTTAAATTTTCGTTTTTTTCTTGACCGAAGATATAGTACACATTTATAAAAGGTCATTCTACTTGAAACGTTATATGTATATAATAATTTTACCATAAAGTTTATATCTATTGTATACTTCGTGGTGATTTCAGTAATTTCGTTGAACGACATCACTTGAAAACACAAGTGTTTTGACATTGCATTCGAAAACATGAAATGTTTAATTTTTCCATATGAACATATAGTTTTTTTAGGTATAAATACTTGATGAATAGTGAAAAAAGAGAATAATAAAAAATGGAAAATTACATTTATCAGCCATTCAAGAAGCAAACAACTTATATCTGTGATTGTCTCGACAATTCCACTCAGATATATCTGTTACATCTGTTGCATTTTTTTACTCTTTACTTTGCTTTCTTATCCATCGTTTGCAAAGCGATCGCTTTTAATTGTTTCTTTGGTGGTCATAAAAAGGAGAAAAAGCAATGCTTTCAAACACAGAAAAACTATTATATTAAGGTAATTTCACTGAAATCGCGATTTTTTTTCTGATCAACTTTGAAATTTTTTATTCAATAAAATCGTTGTTTTAGCTGAAATTATTTATTGAAACGAAATGCCAAAAATATGCATACAAATACACGTATGAACTTATCTATACTGCAAGAATTAAACGAAGTCTTTCACGCGAAAAAAATGGAACCAAGAAGAACAGAAGCTAATGCAAACAAAAAAAGGATTTTATCGCAAATTTCGTTGTTTAGTGAGACATAAATATCATATTACTTCAATTGTTTTAATTTTTCGTTCTTGATGAAAATAAAGGAACAATCCCTAACCAAACTATTAAGAACGAATTAGATGGACATATTTTTCTATAATTTTCCGTGAGATTGACTTTACAATAGTGGACAGGTCAAAGCCATCGGTTTAATCACAATAGGAAAAGATCCATCGAAACAATTTTCCTCATTAACGGCTGTTGCACAAAATGATAGAGTACACCTTTATGTGGCCTTTCTTTAAATTCAAATATACTTGACTTCTGATGTATCCACCGTATAGCTAACGGCTTCAGAAGTTCGGGAATAATAGAACTTTTCGAAACATGGCAAAGAATCATAAGTCACATAATATCTATTATGCATTTAAATAAAATTCATATTTAATAAAAGGAAAGCTTATCAAAGGAGTAACAAAGAAACTGCTCCATACTCTTTGCCCAAGTTATTATATGCAAATATAATATATAGGCAAATAAAATAGATTTCCTTTATTTAATAGATTTGCAAAATTTCACATCTATATGCTGAAATTGTATTCTAGCTGTTATTGTGCATAAATTAAACGTGATTTATAAGAATTTATTAATGCTTTGTGACAACCGGATGTTAGAATTTATACAATGAATACCCGGATTTCGCACTTTCTCTTTTAAGCATTTCCTTTAAATTCTATAAAATTAATAGATAATAGAGAAATTGATTTATTAGGATTAGATTCCAAAAGAAAAACATTAAAAAGCGAAATAAATTTTTTATTTGGAGCTTTAAGGAAAACATAATACTGCCGTGTAAACTGCAATTAACTGCTATGAGATTTGATACCATTCGATGACTGGAAATATCCTTTTTTCTCTCTGCTCTAGACAAAAGCAGACATAAACAAAAGAATTTCATTGAAATTACTTTAAAGATAAAGAAACTTTTTCGAATTACTCTTAAAACAAACACACAAAAATAATTCGACTCATATTTCTTTTATTTATTGTTAACACGCGAACGTTTTCAATGATCTATTGTGTATGATATGAACGATATAAAATTCGTAGGGATGAAATGAAAACTCACAGCAATTCATCAACAAATAGTAAGATATAAGCGATAATAGAGCAAACACACTATAAAACAAATGGAAGAAAATATATTAATCGAAAATGAAAAGTATCCTGCAAAAAAGATTTTGTTTCATAAATTCGGGTGATGCCATCGTTAGACTATGAGATTTCTGACCGATCAAACACTTATAACCTGTATAACTATTGATTTAAAGTTTATAGACGTTTTACTAAAACTTTTCAAAGATTTCATGCAAAAAGTATTTTCAGTCATAGACTTGAATTAATGGAAAAGTTTATAATTTATTTATGCTCAGACAATAGGTAAACGAAATTTGTTTTAAAGTAATTTAAATGTCTCACTCGCTTTCATCAAGAAAAAATAAAGATCCGCAATAATTTTACGTTACTTCTCGATGTCCTCTTTATCAGTGTGTGTTAAACAAACAGTTGACAGCTTAAGCAAAAGTTTTATTAATTTTTTTTTTTTATGAAGAATCAAGTACGTCTAAGATATTTGTCTGTGTTTTTACTACAATTTATGACTTTTTGCCGATCTAAGTTATTTACGTACTCACAAATATTATTTAAACGCCAAAAAGAATCTTATTTAGTTTGTTGTGGCTTTCACTGTTGCTAAATACTAAATACTTGAGATGAGAGGCATTATAATGATGCGCTTTATGGAGGTTATTGTTTTTTTCTCATTTCTATTCTTTCTTTATTTTCCATATAAACACAAATATACAGGTATTAGCAAATAAATTTATATTGTAGCGTATGTTTGCACTCTAAATTAATTTATACTGCTTTCTACATGGCTCGATCCCACACTTTTTAACTGCGTTGTTTTTATATAGATTGGTGTGTGCCTGTGTATGTGTTTGTTCTTCTAGGTGCGTGTTAACATGATTATGAATTTTAATGAACCTGTAAAATTTATAAATACCCAATTAAGCACACGTACATTATATACTCGTACGTATAAATATTTATATAAATTAATTGTTTGTAATTTTTATAAAAATCTTTTTTTCTCTTATAATAGAATAGTAGAAGCTTAGTTTTCATAACATATAACATTTTCAAAAGGGTAGCAAGAATATAAGTTCGGGATTTAAATCTATTCTGCTTTATTAAGAGAAAACAATATTAAAATCAATAAGATATTTTGTAAGCTTCTGAGTTTTTATCTTAAATTTATATAATTTTACATTACAACCCTTTTTAGTTTAAAATTTTTAATGAAAGTTTTTTCATTCAGAGTTTTCAATACATGTAAATAACTGCATGACATTAAGCTGTCGAGGACGTGTTGGAGATGCAAAATTGTTTCTTAAATTGTTAGCGAAGGATGAAGGTTTACATTATTTTCGTGGTATGTAATATTCTTGGTATGGCTGCTTTCATTTCGTAGTTTACTTGATTTAATTATTTCTTTCGTTCATTATTCCCAATTTCGGTTCGATCGGAGCACTGACTAACGTTAAGTGAAAAATTTACAGACCATTATTTTTTGAAACCAGTTCATATTCATGAGTTTTATGAAGTAACCAACATCAAAAAACCCATAATTAACTACCAGCACAAAAACGTAAAATGGATCGAAAATGTTCTGATTTTGTTTATTTAAGCTGACGGAACATTTTGCGTTATTTCAATTGAAAAAAAAAATTATTCTCATTGCGAGAAAGATTGTATCAAAACAATTACAATTTCATCTATACCTGGAAACTGAAAATACGTTCTTGCCTACTCAACATTTAATATTTGACAAAATTATTATACCGTTATATTTTAGTTTAATAATAATTATAAATAATGCAGTGCAGCTTAGCGTTTACACAATTATTTAAGCTAAGTATTAAATTTATATTTAAATTTTTTTCTAAAAAAATAATGGAATAATAATCGGGTACTTTTAAATCCAATTTAATTTTATAAAGTAACGCAGTCATTCCTAATATCTAAACAGACAATTGAACAGACAGATTCGACGAGATATTAATTCTTTTTAAGATAGCTTACCAAACAGAGTCAATTGAAAATTTAGAAAATTTATTCAATTTTTAAAGTATATAAAACTATGTAAGTAAATTAAAAAACATAACGAATCTAGATACTTACAGCCTTATTGTAAAAATTACGAAAAATATTATGCTCATGGTCGATTTTTGGAAAACCTCTTAATTGTATGCCTGTTATTATTATATTTATTTTTCCCTGGAAATGTTTTTCTATTTGTCTAATGTATTTATATAAACTAAATGAAAACTTTTTATATAGAAATTATTAAATGCTAAATGTGTTTATGTTTACCGCTTAATTCGCGCATACTTTAATGTATAAAAGGTCAAGTGTATAATTTTTCCTCATCATCATTTAAGAAGTTTGGGGCTATGATGACGTTGTCATTGCTTAGCCATTAGTACGCATTATGATATCTGTCACGTTAAGAATACATGTAAGACTTAATTTGAGGAAACGTCTTTGTTTGGGCGGTACGATTATTTTGGGCAATTAATACGAGTTTTTCGAAACTTTCACAAAAAACATACGCATGACGCATCAATGCTGTAATTTTCACGATTATGCCAATCTCGCTATAGAGCTGGAGTCGCTCAAGTTCCCATTAATGTAGATCATAGTAAATGGGTGAAAAGAATTTAGAAAAAGGACCTCTAATTTTTATTCCAAGTCTTGCAACTCTCTGTATAGAAGAGTTAACCCACTTGAAGATATTGGCTCTTAAGTAAATTATTTATAATTGAAAACATTTGATATAATATAATTTGTTGGTTTATGTTTAGGTTTTCATTGCATTCACGATAACTAAACGAAAGCTTCTTGATTTTTCTGAAAAATTTTTCTTTAAAAATTGATAAATTGGTTACTATGGATTAAAATGAAAAAAATATAACATCTGAGTATTTTCGTTTTCGCAATTTTTTGAAAATTAGAACAGAGAGCAGACTATGTTGAAAATTTAAGAAAAGCAAAGCGTCTAATGATGCGCAGACATAAAGTCTGCATAATTAGCTAATCCTAAGTGCTTCTGCTTTTTACTACTTTTCAATGTATTTTGATATACGATTTTCAATGACTTGACTTCAACCTGACTTGAATTAAAATCATTATTCACATACCCATCTGAAACAGTAATTCGTTTGCATTCTTTCGAAGAACACGCTTTAAAACCCTTTAAAATTTAAGTTGTAGTTGAAATACCTGATTTTTCGCGCCAACATATATAAATTCCGTCAACCTACCCGATCAATTTTTTTTCTATTTAATGCTTTGCTTAAGAAAAAACAACGAAATAAAAGCGTAAAATTTTAAGATTTTTCACACAAAAATCCACAGGCAGACCGTTGTGTGTTAAAGACATCTCAACAATGACAAAAGTCACAGTTATCTTATAACACGAAACTATGAACATTTCCTACATAATACAAATGTCAACACAAGGTTTATAACCATGAACCGCAAGCAAGCAATTACGTATTAATAGTCAATAAAATAAAATGAAGAAAAATAAAAAACGTCTACGAAAAATTCCACATATTCCGAGATTTTCTTAAGATTATCTTAACGTGAATTGGGTGAGCTATCCAACATATGGCCGGTCGCAATCAAGTGCTCATAAAAATAAGCTGACCGAAAACGTTGTTTATGGAAGAAAGGAAAACTAAAGTGACGCATTTATTGAACTATGTACGCACACATGTGTACTGACCGAAACCTACAGAGAAACAAATCTTTACTTTTTAGCGATAACATCTTACAGAAATAAAATAGAAATTTGAAAATAAATCGATTATATAAGATTATATGAAATATTTTTTATGTTTACATAAATGTGCGAGTCAATGACTATATTGCGAATTGAGTTAAAGTATTCAATAAGGAAGAAAGGCCGAAAGAAATAAGGGAGGGAAAAGCGAATAACTACTAAATATGTCTGTAATATATTTTATAAGTAAAAAAATCCACTTTCTACTTGAAGTGAATTTTGGATACCCATCAGTTTAGGTGTATAAATGAAATTTGCGATTATCTCTTAATAGTGAATTCAATCACTATGACGGAATAAAGGGTTGTTATAAGAGCTCTAAAAAGTTCTAGTTTGTCTCGATTAGGTAGCTACGCTGAGCGTTCTTATAGCTCAGTTATTTCGGTTTACAAACTTAATTTTTGGCATTAAATCAAAAGCGGGATTACATTGCAGCTTTACTGAATTTGCAATTTTTGGGAACAAAGATATATGCGAACGACAAAAATATCGGATATAACAAAATAATTAAATAAATTGAGGAAATATACGTTGAATGACCTCTAGTAAACATTTCTGTTTCTGATGAACTGATTGACCAAAATAACATGCCTACCGTCGCTCGGACTTAAAAAAATAAAAATAAAAGACAAATACGGAAAAAACAAATTAAACAGTTCACTGATTTGGAAAATATATATTTTATCATAAACAAAAAAAAATAAGCGAAGTTATTACTCACCATTTTAGACAAATGCAACAACAATTTTGTAAAGAAAAATTATGTAAATGTCACCGGGAAGTTTTGTTATTTTGTTCGCAAGGTTAAATGCCTGCCTATAACAACAGAAAAACAGGAATAAAAAGTTTAAAAAAACAGAAATTTAAACATATATATTTTGAGAGTTTTTAGTCTTCCAGATGTTTATCGTGGAAGGTGGACAGAACTGCTCTGGGCAGTGAAATACAGTGACTGAGCGATTCAAACTACTCAGTTATGAAGGATACAGGTAAACAAGAAAGCTGGTCCTCGAACCAAGAGATGTTCAGGGATATTAAATTCTTTTGCAATGTGCTCACAGGAGTTAATTGTGTATTAGAATCTTTTGTTTTTTTTAGTAATAATATCTTTTCTAACGCTTTCGTCGAGTATTGGATTTTTGATTTGAAGAGTTCTTGGATGATTTTGGGATTTAAATTTCAGACTCTATTTTGTAAAGTTGGAAGACATCTGGTGTCGCTCGAAAAGCACAGGTGGCCATTGTTGCCATATGATCAAACTATAGTCAATTTTGTTCAAAGCAAGCATTTTGCTAAGGCAACCAACGGCGTTATCGTGAATGAAGCTTTTTCTTTAACTGAAGACAATCTTGTTTCTAATAGGACTTAGTAGAAGATATGAACCTTAAGATGTTGAGTTCACACATTTTGAATTGGTAAGCCATTTATGTGCATCTAAGAAATATATTTATTTTAAACAAAGGTAGTCTTCAATTGGGGATAGCAACCATATACTTCAAGTATATCAATCTAAAATTCTTCGTCTCCTTGTATATGCCGGGTAGTTCCTAAGCAACAAAACTATTCAAAATGATCTAGATTTTCTGTTTATTAAAAATCGAATTCAACACAAATTCAAATTTCTTGACAGACTGAACAGTCATATAAATCCCTTGGCGATATTTCTTATAGATAAGTGGCAAATTTTAAAAACACAACCAAAGTATTGCGATGGATTTAGAAATATATTTATCATGAAGATGCATTTTTCTTAGCTGCACCTCAGAAAACGTTCCTGTAAAGTCGCCAATACTGTCACGAATAACGATTATTAAATCTCGACTATTATTTTCCTCTTATACATAAACAATTATATTATATAATATTCTGGTGCATTTAAAATGAATTGAAGTGAATATGTCGCAATTGACGTCGTTCATACATTGCTGATGTTAGTCACAATTTTATGGAAAAATTGAACTGGTCACAATAGCGCTGTTTGTTAATTTTCCTATTATAATGATTTCCTGTCATCATTTTTATGCATATGTTAATATTTCAGCATTTATTTCTTTTCATTAAAAAAAGGGTTCAAGTTATGTCTGTTCATGCACGGACTTTCAATACTGCACATGCAGGCCATTCTGGTTGTGTTATTTCTTTGTGGTGATAGTTTTTGTTCTCCATATTTATTGTACACACATATATATATTTTTTTTGTTATCCCACCGTCGGAGCATATAGGTATATTAAGTTTTGAATTTCATGTGCAACAAAGTGCAGAGATTTTCAATCGGTATTTTGTTTTGTTGTTCAGATATATTTATAATTTTCTTTTTACATAATATATTATTAAATTTCACTGAAATACAGTCAAAGTATAATTTATAATTAAGAATATACAAAATGTCATCAATGTTTCACGTATTTTCTTCACTTTATGACTGTTGATGGCTTCAAAGCCCGTAGAAAAAAAAACACTTCATAATCTGAACCTAACAAGTTGAAAACATTGGAGCTAACAAACAGGTCGAAGTAAACCGAGTTTACGCTGCATGTTTGTTCTCTTATTATCGCTACTCTCTAGTTATGTACATGATGAATAGAAATGTTGCTAATGCGTATACAAATGCTGACAATTGTCATATGAATGATGAACATTTATTGTCAATTATGTGCTGGTCAACATCTGCTCTAATAAAACACATTAAAGCCGTTGGTAGAAAAATGCAGAAATTATTGAAAATAATTGTTTTGAATCGATAGATAATTTCAGAATAATTTTACAACATACTGTTGCATAAGTTTCTTTTTTGGATTATTCGAATGAATCGAAGAATCTTCAGTGACTGCTAAAAATTAAATATTTAAATGTTTAATTGTGATAGTAATTATTGTACAAGGGGGAAAAAGTAAAGCGCAATTTTAAACGCGAGGTTAACATTTATACAAAGCTAATTTTTTTTCGCAAAGTTGGGTAAAAAATGTATTTATCGGTTTCCAAAAGTAAAAAATTCTATTCTTCTTATTTCGAATTCTTGCTTTTGCGCTTGTTGTCGCGTAAACATTATTCTGTGCGCAGCTTCAACGTTTGTACACATATTATATAAAGCCTAAGTTTCGGGTTGGCACATTGCTCTTATTAATTTATCGTGCGTGCAACCTTCTTCAATGGCCTGATTCATTATCCCGCTGTCACTTGCGAATCTTGGGCACTGGAACATTATATGTTCAACAGTTTGACGCACGCTGGGCAGTGTGGTTCGCTATCAGGCCCACTCGTATGCAAATACTCCCAAAGGTAGCCATGTTCATTGAGTATTTGCTGTAGGTAGAAGCCAACGTTTCTATGCTTCCTTTCTACCCATTCGTTTTGAGGATCAACCTACAGGCCCATCTATTAGAGTTGGAATTTTCTCACGCCATTTGCCGTGCCTGCAGTCTTGTTTGGTGTATTCTATCTCTTTTCACCCGCTATAATTGCCTCATAATTTGCCTTCGGACTTCATATGTGTCTGCCGCCTGCCAGGCTGAAGGTTCAGCTGGCATCACTCCGCTAACGACACATGCCACAACGTATGAGATGAATGCACAAAGCCTGAAGATTGAATTTACCTTTTGCACGTACGTGCATCTGTGGAAAGTCATTAGTCGTATTGGGGCTGCATACATTACCACTGACTGTACTATCTTAGCTAGTACCAATCTTCGATTTTGTCTAGAGCCGCCAATGTTTTGTCTATATTACGCAGACTTGCTCTAATCTCTTTGCTACGATCATTATTGCAATAATTTTCGTTCCTCTGACAACTGGAAAAATACACAATGATCCACAGCAGTGAGCCTAACATCGAGCCTTGTGGAACGCCCGCTGTGACCCTGTATTTTTTAGCTCACTTCGAAGTATAATATAGCAGCGCCCTATTCGACAGTTTGCTGCTTATTATTTGCATCAAGGGTTTGCAACCTACTCAACGTAGCCAAGATGTGTTCCCAACTAAATGAGTTAAATGTCTTTTTTACATCCAGTCTTATTATCTCACATTACGCTTTGTTTCCATATCTTCATCTTTTGCTTTCTGTAGCCTGAGCTACATCAGTTATTTGTTTAATGGCATCAACGTTTGAGCGATTCTTCTGGAATCCAAATTGATGGTCTGATATACCTTGCACGCTTTGTAGATGCTCTTCAACACAAGTTCCGATCACTGTTTTCAGTATTTTCCCAGTTGTGGCCGTCATGCACAAAGTCCGGCAAGAGCTGGGCTGTCAAGCAGGTTTGTTTAGCTTTGCAACCAGCACAAGTTTCTGCGCTTCTATGTTTTGGAAACTACATCAGCAATGAGACAGCTTTCGTACATTTTGGCGAAAAGCCATCTGCAAAATCTAGCTTGTACTATGTTTACAAACGTGTGTTCCACGACTGATTCTGTAGCGTATCACTGAGCCACGATTTGCCAGTACGATGTTTGCATGGTTCTGCTGTTATGACTATATCAACGTCACGCTCATACACCGTCTGAGGGAGCAGCTCTTAAGTCGCTTCACATCGATTCGGGTTAATCTGGATTATTCTTATTTTGTGCTTTTAATTACAATCATCTGATACGATGGGCATCGCCTGTCTCCTATCGGATGATTTGTTTCTAAACTCTTTTCGCCGTAAATTGCACATTCGGCCTAGTGCTTGTATTTTTTGACCATATGTTTTGGTACACTGCAGTCGAGACAGCAAACGTTTCTGTCAGTTTTGCTTGTGCGCGGTTTGGCTACATGCCGATACTACAGGCATTTGAAGCACGACCTCTTCAATTTTTATTTTGGTTTTTTGCAAAAGGGCTATAACTAGCTTGCTAGCAGACCCACAATCGCGGGATGTTTGCGCAGGACTTTTTAAGTTTATTTTCTGCTCCGATAATACGGCATTCATGGATTCTAATATTTTCTCTTTACCTTTTACTTCCTCCAGATTTATAATGGTCTTCTCATTACCCAGCAGCTTAACGTTTGTTTTTTCGCCGGATAAATTGACGATTTCCTTCTTATATTTAATCGGATTTCCTTCGGGAGTTGTTTTCAGCTCCAGCAATAGTTCACCATTTTTCGTTTTTTTGATCTTGAAGACATCTTCGTCCACAATTTTTCTTTATCGACATCTCTCCAAGCTTGTTATTTACTATGGCTTCCGGTTTCAGCAGTTTTGTGTTTGTTGCGTCTATGCATGCGTACATGTGTTTGCTGCTATCGATATCTTTTTCTTATAAATTTATTATTTATCTACTATTTATTTTCTAGCTCCTTTATTTATCTATTTAGTTAGTTTGTATACTGTTTATTGTTTATTTCTATATTTTTACTTTATTTAGCTGTTCACCCTTTTGGTCATTCGTCTGTGCATGTGGATTAGTACGGCTTTGAATATCACTTTGCCTTAGCGTGCTGCACTTTTTGCGTGCGAAGAACTCTAAAGGGGATTATGTCTGCAATGCGACAAGCAGGCAAAAGCTTTTGCACCGTCTCGAGCGAGATGCAACTGTGCAAAGCTTTCTTCTTCTGCTTTGTTCTTATGTTTTGGCAGGAGCACTGAACAATCGCACGAATAAGCATCACACAAATTAAAGAAAGAAGGAGAGAACTAACAAACTGTTTTTTGCAGTCGGTTTATGCTTTACAATATTTAATCACAGATTACGCGAATCCGAACAAGTAATTTCCGGGTTTTGCGCACTTTTTTTATACTTTCCGAACCACAAAGAACATTTTTATGATCGCTTTTCTTATCAAATCGGCTCGGAATCGCAGAGCACTTCAAAAAGACGTCTTGACGCTACGAATTCAATTCAACCTCTTCTGTTCTGCGACAGATTGATAATATCTGTGATTCCTCTGAATACGAAAGAGGACCAATCGTCAGTGCTCGGTCAGCGAGAGCGTATCCAGTGAAAACAACTGAACTGCTTAACGTTTCACAGTCGACAATATCCATGGTAGTGACAGCACACAAACATCGGCGAAGAGGAATAGAGAGCGAAACTCGCGGTTAACCGGCTGAGATCGACGAATATTAAAAAGTATTGTGGCCAAATAATGTAAAACCAGCGCTTCAGAAGTAACAGCCGAACTTACTTGATTAATAGCTTTTTGACAGAAACAGTATGTCGGGAATTCCATAAAACCTGCATTCATAAAAATAAATAAATAATATAAATTTGTCAAGAATTTTTACTATGTAATACGCCATTGTCCGAGCTTTTGACTGATGTCCGAAAGTGTTTTTTCAAATTTAATTTGCTAGCTGCTGCCGCTGTTAATAGCGCCAAGTCGTGTCAATTGTGCTTAGTAGCATCAGCTCGCAGTGGACATAACTTTTTTGGTCGACCATAATGGGGTCTACAACTTCATTTTCTTCTTTATATCTACGATATTATTCACCTACAGTTTTCGTACGTTTTACATTTTCCACAATTGAGTTATGTATTATCAAATGTTAGCCTTTCTTTTCCAAAAGGTTTACCATTTTTTGTAATGATTGTTTAGGATCACGACAATGTCTTGATTGCTCGTATATCGGCTTTGTTTGGCTTTAATCAGAAGTATGTTTACAGATACAACATAGTTTACCTTGATTTACAAATTTTTTTTGCGACTTCACTCCTTCTGCTTTATCACTATTACTAGTTTTCAGAAGTCAAATGTCAAATTACATTGGTATTGACAAACTGATACTTGCATACCCTGAAATTTATTACATGAACGCTTCGGGACTAAAACTTCAATAATTATAGAGTTCAAATATTAACAAAGTTCTCAACAATTAAAAGGTAGATATAATAAGTGGAGAATGATTAGACTGAGAAGTGTGGGCATACATACCTGTTCAGCTTAGAATACCAGTTTGGTTATAGCTTGTGATGTGTCTGAAATTCGTCCTTTCAACAGGGTGACAATTCTAGAATATATTCAAACTTCAGTTGTGTGTACGTTTATGTGACAGATTATTACTCAAAAGCACCATATTCTTTTATCCACTCTAAAAATCTTAGATAAATTCATCTTCACAATCTGCAGTCAAAGGCATTATGGTACAGAGTACTTAACCTAAGCCAATAAAATCATGCAAGAGAATGAAACGAAACGTAACTCAACCAACTTAAAATATAAAAAATATATATATAGAACAGAACGAAACGTTGTATTACGCTAATGGTCAACAACGTCATGCTAGTTATCATTATAAAGGGTGAAGGGTAGTTAATGGATTTAAACACAAAATTGATTGAAATCATTTTTCATAAAAATAATTGGAAAAAAGGAATTAGAGAAAGAAAAGAGATTTAGAGCTTGCTGTGTGTTGTGCAAGCTGCACGCACATACAATAACAAATCCAGCAAAACAACTTTTTCTTTGATGTAAATTAAAATATAGTAAACAACATTTGTTACTTAAAGCATGACACAAATTAAACGTTTTTATGATTAAAACTTTAAATTTCTGCTTTATTTCACTATTTATTATAATGTATAGATATGTCGATAATATATAGATTTGTAATTACTTGTAACGATTGTCTATAGCTGGGGTATGACTCACGGCTCTCCAGAATAGTCCGTCCCAAGATAATTTGTTGTAGAAATAATAACGCGGGACTTTCAGTTTGAGTTTCCGATTTTATTTATTCTTTATTTAGTCTCTTCCGCCTTCTCATTAATGATTTAGCAGTGTAGGCCACAAAAAGATGGAAAATCGTGCGGGAGGAAAGTGAGACTCAGCGAAAAGAAAGAAAACTCGGTGAAGAAAAAAAACTCGTAGAAGGAAAAATCTCGGCGACGGCAAACTTGGGGAAGAAAAAAAAGAGTCTTGATGCAGGAAAAAGAAGAAGGAAAAACGTAAACGAAAAAACCAGCACAGTGGGCTAGTCACGATGGTTTAAAAGTAACTGGATCTAGCTGACACGGGTTTCCCGACTGATTTCGCAATGACGCATGTTTCCTGATTGGTTTTAAACTGAAGTGGGTTTCTGCAAGATAATGCCGAAATTATTTTAACAGCAGCGATGGGTGAGTCTTTTTAGGAAGGTTTGTTAGGGGAAGCTGTTAAGGAAGTTTCAAGTTTACTCCCAAGAGAGATTCAGCAAGGAGGCCAGCTCCACACTGCTCCCTTAGGTGAGCATTCAAGAACCTCCACTCAATTCAAGGGAAACCAGCGAGAGAAGGACCACCGGCCAGCTTCACTCGGAGTTTTCCATGAATTTACTAAAGCTTTTTGGAAAGGTATTATTAAGGAGAGCTATTAAAGAAGCTCAGGTTTACTCCCAAAAGAGATTCAGTAAGAAGGACCGCCGGCCAGCTCCACACTGCTCCTTGAGGTGAGCATTCAAGAACCTCCACTCAATTCAAGGGAAACCCGCGAGAGAAGGACCACCGGCCAGCTTCACACGGAGTTTTCCTTGAAGTTACTAACGCTTTTTGGCTAACCGCAACGGCTGCTGTTTGTAAAAAGGAATGATTGCCAATTTTCGCTGGCCTTTTATACCTTTCCGTGACTGTGCTGCTTTACAAAGTCAGTATAATACATGTACATTAATTGCAAGCATACACCAACACCGATGCACAAATGTGACGTGATCATTTGTTTTATGCATGGTTATGTGTATGTTTTGCTTTTTGATAATTTAACTTAGAGAACTGAAGATGCCAGTCGATTTTAGCAAAAACAATGTATGTTAAAAATTGAATACAGAAAAATGCGTTTTAGGCAATAATGATAAATAAATGTATGTTATCATAAGAAGAATAACTATATTTTGTCATGAGAAAATAAGCATAAGGAAGCAATAATAGTAATTGATGACAAATAAAGATGTTACATTCTCGTAACGAAGCGAGCACTTCGTTACATACTAATTAAAAGTTCCGTTTCTTATTTAAATTTCATTATTTTAAGGCGCACTTTTTGCGCAATTGCTAACATTTAAACTCGAAAGCGAACTTTTAATTAGCATACGTTTATTACGTCTCATTCAGTTTAGCTATTGCGTTTCTCCTCTTGTGTTTGTAAATAAACCTGACGCTTCATTACGCATACGCAGAGACTTTAAGGGCGCTCATATAGCATTGGCTGTGCACCAGCTTTTTTTCAAAAATTTGTTGAAACATTGTTTTCTAGTATAGACGAACAACAAAATTACTTGGATGACATCATTATTTTAGCACCGACGTTATCAACTCCCATTGTGTTTGAAATTTTAAAATCTAATAGCGTGAAATGCGAATTTAAGAAAATTTTAGGGAAATCTTCATTGAATAATTATCAAAAAACCATCAACACGTAATAAGAACCTTTCCTGTGAAAAGTGAATTATTATCACAATTTTTCGCCTAACTTTGGAACTATAGGACCTTTATATCTTCTGTGTGGGAAAAAACTACAAATTCAAACCGGCTTCCGCTTAACAACACACGTTTGTAGACTTAAATGTACCTGTTGAAAATGCCACTAAATTTATTCATTTCTTGCAGATCTACCACTTACTGTTCTTGCAACTGGTGCCCTCTGTTCGGATTAGAATCTCAAGTCAAATGTAGCTAAAGTGAAAAAGACGGTTTATCTATTAGGCGAAAGTACTTGATTGAAAGCTGTTCCTAATATAATATAATACGAAGAAACATTTAAACTGGTAAGTTTTTATTAGAAAAACTATGACGGCACTCCTCACACGGTTACTGAAAGTCTTGATTTAAATTAAATGGGTACGAAGTATCCTGGAAGCATGAAACTCCAGTAGCGAGAACATCTAAACTTAATAACAAACCGTTTTAAAGGGGAATACAATTTTTGATAATTTTGTCTATGTGGGAACATAAATACACAATTCTCGATGTTGTTGTGTAAAAAAGTTGTTTTCATTAAAATCTCTTGAAGTAAAATTTTGCTCTGTTTGGAAATGAAATATGCACACATATTTAAATTTTATAAAAAGACAAGCAACAGTTTATAGAGAATTGGCAAGTGAAACTCCTACTACTATATTTGATGAAATAATTTATTACTATTTTGTTTTTGTCGACTATTCAACTGGACAAAATTTAATATATTGCACATAAGCCAAGAACCTTACCGTCGGCATGAAATGCAAAAAAAAAATTGGGCCAGCTTTTATTTATGTTATTTTTCAGTGATTTTTGTTATTTTTTTAAATTGTTGCAACTGATATTTTTTGCGAATAATAAAGCTAAAGTTTTATTTTATTTATTTTTTTTTTTGTTATTGTGGTATTTAGATAACAATCGATTGTTTTATCTGTTTCCGAGTCGAGTAAATAGTGATTTGATTGTTGGTTTTCATACACACCATCGAAGTATGGCAGTATATTATATTTATCCTTTCGTTCGTAGTGTACGGGAATACGCATCAGGTATTCGGATATAAAGTATCTATATTCTCCATCGATCTAGACTTTCATAAAAAAAAACCACTGCCCGTTCGGCCTCTCCTTCGTCTGTACTTTCGTTTGTGCCTCTCGTCACAAAAAACACGAAATAAAAATGTTTACAAATATTTATGTATTTATATCTAATATACGAAGTGTGTTCAAGAAAAGGCGACTTTTCAGAATTTGTTTATTTTTGCTAGATGTGAAGGTTAGACTTGCTTTGCTGAGTTTGGCGATTTGTTGCTAGCGAGAATATGGGTCAAAGAATCTATATTCAATTTCGTGTGAAAAATAAAATGAAGTGCTCTAACTCACACTCACAGAAAGCTGTGAAGATGTTAACGACGATGTCCACCGTCAACAATCGATGAAAACGTTGAAGTAGTGAAGAAAATTGTTGTCAAATCGCTATTAGAGAGGCTGCTCAGAGTATCCATTGTCCCATGCTACGCAATTTTTTCGAATGTTTTAGGCATGAAACGTGTAACCAAGAACGTTATTCTTCACCCATTTCAAAAATGTATATAAAAAGTGATGGACAAGTGCAAGCGAATAGTAGCCAAATAGTTGATGATAGTTGATGGTGGGTATCAGAAAGTCGTCATCGGCAAATAGGATTTTCATACATTCTTTTATTTTATATTATTTTGTTATGCATAATAGATTTTTAAAAACAACAATAATAATAAAAAAATTTTTATTTTTAACTTTTTCTCTATTAAAGCAACGAGCAAGAAAGAGTGAAATATTGTTTACGCTTTCTATTCTGTGTATAACAATATTTTGGTTGCATGTGTCTCTTTTTGATTTATTATATTGAGTTTTACATAAGTTGTTGGCATTTTTTTAAATTTTATTCTTTTTAAAGTAGAAATCAAAAATAAAACTTTTTTATAGAATTTTCGATTTTGCTGTCATTTGCGATATTGCAATGTTATCTTCCAGGTGACAATATTTAAAAATTGTTTAAACACTTTTGTATTTGGGTCTGTCTGGGTCTGCCTTAGTGAGTAACATGTTAACTTTTGTACATTATTTAAACTATATCTTTTGACATTTTTCAAATTAATCTGTTTTTAATTAACTGCACATCAAATATTTTCCTTAATCAAAATTAATTTACACTTAGTCGCTGCGTCTCCTGTTTCCTTGTGCTCTTTCCTTTAATTATTTATCCATTTCCTCGGGATTTTAAGCTTTTCAAGTTCAATTGGTAAAGAGACCTATAAATGTGCAAATTTAAAAAGTTTTGCAAAAAAAACAACGCGTGCAGCAACAGCACACGAAATATAACTTTAAAAAGCAGAAAATTTTTTCTTTTTCTCTCTAGTGAAAATTTGTATGAAGGCAAAAATGAAACTAAAAACAAAGACTTGGCAATATCATTTCTTATAAGCTTGAAATGAAGTGAACTTAAAGTTCCATAAAGATATTAAGTGTCTAATACAGTCTAAACAACACAGTTTTTTCCTTTGTTTCTTTAGGACACGTTTATTTTAAAAATGAAATGATAAATACGACTTCTGTTTAAACTCACTTAGAGTATTCTCCACACTGACCTCCCTATGGGAATGCTCTAAAGACTTACAATTGGTTCAAGAGGGGATTAAGCCCTTAATAGTTATCTTAAAGGAAAGAATTCGCTAAACGGCAAATAAAACCAAAAGTGACTTATGTGACGTAAATTGTTGAACGCCAAAGAAAATAGTTAGCAAATAGCGACGTGTTTTATATTCTTACCTGCGCTGCTTTCTAATATGCAATAAAATATGTTTATGTATAGAACGCGTGTATGTAAACATTGAATTTGCTAATGCACACCTATCCATGTGAGCGAGTATGGCGTGACACTGATCAATGCGTACTCATTAGTGTGTATGAGCATTAATTCTCTCTGTTATTTTACGGTATGCGTAGGAAATTTCCATAGCAGATGTTTGGTTATGGTTTGAATTTGCCCAATTATGATGATCATTGCACACGCATTCAATCGCATGTGTATGGCATCACATCGATCAATGCATACGCCTGTATATGCAATTCCATGCATATACATGTGATTAATGCATATACATATGATTGTGACGATTGGAAGTTTTCATGATAGCGGTTTAATAAATCTCAAAAAAAATAAGTAGTACACTGGTAAGAGAATTAACGAATCTGACTAGCAACCTGTAAAAGAAAGCTATTTTCTTTGAGTACGCGCTTTAATTTTATTCATTTATTTTTTTGGAAAATTGAATTTTGAATTTGCTTCAGGTGAGTGGCAACAAAATTTAAAAAAAAAAGATAAAAAGTTGTTAAAGGAAAAATTAAAAATTCTGATCAAAACTATCGTTCAAATTACCAAAGAAAAGACATTTGTGAATTTTGCTCATATCCGCGTTTAAAACTTTTGTATAAATTTCTAAAGAACCGCCTTCTGTGATTTCCAAAACGAATTCGTGACCGTGAAAACAGATGAAGGAGTTGACTACCTAAGCTAATTTTAAACATAATGGATTTTTGAATATGTAAACAAAACGGATATACTTAAGAAGCCAGGTTCATTCAACACGTTTAAAAAGTGAAAATTCACCATCGTTGCCATACACATAGTTGTATGTATAAAAAGCTTTATTAAAGAGATTGAGTGTAACTTGCATGCCGACAGAATAAATTTCACCACTGTGACATCCGCACACATCAACAGAATGGAGGAGAGAAAGAAGTACATTAATTTAATTTTTTATTATATTGCTTAAATTACTATTAATTATACACAATTTTAGGATACGAAGATACTGGTGAGTCTAATTTATAATTTATAATTGTAGTTAATTCTTTCTATTGTTCAATTTGATTATAAGCGTTCTTAATTGATATTAAGTCATAAATACTTTTTAGAAATTATAAAATTTTGAAACACACTTACTGTCATATTAATTCGAATTAAAGAGCATTAGAGTTATTCCCTTTTTGTTGGTAGTTTTCTTTATTATTATTATTAATGGAATGAATACGTCGGAAGCGGAACGTTATTAGTTTGGTATGCCAAAATGGGTACCCAGAAAGTCCCGTTCGACTTTTCGCAGTCATTAACGTCCAACTTCTCTCTAATGTCCGTGATTCCTTTTCCAAGTCTACTCAATATTTTTTTGTAATAGCACGTATATTTTAAAATAAATAGAAATCAAAAGGTAATGGGGTAGCAATACGTCGGATCAACCCTACTGACGACGAGCAAAAGCCATTCGTTAGAAAAAAAAATTCAGTTAAATCTTACAAATCGTTTAATTATCATAATAAGTGTAAGTTAGACAGTTAGATATGATAGATATAAAATATGTGTGTTTATTGGGAGAGCAATAAAAATGAAAAATATTTTGAAGCAAAAAAATAATAAATAATAAAAGTAATAAAAAGGAATTAAGTATTTGTAAAATAAACGAAAGTAAATACGTGGAAATGTATTAAATGTAAAAAATAAAGATGAGAATGAAAGTCTTAAACCCTCTATTTATAGGTAAATAGGGAGAAAAGTATGCAAATTACTGTAAAGTAAAGGAAAAAAACGCACTGCTCGCGTAACGAAACAGTTTATAGGAAATATAATGAGATCATTGCAGGAAAATGGAATTGCTATCTCGTCTGCATATGTTGAAATTAAATTATTGTCACCGATCAGAAAAATTAAAGTGAAAATTGCATAGAGTATTGAACTTAAAACACTTCCTTGTGGCATTCCAACTTCAATTTTGTATATTGGATCTTTCATTTTCAACATAAAAAAGTATGTTTTGTAAATAAGGTTTAAGCAGCAAATACATTGCAAACAGCAACAACAACAACAACAAATTGTTTAGGTCTGATGTAGGAAACAGCACGATAATACTCAATGGGATAATATTAATTCCTGAAACCGAGCAGGTGGTCAGGAATAACAAGTTTTCCTCCAAGAGCCGGGAGTAATCTTCTCAACGTGTAATGTTGCCAATAGACTAATTCGTCGACACAAGTTTATAACATTCTGATTTATTTTGTTCAACGATCATAACTGTACCGCCGCATTTTCATTGAAATGGAAAGCGGTTTAATCTTAACATATTATTAAAAATTAATGTTAAGAAACTGAAAGTCTTTGGTGGTAAAGATTTAAAGCTAATCCAATTAATGTTGAAAATTGAACAAAAAATCTAATTTTTTGTGTATCATTACTTCTTTTTTCCTTTAAACATGAACCATAACTCAATAGCAACTAAAGCACGGCCTAGTGCACTGAGCGTTCAAACTGAGTATGTAGATTTAATAGTCGTGCTTCTTACCTATTAAGCTATGCAGTAGTCTATTTTCATGGCGTCATTTTTTGGTGATGAGTATAAAAAAATACTATAAAGTTGTTCCAAAATATTCTCATTTTTGCTTTTCGTTTGTAGATAAATGAAAAACTTATGTTTATATTGACCATCAAAATTGTATTAGAATTGAAGATACATAATCTTCGTTATGTCCATAACAGATATTTGAATTTTTGGAAGTTGGAAAATGGAGCTAATCTTGTATATTTATAAAATTTGAAAAACAGTGTTATCCTTTTTGTGAATCAGAGAAAACACATATTTTACAACCTGTAGCAAGCTTTGATTTGACACTTTCTGAATTTACGTACCTCTTACGAATCACAATCAAAAATTCGGAAGAATCCATCCATAAACATACTCTTAAAAACCTAGGTTTACTACCTACACACGATATCTACATAAAACCGGTTCAAATGTTTTTATGGTCAGAAATTAGAGAGACTATGTGGAATATATAGCACAATATAGAAATAATATGGCAGCAGACTGCGTTAGAACAGACGTTAACATTATATATCAAACATTTTGCCTCATTAGCTTTAAATGTAAATGGTAAAACGAATTAATTTTCAATAAGTGCGGCGAACCTAAAAAAGTAATGTGTAATTTATTATCATGTACAAGTTAGTACATTAAAATATTTCATTAAAGATGTTTAATAGTTGTTTTACAAATGATTTGTTTCACACTCTTCTAAATTTTCTATATTTTCTACTTCAGTTAAAACCAATAACAAAGTTATAAATTACCTGCATATAAATTTGCATGCCATTAAACATCTATTTGAATTCTATTACATGTGATAATGTTGTAATGTTCTCTGTAAAACGCACATACAATGATTTATCATTTGCGCACACATGAAGATGCGCACTACACCAAATAATTAACAAATATAATTACAAAAGCATTAATTTTGTAAGAGCAAAGGCATCATACTTCCCCAATTTTAAGAACCACCAGAAAACAGTTTTGTTATTCCCTAGTAATTATATTGCTGATATCTTGCAAGAATACCTTTTACACCTATTCAAGACGTGGAGGATAGTTGGGTCTTATTACTCTCCAAATATTTATATTAAAATCAAAGACCAGTATAACCTAAAAATACTTAAATAAAAGCTAAAACTAGTGGTTAAGAAAAAGAAATAATAAAAATAAGCTAATACGACGAGGTCGGGCTAAACCGACTGTTAAGTACACTGTGCCATTTCTCCTAGCACAATTCTTTAACTATTTTCGTAATAAAATAAAAAGTACACCTTATTGTCTTAATTCGCTTTTTTTTTTTAAATTTTCTGCTTTTGTATATAGCACTTTCCATTATAACGTAGGACATTTTTCCAACGATTTTCGTCGAAAAATATTAAAAATTTACAATTTTATTTTTGTACATTAGTTTTTTTACAATAAAGCGTCATACAAAGAGAGTATAGAGGTTTGTTTCAATTCATTTTAAATACTTGGGCGAAAGCAGGTTGCAGCAGATGCCACGGAAATATCTTGAAAATTGTAACAATTTTAAACATAACACAGACAGACGGTCTAAAAGGACTTAGGAAATGATTGTGCATTGATTAGTATAATTGACGCTGTATCCTTCTCATGTCGTTCTGGGCGTTGCACAAATTGGTACAAAGTAATATATCCTCACCGCGGTTGATATCGGCTACAAAAATTTGAAAGTATTTTCGCCAAAACTCAATAATTTCATTCTTTAAATTTAAATTTCATTTGTTACACATTTTAATAAAAAAAATGAAACTTAACCACGAGTCTGTTCGTAATTATCAAGAACTATAAATGAGATAGAGTAATTCATTACGGTCTCCAGTTTATACCAATATCTGCGAAGTGGTATTAATTCACGTAATGCTTCTACAAATGAACTTTATGCAGAATATGTACAATACGATTATGAGCGATATAATAAATGAATGAATCGTTGCTTTGTCTTCCAATCATATCTTGTGCAAAAGCGTGTGATGTGTCTAAAACATTTCGAATCAAGTATAATTTAAAGTTTTGTTGTTGTTTTCTTTTTGTATATATTACAATAATTATTTATTATTATTATCATTACTATTTTTACAGGTGTTTTATGTATATACATGCAACCATTCCGTACTTTTGATGTATAATATATAAATTGAATTTTTTTTTTATCCCAAAATTAGATAGAGACATTTCTTTTTGTGCATAGGTTGATGATTCTATCATATTTAACCAATTGTGTAGAAAGTTTCAACTAGAAGATGTTATGTTAAAGTTATGAATAGTATTTTCTCCTTGTGCATCTCTCTCTCATTCTCTTAATAAATGCAAACATTTGTATTTACATTTGTCGAAAATGCATTTATGTAATGTAACGTTTTTCTAAGCTTTTAGAGCTAACGTCGTAAATTCCTTTTGGTCTCACATCTAGAGTAAATTATTCTTTACGTACTTTAAGCATCTTTATAATTGCGTAGATTGAGTTATTCTTTATCTGTTGTAAGTTTCTTTTCTTCTTTCCCGTTCTAATTTTAAGAAACGACATTGGGAGGGGTAGCCGCCTTCAAAGTACTAAGAGCTGACTGCAAATGCTGTCATTACAACATTTAGTGACATCATGTTCGAACGTAGGTTGGGAGGAAGCGATAAGTGCATTTTCTCCTACGACCATTTTAGCTAGTCTGCAGTCTTTAAGAGAGCTTCTTTTCATTGTAAATATAAATGTTGGTTTGTGAACACAGGTCTCTCTTAGTTCCTTATACGTAATCATTTTCTTTTGTTAGCTCAAAACTGTAATTTACATATATACATATACTTTTGCCTACGCATGCTTATTTATTACACTTTCGTCAATTCATCAATAATATACACTGTTACCTTAAATTGTTAATTCTTCATTAAACCTACACATATATTGTATTCTTATAATATATTATCTTTATATACCCTGCATTCTTAGTAGATAAAACCTTTACATTGATCTTCTTACTATTACCCCGCATTCTTCTCATAGTTAACCATTAACACCAGTTTTATTTGCTGTCAGGTACATACACATCGATCTTGTCAAACATGTTTTTGCTTCGGAGACAAAATAATTGCTAGAATGCTTGTTGCCAGGCGAACATGCACACATACACATAAATCTTGTCAAACAGGTTTTCATTGCTCGCATACATAATCAATGATACTTAGCATAAGATATTGCCAAACAAAGGCATTGATCTCTATTTAGATATATATGCTTTAACTCTTAGTATTATATGCGCATAAAACAATATGCATAACACAAGCATGAATAGCGGATCGGCTGGCTCAACTTAGCCGCTAACCCCAAACAAATGAATGTGCGAATAAAGAATGGTTGGCTTAGCTTAGCCGTTTGAAGAATTATCTGGACAGACAGGGACGAAATTAATTCAGAGACAAAAGCGATTTATTGATATACCGGGTCACTATCATCTGCTTTCAAGATCGAGAAACGCAAGAATCAAGTAAAAAGTAAAATTAAAACGCGATTCCGAACGGAGAAGAAAATTACCCACTTCAACAACAACAATTATCACCTCATCGCTGTGCTGGATTTAGTCTTTATCGTGTAAAAATTAGAACTAAAAATTTACTGACTGTCATTCCGTAAAATCAATAAAATCTTTTTAATATATTATTGATGAATATTTGTATTCATTTAAAATTTTCTTTTAAATGGACTTTCTAGAAAGAGATCCCAAATACATAAAGCTCATAGAAATCAAACAAATTTGAGTTAACAAATTTGACATAAAATAAACAAGTTTAAAGAAATAACATTAACTCACTGAATGCCTTGTTCTGCCCCTCGTCTTGGAAGTACATCAGACAAGCAAACATAAGAGAAACGGTAAGCTATTCAACGACGAATAAAGGAGTTCACCCTAGGTAATATAATATGCTTTTTATTTGATTTTTCGAGCAGGAAAATTCAAGTCTTTACAGAGCAATGACAAGATAGAAAACGTCCAAACTCTAGGTATAGTTTTTGAATCAAGATGCCTCTTGTTCGCTCATACCATTTAGCTAAACACAAGCAATCATATAAATGTCAGTAAACGCCCTTGTGGGTCCAAATACTTTCACTAAATCCAAAATCTAAAATCTAAAAAAAAAAAAACCATAAAATTCAATATGACATCTTCCTAAAGGAAATTTCTTGAAACCTTGGTCAAATAAATTAAAATCAATTTATCAATCCATTCATATTCACTTCGGATATTCGCTTGGAGTATTCGAATGAATAATTTACTGCAAGAAGCCATTCACACTCATATACTTATATAATTATAAATACTATTTAATTTGTGAAAGGCTTGAAAGCCTTTGTAACTATAGCCTCCTTTCTACTGTCAGCACATAATTTTAACTGCAAATTAATTTAAAAAACAAAATTTCTTTTTCTAATGTAAATTGTAAAGTCATATCACGTTTTTGAAAATGAAAAAATTCAAAACTAAAGTTATTTTCTGGCAAAATGAATGTTTATGAAGAATCGCTAAGCGTTAACACCGCTAAAAGAATTTCCGAAGGCGCTGTGTAGTTTTTATCGTCCAGAATGCCATCAAAATTTGCAAAGCTAGTGAATATTTTTTTTGTTGTGTTAAAAGTTTTTGAAAATGAATATTTAACATTATATCGACACCAACTCTTTGCACCGTATATTTATAAAATTATTGTTTATTTTCAGTACCTTAGCTTAGGTGTATCATGAATTTTTTTTTTAATCATAAAATGCTCTAATGCATTATGAAAACATTTTTTTTAATATTTATTGTACATTAATTATGTAAGATTTTAAATTTTCTGATCTAAAATTGATTTTTTTTCATTTATGGTTGAAATTCTCTAAATTCCAAAAACTTGAAAGTTTTCTTTGTGATCCTGTTTCATATTTCCCTTTCAAATTATTTACTTTTGAACAACATATGTATAGCATATGAATGTTCTCTATATGCCGATCAAAGCTTGTTGCAGAAATATGCGCTTAAGAAAGAAACTTTTCAAACAGAAAATAAACCTCATAACGTGGAATGTATTGTCTTGGTTTTAAAAAGCGTTTCATAAAATCTTTAATAAAATTGTAATCTACGCAAAATAAGGTAATTTTGTACTAAGTTTGCCTATTTATTTTTGATGTAAAATCAATCGAGGCGTGAATTATGCGAACAATAAAATTCAAACAATACCATAGCATAGCTTTCAAAGGCCAACAACTGTTTGGAATAACAAACTAATATATTTTATTATACATTTTGCTTTTGTATTTCAAAAATAAAAAAGTAAACATTCAAAGGTTATATTAGAATAAAAACGACTTCGAATACCACGTCGGCAATCTATCTGTGCAGAATTAAAGTATTTATCATCCAACTGAGAGCCGATTGAAAGTATTTTTCAATAGATTGTTCAAGTGAAGCTTACCTAAGACAGAATATCGATCAAACAATGAAAATTAAAATTCGAGGACAATTTCATCTACCCACGTCAAAACGTTAGTTTTTTTCTTTATGCTTGAGATAGATTTTGCTGCTTATCTTCAGGAACGAAATAGAAACAAGGGCAAAGATTAACCGAACTTAGTGCAGCGCGATGAAATCAAAGGAAAATGGTGTCATTTCTAAAAAATCTAGTGTTGTTTCGTCAAGAAAAAACATCAATCATCATATCAATCATATATAGATGGTATAAGATTTGTCAACAACGAAGTGGTAGTGTTTGCGATTAATAGACGTTTCAAGAGTTCTCGCTATGCTTAAGTCTACGATTGTCCTCGAATATTACAGCTGCGATAAAGTCTTCATGAATACCTCTACTATTCAATAAACTGAATTTCATGAGATATCTATAATAGATGACTGATTCGCAATATAACACCGGTATGATATTACGCATAATTATTCATTACTTAATTATAAGCGTTTTTTGTTTTAAACAGAAAAAATCTTTTATTAAAACAATAGCAGCGATATTAATTAATTTAAAATTTTTAAATTAATATACAGGATGAAACTTGAGCTTGTATGCTAACACATTATGACACTTATTCATTGTTTTTTGTCCATTTGTACAGTTAGAAAAAATACTAGCGATATAAAATTTTGTGTGAAAAATCCATAGAAAATTACATACTAAAGTAACTAATCAACAAATTAATTAATGAGACAATGGATGTCGTGTATAAATCAATAGTTTAAACTCCACTAAACGTGACTGCAAATAACTTCATTAGATTTGCAATCAAATGCGCACACGATTGTTTGTGTGCGCCCCTTTGTGCATGCAAAATATTATAGATTTATTGTATACTAGTTTTGGCGGAAATGTATTAAATAATAAAAGTAATTATACTTGTAAAATATGCTCACGTAGTAAAATTCACGAAATATATTTTATCAAATTTTATATAACTAATTAGAATATTGTTTGCGATGAATTGAAAGATTAGAGAGACAAAAATACAAATAATTGCAGTTGATAAAAAAAATGCCTTCAGTGCACCGTACACAAAGATAGCAGATAGTTTTCTAATTTACACAGTGGCATTTAATATTTTATACAAATAATTTCATTACATTGCAGCGAACTACTGATTTTTTGCTGTGAGGTAGTTGAAGGAACAGAATTTTTTATAACGACAACGCAAAATAATTCCTCCTGCTTGGACTACGAAATGACTGCTGCTGAAAACACTTATTGCATATACTGGCATATGCAAGTATTAAGTTCTATATTTCTTCCTTTTTTTAAGGTAAAGGTAGTGGGTGTAGGCGATTTGGCGCAACCGAATATAAATTTTTTATTTGTTACAAATAAGTAGTTTCCTTTATTTCCCTGACATGCTACACATTTTGAGGAGAAAAATCGTTCACCGTTTTCATTCTCTACATAAGTTAACTTACGTATCTTAGGATTAGTATTTATGATTCTTACCACCCTATCAAAGAGACTTGAAATGTTAGGAGTATTATTTATATCAAAGTTTGTTCAAGGTTTAATTTCCCCGCCTTCCTTACTTCAGGGGATCTCTTCGGCGTGCGTGATGTAGATTCTCAAGGTATCACGACGCGTTAAACTTAGTTATGGTAAGTTTATACTGCAGCAAAAAATTGCAACAAACCACCAAATAAATAAATAAATAAAACATTAGCTTAAGATTATCTGTAAGTGGGGAAGAAATACCGCCTAGATAAATTATACTAGACTAGATGTCCCTTATCGGAATTTGTATAGTAAATAAAGTAAACTTTAGTAGATCGTCCAGGCCGTACCTTAAAAAATGGGATATCGAAGGAACTAATCGTTAGGTACACAATTCTTCTGATTAAAGTGCGAAAGAGCAAAAATTCAGCTTCTAGTTTTGATTGCCGTAAAGTAAAGCTAGCGTTTCTTCTTTTGGTTGCGAGAGGTAGAAGATCGCGTTTTCTGATTTTGTTTGCCGTAGGGAAAAGGTAGCTTTGACGAAAAATCCGTAAGGTAAAAATGAATAAAAATCTGCGAGTGAGAAACAATAATAATAAATATATATAAATTCAGTAAAGTTGAGACGTATAAATTGCTGAAACCATCCAGCAAAATTGAAATCCAACCGTAAGTCAAAAATATATTACATAAACATATTAATTTAATTAAAAACATTGGTTGATTGAAATATATTGTTAAGCTTGAAATCATCCGTACTTGGTATCCTCTTCCGTAATCTTAAAGGAATAAAGAGATTTAAGCATGAAAAACTTTCGCTTAAGAGCAAAAAATATGAAAACAGTATTCGTGAAAATGTGCGAATTACTGTTGTAATAAAAACTAACCATGTATGAAATTATACTTTTGTTAGTGCGTTCTTATGTTTCTTTTATAATTTTTCAAAGCGTTTTCTTTTCTACTCGAACTACATATATATTTATGGCTTTCTGAACAATTGCATGCATTCGGTGCAAGCATTAGTGGAGCTCTTGTTTCCTCCCCACATTTCTATTAGGATCCGTAAAGCTGAAATAATAGTGCTTTTCTAGTGGGTTTTTTTTTTTTTTGTTACAAATGGCGGTGAATATAAAGCAGAATGTAAAGAAAATTGGAACAAGAAAAACTGAAATTGTATTCCTTTTGATATTTTATTTTCTTTATTAATTTCTACATTTTACTGTTTTTTATTTTTTCTTTTATTATTATACTTATAATAAATTAGTGAATTGTTCTTTTTTTTTTTAAAAAAAACCCTTAAAGTAATTGCAAACTTATTGAACGTTATAGATTCATAAACAAAATGTTTCAAAATTCATAACCGCGAAAACAAAAGCCAACGAAAAAAGAAAATACCACAAATGTTATCTATTTATGGAAATTATATGAAAACTGTAAAATGTGTCCATTAAATTTATAGTTTCTTTTTTCAAACCCCGGTTTATGCAGTTGGATATGTTATAAACGTAAATATATAAATAAAGAGAGGAAAGTATTGCAAAAATGTTAAATAAAAATGAGAAAGAAAAATTAATCGGTTTTAATCGAATTTTTGTTTACGCTAATTTACGTCGAGGCGGATACAAATATTCAACGAATTATTCTTGCGTCGTCTTTTGTCTGCAAATAATACGAATGGATACAAAATAATACAAAGACGAAGTACTATTGACAGAGATAGCAAAATTCTACTAATTTTCGAAAGTTGAAAAAAAGTTTTCAAACTGCTTACGCTAGCAGTATTGTCGTTGTCGTTTACTTGGCGAGCGACTCAGCAAACCCTACATCAGTTTGTTTACCTCGAAAGCAAAACTTCAATAGAATGATATAAATAAATGTTGAATACTAATAATTTTTTCAAAATCATAGTACTTCGGAAAAAGGTTTTTTTTAAATTATAATTTTCTTTTACTATTTTCAAAAAATTGGAAGATTTAATAAGAAAAATATATTACATTTATTATATTATATATTATATCGCTCTAAGCGAAGCTTTTGAAAAGCTCTTTATGAAGATAAATAATATTGGAGAGTTCTTTTGCTAATCACTAGTGGACCCATTGACCGGTTTAGTTGATCATTGATCACTGGCCGTTAGGATCGGAAAGAAAAATCGAGTTGGTTGTTGTTGCGCTAATAGTTTAGAATTTAAGTGTTTAAAAAAGCAGCAAATAAATCTTTCAATATAAATAAATAAAGAGAAGATTGAAATTCACTACCACCTTAAATTGAATTTTCTGACCAAAGGCTTCATTTCTTTGTAAATTTAAACTTATGATTATATAAATAGATATCAAATAGACTAAGAATTTGACTTCCCAACTTTAATTTGGCTTTCACCAAATTAAGAGCATTTAATAAATCTGATAGTCGCAAATACATAAAAAAATGCGATTTCAGATACTTATTTGAATTTAATATTACTTTTTTATTTTTATTTTTAAAAATTTTAGCAGTCGATAGTTCGGCCGTAAAGACGTGTTCAGACAAGAAACTCGCGCTGATGAACATAATGTACTAAACGGATTACGTGTTGATATTATAGAGAAATGGAAAGTTATTACTTTCATCTGCCCCAGCGGCAAATGCTGCAGATGTGAAATACTGCATAAGCAAAACCAGAATACCAAATATAAGCTGCATGCCAGTGCACCATTAGAATCAAGTACTTCTGCAGGACAAATTTCCTTCTTTCTATTAGATTTTCGAAAATTTATAAATTCTTATTGTTTATGGGTTATAAGTTTAATTAACAATGTTTCAGTACATTTTTCAAAACAATAGACACGTTGGGATCACGTCCTCATACCTTGCAAACGAAATACCAAATTTAGTATGTATTCGTTTGCAATGAGCATAAAAAGCATAAAAAATAATTAAATAAAAAACAAGAAAGCATATTGTTATACTACAAGCATTGTTGTATAATAGCAATCTTTAGAAACAAGTATACTCTATGGAATTGTCTGTTACTCCTTTTATTGTTCATTTGTTATTTCTCTCTCTTTCTCTCTCTCTTTCTCTGTATGTGTTATAATAAAATTTGTAAAATGAAAACGTTTTTTTTTTTTTGTACAAACACCCTTATATTACATGCATGCATCAATATACAATATTTATAAATAATTTAATTGCTAGGTTATGCAGTCAAACTCTTGCATAGTAACACTCTTCATTTTGTTAAAATAAACATTTAAATTAATTAAATATTTATCCTAAAGGCTCTTAAAAAGCACACACATAAGCTTGCATGTGACAGCACATACACTTACGCGTTTATTTTTATTTAATAAACTAAATATAATAACTTTGATATGTTCACAGGGCCGGCCCGACCGTTTGCTGCACGCAGGACAACTGCATAAAAATGTTGAACTGAAAAACAATATGCAGAGGATGAACCGGCTCAGTTACATAAATACTTGCCTATATGAATAATATTTTGGTTTGCATTTCCAAAATTGTCAGAGCAAAATGGATTTACACTGTGTTCCTTCTGCAGGACAATGATATATGCGTCAATGACGCCATATTGTATACATTAAATCAATGAAAATGTTCTGACTAATATAAAATATTAATTTCGATTTGTTCATCCTTCAGTTCATCATTGTTAGTTAGGTTCCTTAGCCAGTTGTGTTGAGATTTGGTAAATGCGTTGTAACACAATGGCTTCGGATCACATTTCGCTAACTCACTCTTATATGCAAGAAAAATGAGAGAATCCAAGGTTCCTATATATTTTTCTCTTCAGTAACGAAGCTGAAAGTGCATCTTACGTCTTCATCTGATTTTTAGCTTAATGTTGAAAGATATCGTTGCCACAGATATATATGACAAAATGCAAATCATTGCAAGAAATATGTCAAGCTAGGCTTGTCAAAGACCGTTTTAAGTTCTTTTTATGAAAGTGAGGTTTTTGCTAGAGCCATTGTTACTTCGTACTGAACAAAAGAGAAATATTCAATCCAGAGCGCATTTTAGAAGCAATCCAAAATCTGCAAAATTTCCTACGTTTTATAATAACGGTTTCACAAGACGATAACGTTTCGTCAGCTTATAAGAAGATTCATAATATTTATGTAGATGGAAAATCGGTCACATAAGACAGTAATATCGAAAACATTAATGGTCTAGAATAAAAGAAGGCCTTTGAATGCAGCATGTGTCAAAGACTTGATTGAAGCCACGCAAGGTACTGCTTTGCATTCCATCCAAAAATATTGAATACGCAAGACATCGTTTTCCATGGCGATAATGTCAGACTAGACATATATTTAATGATTCGGCAAAAATCGAGAGGGTTTGTCTGAAAAATCTTCATACATCCGTCCTTTTGGATTTTGCCTCCGATCACCATTTGAAATTCCAATTATCATAAAAATTAGATATGATGATTGACAGAAAAAAACATTATATTATAATGTACAACTGCTCATTAAACTATTTAAGGGTGACGTTTGTCTTGCTTTTCTGCACAATTTTTTGTCCACAGAAGAGCCATTAAGAGCATGCGCCTAAAATGACAAATTTGCTGAGACCGGCCTTAAAAATACTTTCGTTAATTAAAAACTGTTTATAATACTATACTTTTTTTTCATATTTTTATTACATATTAATGCTATGGCCCTTTGGCAGCGATCACTAGAGATATAAAAACAATGTCACTAAATGATTTTTTTTGAATATTTTTTTAGAACCGGTGTGCGTTCTAATCAATGGTTTCATTAAAAAAAAAACAAAAAAAGGAAAAAGAAGTATGTTTGACACAGAATTATAAAAATAAAAACATAAAAAACACCTTATGACATGAAAGAAAATTGTTAAAAATATCTGTTATGAAGTTTTCTTGATATTTTAAAGAACAATGTCAATGATTACTTGCTTGAATTTAGATACAAAAAAGGAAATATACTAAAAAAATTACATCAAAAACATTTGATTGAAATATTAAAGAAAGCGCAGTAATTAAACGCTTTTAAGAAATTTACTCCAAAAATTAATTAATCCATGTACCACAAGAAAGTCATGTATTTGCACATTGTGCAAGAAAAATTTGAAACGCGACCGTTGCACTTATTACCTACGGCCGTGACCATCTGTATCAAACATTAAATTACTCTCTGGTATGAATTACAAGCTATAGATTTTATTGATAAAGTAGTTCTTGAAAGATTCCGCTCGTTTTTAATTTCGTAAGCTTTTCATCGCATAAATGGAAACAAGTTGCAAACGACTGCAACGAAAATTGTTAACATCCACTATCAGATACGGAAGAAGAATTTTTAATAAGCTGCTATACGTTACGTTTTTTAAAATAATTTTTAATACATATATATTTTTATACTTTAATTTACTTATTTTATTAATTTAATGCGCAAGAGTAAATTTAAATACGTTCGACTATTTTCTGTAATAACTAAATAACATCTTGTATAGAAGAATCGAATTCACTCTAAATAATAGCTTTTCACATCAATGAATCTTTAGCGAATGCATACACTAGCCTTTTTCTACTTAGGTTCATAATTGAAAAATGTTGTAATATTTTCTTCTGTTGTACGGTTTCTGTTCAAAAGAAAAGTAGTGTCATTAATGGTAATGCTCCTAAATTTGAAAGTAAACGCAAAGCTCAGTGATATTTTAAAATTATAATCGATTATTTTAAGTAAAGCAAAATTTTTATTTCTCACAAAAATTTGTGACTAAACTTCGCCGACAACTTGACAAAACATCAAAAAAGTATCAAAAGTATGTAGAAATGAATTCAGAATTTTTGTATAAAAAATACAATTTCATTTTATGCAAATGAAGCAAAATATTTTATTCGCAATATTGCACATCGCTAGCTGTGCATTCTTCCAACCTGTTGGACCTGTTTTGCGGATGCTGCGTCTAAGAAGCTCTTGATTTTTTGAAGCAAACCAGCCATTGAACCATTTTCGTCTATTTTCGTAAATAGTGAAGCGTTACGCAGCAAGTACGTGTTACAATGATCTAAATAAATCATCTGGGCTACCACTTCCTAGTTGAGCGGTTCCAACTTGTTACGAACTGGTTTTGTCATATGAACGAATGGCTGGAATTGGACTAATAACAAACCATACCCTTCTGCTCACACCGGACACAGCAATCGATGTGGAAGGTATGTCTTGATTTATCCATAAATTTTTGATAAATTTTAATGCAGTCGGGAAAAAATTTTAATTTTACACAAAACTCGACAGTTTCAACTCTATTACAAAATATACTGCTATATGAAATTTGTACTATTATGAGTTGAAAACTTTATTAAATGTGACAGAAAGAAAACAGGGCCAATAACGCTTTGCGACGGTAATAACAGCTAAGGTTACCTATGAGCGAACTGCGTAATAAATGACTAAATATTAAATTTTAATTTAGAACCGCTAACAAATAGGAAAACAATTTGTGAAATTTTTTTAGTACCTTTTCCAACAACTTGGGATCATATGCGTCTGCTGGCGAAAATGTTCATAATACATACAAGAAACATAAACTTTAAAATAGTGTCGTTAATCACTTAAAAGCCTAATCATGTAACAAGATAATTTGATAATGCGCCATATAATAGTCTAATATTAAATATCTTATCTTATGGGTGGGTAACTACGATTCGACTAGAAGCTAATGTAATTTTCTTATTTGTTTTAAAGTCATTTCTTTGTATTTTTACGAGCTTCTTTACAATTTCCATTAAGTGGAAAACGCCAAGTGCAGTAAACAGTGAATGATACTTGTAAGTATAAGTGAGCATCACTTTGCAACCGTTTCGCTTTTTCTAAGTTTTTCTCTTTCTCTCTCTCTCTCTCTCTCTCTCTCTCTCTCTCTTACCGCCTTCAGAATGAGAAACGTTAAAATTGGACAACACTACAACATTCCACAAAAACAAGCAATTACAACGAAAAAGAAATCTTAAGGTTATAAAAATGTTTTGCGAATTACATTCCTTCAAATCTGAAGTTTAGAAGAAAAACGTTAGAAAGCTACGATTGCTTATAATATGAACGTATATCTATATATTTGATGAATGAATGTAAGCACAAGTGTTTCAAACTGGTCCGAGAAAGTTTAGAGCGAATAAATTGAAAAAATCATTTAAAAACTATGTCCGAAATTATGGTTTGCATTGGATAAAACTGTAATAATAAAAATTTTGTTGCATTGAATATGTTCTGCAGTTATAATAAATTAATAAATAAATAAAATTAATAAATCTTCGATAATAAAAACCCATTCGGACTATAGTTTTGCGTAGTGGATTATATCTATCAATATTGTATAGAATAAAAAAAAAAACAAAAAAAGGAACTACATAATCAGAGCTAGCAAAACGAAGAAGTGCAGTACGATGCTATCAACATGATTACAGCTTCGTTTAGTTCATCTACCATTCAAACGTAGGTACTCTTGGTAAGTGTGAATTTATTTAATTTAAATTATACATGTTTATCAAAATTTTGAACGAAGGGAAGCTAGCGCAACGCAAACAATTAACTGAATAGGGGACTAAGAAATCTAACAATAAATGCGAACAGTATTTGCCAACAGGGCTGTAATTTAATTTCGGAACCTTTTGCACTTGGTTTTTGAACATTTAGGGAAAGGAATCTTAGCTTACTTTAGCTTCAATCATTTCCGCTTTTGTGTTCGCAATTATGCCCGCGTAAATTCTTTCCAAACATAAAACGGTGCGGCGTACTCTAAAGTGTGTGCTACTTCGTACAACGGTTTTCATTTTTCTTTTTTCTTCTCTTGGATGATGATAGAGCACAATGCCAAACGTAATACTTTAATCTCATAAGTGCATCAGTATGAAGGCTGCTGTGTGTGATTATATGTGCGTGTTTTAAGGAAGGAGAAGGCGGAGGAAAGAGTAACTTGAAACATGCCCTGCAATCAGAATATCAGCATTTGTCTGTGAGTGTGTATACGTATGTCTGTTATCAGACCAATAACGACTGAAATGAAGAAACTGTAAAAATGCAATCTCACGTACGTGCTAAATAGGTTTTTTTTGGACTCTCTTTCCCGGGAGCCGTACACTTCGTTCACAGACACACTCTTGTATATTTTTAACGCATTTCCTTCCATCAACTGACCAGTAGCAATAACCTTGGAAGCAATGGAATTTCATTGTGATTTTCCCTTTTGTTTACTTTGTCTCTGAAACATTAAAGAAAAATTACGTTAAATTATTGTTAAAAATTCTATTTTAATTTTTTTGTAATAAGGATTTTTATTTTATTTACAATAAGTTTCGTTTTTCTTTTTCTCATTCGTTTTCTTAAGAACGTTTGCTTTCATTGAAAGAAAGTAAAGCGAAGCAGCGAACCAAAGAAAAATGCTCTTATTTAAAATTCATAAGACATTGCTATAGCGTTGAATGCAGGTTTACGTACGAGTCTGCAATACATGATATCTTATACTCTTTATATGCATGTACAGCACAAGAGTAATATATGTGCGTATTTCTTTTTTATTTTGCATTTTTTATTTCTTATTTTTTATTTTAATGCCCACTTCTAGGCGGCAGCTGAAAAGCGACGCTAGGCTTTTAAATTTTTTAATTTTTCTTTTTCTTCTACTCTCGACTTTGGTCTCTTTCTATGCATTTTTCAAACTTGTTTTACCATTTATTGCATTAAGCATTAATTTCAAATTCTCAACATGCTTTAGCATATTTTTGGCTAACAACAGAAAAAAATACTTATATAACCAGATAGTAATTAGGTTGGGAAAAAAAGAATTCATAGAGATAATATAGAAAGATATGTTGTACTGTTACGGTTCTGAAGCATCTTTTCGTTTCAGTTGGCACACATTTAGTTTAGTTTTCTAGATGTTGGAAGCTTTACGAATAAAGAAAAATAAACATGTTGCACGCAAATCTAATGAAGAAGTTCCAAGAGTGTCCGAACACCTCTATTGTTGTTAATATTTCTGATGGTCATATTGCGGACACACCAAACTCAGTTGGCAAAGACTAACAAGTTTACGATGTTGATTGCTTAGCCAAGGTTTCGATTAAACTTGAACTTCGAAACGATGATGGTGAAGAGATCTCAGTCACAATTAAACACTCAGTTAGACCGAACAGTTCCGAAATAATCAAAATATCTATCTAGGAAGCTTAATATTTGAGTTCCGTTTGCACTAAAAATTATAAAGAATTGATAAATACATCTAGAGTTGTTTTATGAGCAACCATATGAAGTTCTGTGGGCGTCAAAAAATGCAGTTTTCGGAAAAATGTCCAACACATAAATAATACAAAACGAAAAATGGAAACGGAATTTATTTTCTTGTGAAAACACTTTATTCCCACCCTTATATAAACACTCAGTTTATATAATTCAGGTTTATTTACAGACTTAGTTTCTTGTATGTTTTCTTCGTTTTCGTTTTTCTACTAATTTCTTAAAAATTAAAATGAAATTACACAAATACTTAAATAGCATATAAAAACTCATATACATGCATACGTAAAGGCTCTATGAAAATCCTTTATAAACATTTATACATAAGAGCTACGTACACAAAATCAAAAAAAGCAGCGTACAGTATGTCTGTTATTTGTAAGTAAGAAAGATTTATGTTGTTGGTTTTTCTGAGTTTTCAAAAGTGGTAACACATACATACGCGCACACACACAAACACACACACATACACTTAATCAACCACATATGTACACACACAGGCACACACAAACGCATCATATTTAGAATATTTTCTGTTCTATTCTCAAGAGTCTGTGGATATAAAGACACTGGCTAACGCATTGCTACCGGTTGCACTTATGTTTTGTTCGAAAGGAGCGGTTGTTTAAAAAGTCATACGTTGAAGGCAACTGAACGAAAACACAAGTAACTAAACCAAAAACTTAAAAAAATACAAATAATTTCTGTCCACATTGCGTTCCTAGGAGAATGCAAATGTAGAGTAAATCAAGTGTGGGATTTAATAAACAATTGTCCAACTATATTTTTTTTTTACAATTTGGGTTTGGTTAAAAGCAGAGTAATATTATGAATATAAAAAAAATTCTAAGTTTGTTTGCCTCAGTTATGTTTGAATTAACGTAATACAACGTTCAAAAAATCATTTATCTTTTTGCATTCCCATGGCGTTTAATTAAATATAACAATCTTATTTGTGAAACTATTTCTTACGCCTACCAAAGGAAGAGAAGCTACAATAAAAAAAATCCCAATTTTACAAGCACGTGCTTCCGTAACAGTGTAAAACGGTACAATAACAAACAATTTTTGTGAGAAATCTGCAACAACTCATTGCATTTTCTAAAATTTAGCTAATAGTTCTCTCTAAAATGTGTACTGTATCCTCGGACAAAGACAATGTGCAGTAGTTTTTTTGATAAATTCTAACGTGCCTAAAATCTAAAATTTCTATTTTCAATATACGATAGTAAAAAAAAAACCGTTGAAAATTAACCGTGTCCAGCTGGCCATCAATCTCAACGTTTTATACCTGTTAAGAAACAGCTAAACAAGCAAGCGAAAACTGGGTGGCCAATAGACCGCGTGAGATCAAATTCGAAAACCGCCGTCATTAAGTCATTGTAGTCATTGTCACACGGAATTCCTTTGCGAGATAAAAACAAAATTTTAGTTTCGTTCGATATAGTTAGTAAAGGAAATTATTTTAAAAAGTACAGGACTTTTCACTCCTTGTTGTGCATATAAACTGTGTTATTTTATATATATTTAAAAATATTTAAGAGAGTTTCGAGAGATACAATACTCTCTGCTACCGTAGTTGATCCACGATTACTCACTGAAGTGCGAAATATGGTCGGCATATGTAGTAAAATTTTGTTGCATTTTGTTTTTTTTTATATTAAAACACAAAAAGGGTAAACAATAATAACAATTGTTCACAAATTAACTTTTGCTTTAAAATGATTTTAAAAAGAAAATTTTCAACTATTGCATCAACGCTTAGTCTTTCATGTCTAAGAAAATTTTAGTGAAATTTCGTTTGCTATATAAAGTGAAGCAAACTTTCAACAATATTTTTAACTCAAATTTGACAAATTGTGTACGTGTGAAAACATATGTACGGATATGTGTACACATGTGTACTGACATTGTTAAAGTTGTACAAAATAAATTTGTGTTAAACTTCTTCTTTTTTTTTTTGTTACCACTTCTGCCTTTGCTTCATCATCGTCATCAGCATCAGCATAGTATGTGTTATATTTTTTTTCAGTAGTTTAGCTTTTACTTGGTTAACATTAAGCAAGATGTTGTGTGAGCAACATTAAATTCAACAAAATTTAGTGGTGTAGGAACAAGTATATATATGCATTTGCAAGCGTCTATGCAAGTGCAAGGGGTAACATAACATAATAAGTTGTTGTTGTTGTTGTTTTTGTTCTTGTTTAAACATGAAGGTAAACACTATAAATGTTTTGGTGTGTAAAAGGTTATTAAGACAACGTAAACATACAACTGCAGTAAAAGGATGAGCGCAGTAACATGGCAACTACCAAAAACAAAAACAACAAAAATAATAATAACAATAACAACAATAACACGTTATCTACATGCACTTGCATGTTTGCATACAAGATGAGGGCTCACCAAAACATATACAACATTTCGTTTATAATACCAAAACATATGTGTGAGGTTAAAGCATGCGGAAGAAGGAAATCATTTAAATTATAAAACAAAAAACAAAACAAAAATTACGAAAGAGTAATTACAAAAAAATTAATAATTAATTAACTTAAAATTTAAGGATGCAATTTTCCAAGCTCCTGGTTTCTTAAATCTATTATCAATTTTTATATGCTTTTCGCTCAAATAACTATTTTTGTTTTTATATTCTAAGTTTCCCATAAGCAAAGCCACGTAAAATTCCTGCAGCTAAAGGGTATAGCACAAAAAAGACGGAACGATCGAAATAAGACAAGCTTTCTGAACAATTTTACTGCGGAGTTTAAAAGTCTTTTCAGTACAGGAAGGATTTCGAAATTTTCAAATTTACTTGAGTAGTCTTAATATACAACAGCAATTGATAATGTCGACGCGCAAATCGATCAGTTCGACGCGCAAATCGCTCATCGATCTTCCTCTGTCAACCCTGTAATTTCTTTAAATCAAACAACAAAAGCAATGAAAGTCGGAAATGCAATTTAAATGGTTCACAATTAGCGTCGATATACGCCGAATAAGATAACAGTACTAAATGGAAAACTATTATTTTAGGTAGAGAAAGCTCTAGATAATCGAATTTCACCGTTATGTACATTGGTTTTTCCCATTAGTCTTAAGATTTTTTTTTTTTAGTTTCATTAATCATTTTTTGTCATTTTTGCTTGTGGAAGCTACTAATCAAAATTAACGGAAGCACCTAATAGAAAATCGGAGCTGGTTATTAAGAATAAAAGAAAAAATAAAAAGAATAAAATTTTAAAAATGAATAGTATTTTTTTTTTTTTTTTTTGTAAAACAATACTTTATGTAATGAGATATTAAAGCTGACTGAGAACTACCTACCATTTCAACTATACAAACAAACTATATCTGAAGAGTAATGAAAAATAATCCGTCTAAGCTTAAACTTTATGTCGTTTGCGTAAATTTATTCAGGTAGCATGTGATTTTAATTTACTATCATTTAATATGCATATTGCATGTATAATGAGCACATTGTTAAATTCTAATAAAGGTCGTTTGTTTTTTCTATTCTCAATATATAGTTTAATTCTATATGACGAATATTACTGAAAGTTCTTTGGTATATTAGTTTTCTTAACTGTAGTACGCTCTTTTTTATACGAAAAATAAAAATAGATACTACTCATACTATATTAAGAGGGGAAAAAAAAAGAAAATAATCGTGTGCGAAGTCCAGAAATATACTAGAAGGGATCTATCAAACAGATTCTTCTTAAAATATTTACATGCAAATATATTCCATCCTAAACTCTACGCCTACATTAATAATAAATTCTTTTTAAAGCAAAATAACGCAGAAATATGCGCAAAAGCGTTGCAATACATACTGTGTTTTTGTGCGAGTCTATAATCGCAAGAAGGACAGTGTAAGCATATTCTATATATATTCTATATATATGTATGTATATATATATATATTCAACACAAGTGAATATTTTTCTTTAGAAAATTTTTTTGCCTATTTGAATATCCTACGCATTTATGTTTCTTTTTGCTAGGAAAAATCTAAATCGAAATTTTGCTCGTAGAGAATTTATTAATGAACTTAAATGCAAACATATTTTTAATTAAATGCTATCACTCACACACAGAGAGTGCTATTGCTAGCAATAGTTTATTCACTGCACTTGACATGGTATATAATAATTTAATGTACAGAAATTTGTAAATATAATATTTATTTTATGGTCCTTTACAAATAAAGGGAAAGAGAAAACAGAGAAAGAAAAACATTTTTCTTTTTTTTTTCTTTAATGTCCTTGTTCATGAACATTTTTAACTGTCCGGGAGAGTAAGCAACTAATGGTCAACATAAAAATCAATTGAAGCAAACGCTGTAAGTACACTTATGCACAAGTACAAACGCACATGAACACATACACAGAAAAATACATACATCTTCATAAGTGCAGCAAATAGTTTTAATGTGCTTACAAGGACACCGATACACAAGCACATGTGCTACCATCTCAGATGAAAGGAAAGCTAGGCAATACACGGTTGCACCGAATGCTTTAGTACTCATCTTTAAGTTTTCACATATTTATTGTTTTAATAACTTTTTGCATTAAATGTACAGCTAATAGGTATACACTAGCTTTGTCATTCGAAAGTTTCAAATATGAAAATATTTTAAAAAATCGAGGATCGTAAGACTCTGAATAATATTTTAAACATTTCTGATTGTTTATTTGTTTTTGGAAAGCACAAGATTCATCAAATTTGAGACATAAAGCTACAGTTCGAAATCTGTTTTCTGCACTGAGTATATTAGATAAAAAATAAACGTTATCCGGTAAAATATTAAACATGCGACTTTCTCGCTTTGTATCATTGAAATTTTTAATGTTAAAGAATTTGAACTTGAATGTAACTCTCTTCAATAAAATGTTGCTTGAACATTGCTCTTTAACTGTCTTTTCGCACCAATACCGCAGTCACAAAGAGACATAGTTGATTTAATTGATTCAATTTTTTATGCTGATTCAAAATTATACACTTTGTTGAGTTTTGAACGTGCGTTTGCAAATGTTGCAAACGAAGTGACAAATTTCGTATGCAAACATCTGGTGGTGAGACTAAAAGTAAAAAACAAAAAAAAAAAAAAAAGAAAGGAATGGAAAAATGGAAAATAAGAACAAAAGGAATAAAAAGAATCTACAATAAAAATAAAGAGAAATTTTATGGACCTCGCATACGTATGAAGGAGTAACAATAGAAAAACTGTATATACAGTTAGATATATAAGTGCTTGAGTATTAAAATCAATGAAATTGCTTGTGTCTGTATATTGTTATATGCATTAATCTATTATTTGTACGATATGTATGCACTTTGCTTCTCTTTGTCGGCTAAAGTGCTCTAATTCTCCCAAAGATGGCTTTGGTTCGTTGCTTGGTTGGCTGTTAAATTATGATACTTTAAAATGGATAGATTTCAGAAACGTGTTAAGAATTTTAATTAAAACGTAAGCAAAACCCGATACCACATATTAACAGTAGCAGCATAACAATATACATAACAGCGTGTGGTTTCGGAAATATAAACTCTCAGCTATCTCATCCCCATTAGCGGAAGATATTAAATAAAAAGAAAACAATTATCTTCCTAGATATAAGATATTTAATATTAGTAAAAATATATCGAATAAAATGACTATATAAATTTGTAAGCAACTAAGTAACGGGTGAAATAGAAAGTATGAAATTAAATATTTTTATTTAAAAGAAAATAAAATAATAAGATAGAACATAACTTCACTTCTTTCAAATAAAAAATTTAGAGCAAAGAAGCCAGAATAAGAAGAACAATGCCGAGAACAAGTAATAAAAAAACGTTAAATAACGCAAGCTTTGGAAGTATATTTACTTTCAGTGATTATTTGCCACATAATGGTGTTATCAGACTCGTTTTTAAACAAAATACTTATGGAAGCCTTTAAATGGCTCAAATGCGCTACCGATAAAACTATATTTAAGTTTTAACTCTATCATTTGTGGTAAGCATGGGTGAACCTTTAAGAATAGATTTAATCCCGTTCGCATTTCTAATGCTTTACTATGAGTTGCTGGGTATAAAGTATAAAACAGAATTTTCTATACATTTTGGTGTATAGACTTGACCCAAGGGTGAACGTTGTTGAAAGTGAATGGTCTCGATCCATTTTTGCGAGCGCTTTAGATATAAAATTATACGAGAAAAAATTCTCATCTTTAAAATTTCTTTTCATCTTAAATTCTTTCGCATAAGAGTTTTTACACAAATTAACTCTTTACACGGCACCAAGTTGCAAATTTACTATTTTACGACGAAATTAGCACCAAATAGTGATTTGTCATTTTGTGCGTTACCTTTTGAACTACATTAACATAATTTTTTAATTCCCCTGTCTTCAATTTCATTTCTCACCGCGTCTTCCCTTTTTCCTTTTCAGTTATTTTCTTAGTGTGAATCTAAAAATCAATACTAGAAGAAGGAAGTGGTTAAATTTAGCTTTTCAAACTTCCTAAGCTTCTACTTTCATCGTGCTTTACACGTCTATCTCCGTTTTAAATTATTCTTGCTGGGCTTTGAAGCACTTTCACATATCACAAGACTTTTCAAAATATTCGAAATATTCTCACCTCAAGGAATATACATTCTCAGCTGTAATAAGTGGTTATATGGTAAATTGGACCCGAATAATGATTTTAATATTCTAACTTTACATCCCCGCAAAAGTGTAATTAAGATACATACCATTAATATAATAAGATAAAATAATAATTTTTTACGGAGGATATTTTTATGCTATTTTTTCTTGCTTCGGCGTTGGATTGCCATTGACCTCTCTTAGGTGATTTGCTAGTGATAATGAAAATATATAAGAGGCGCATTGATTGTCGATAGGCCGGCAATGGCGATAACTCTATCTAACTAAGCTTTAATTCAAAATTTTTGTCGATTATTGTCGAGAAATATTGAAAGTGGTAACTTGTTTACATTTAACAACTTTGTTGCAATACCGGACATAACATGAGCAATAATTTTCTATATTTGAAAAGCCGTAGAGCTAAAAGTCAAGCCTCTTTTGTATTTGGAAACTTTTACTTCTTTTCTTTGTTTTTCTTCTCTTCATGTTTGGCCATGATTAGCGAGGTTATACGCGAATTTAGCTTATGGAAAAAATATTTTCACATTTTTTCTGAGTTTCACCAGCATTAGATTTGTAAACCAACGGACCGACGACACCAAATTGACTTTTTATCTAAGTGATAGATATTTCTTGGCTGTTCATAGAAACTGAATATATTTTTAAAGTTATTTAATAATATGAATGCCTTAATAAGCTAAATTGTGTCAGTATTTCAAGCTAATTAAGGAATGTGTACCGGTATGTGTTTACATCTGCTATATAATATACACTTATGGGTATGTGATACGCCATTATGCGTGTTTTACTATGCGTGTCAAGTTTATTCAAGTAGCTGTGCACTCTTTTCATGTATATATCCTAAGTATATCATTATCAACCGCAAACTAATTCACCCACATATTTTACATACAGTCAACCGGTATTTGGAATACGTGCATTATGCATGTATGCATACTTATCAGTGCCTGTTTCAACCACAACTATTTCTGAGTTATGTAGACCTGCATGCCATGATATGTGTATGTATATATATATACATATATATATATAGAACATTTTTTCTTCTTAAAATTTTTTTATGTCATTTTTTTTCTTAGTTTTTTTCTTTTTTTGCTTCTTTATTAAAATATTTTAATTTTTGTTGTCGGAAAACGTTTTCCTCTAGTCGCTTTTAGAGTATGTTTATAGGTGTATGCACTATACTTTATAAAAATGTATTTTACATAACGATCTTGTTGTCTGCAGCAATTTAGTTTAAGTGTTATTTGTGTTATATGAAAATAGAGAAGAAATCATCTTTTCAGAGTAACACTACGATTCATATAATACAAAAAACAGAGTCAAGGTAAGTTAGTTAATGTTTCGTTTATATGAAAGGAAAACAATTTAATATGAAATTAAATTGAAATTGAAATAAACAAGAGATACACAATTTATGTATACATTTCGAGTACCCAAACAAACCAAGAAGTTCCAACTAAATTTGATTTGTTAAATATTCGAGTCAGAACGTAGGAGTAACATTTAAAAAACGTGTCTGGAGAACACGCATGAGGATCCGTTTAGTTGATGGACGAAGAGCAAAAGAAGAGGCACAGATGCTGTTGCGAACAAGTACAGAAATTAAAATTAGCATAATAAAAGAACAACCGAAGACATTTGCTCTCCTCTTACATAAAATTTGAGTAAACTTGAGATCACATGGTATTATCTAAGCAGATTTCTCAAAGACTTTCCAAGTTAAATCAGTTTAATCTCCATAAAAATGAAAAAAGTTAATATAATGTCACTGCTAAATTCGAGATAATAAATTTTTAATTCTAATGTGGTTCAATTTCGAACATGTGTATTTGGATTAACATTAAAATATTTTAAAATTTCTTGTGTCTTGTAATTATCCCTCGGCACTTGTGACCTGAAAGAACCGTGCATTAATTTGAAAAGATGGTGCTGTACTAGACAGCGTTTTATTAATTATCAAACTCTTCTGATATATTTTTTAAATCATTATTCAAGCGCAAAATAATGAAAAAGTAACAAAATTAGAATTCACAAAATTTATGGATTTGCATAAAAATAAAAAGTAAAAATGTAAGTAAGCAAATTTATGACATAGATTTAATATATTTTTTGGTCTATCAACGATCTTATGCTTAGTTGATAAAGTATAAATTATGCAAAAAACACTAGTTGTACTAAATAAAAAATATAAATATACACCAAAACATACTACGTAAAAGTAAACTATACTTTGATTTATCTTTAACAGAATAGATGACGATGGAAGTAATACGTTTGATCTGCCTAGAACACTTATTGAATAGAATACGAATCAAAAACTATTTGCGCTGCAGACATACATCAAGCGTTTGCAATAACACTAATAGCATCGTAGGGGATGAATTTGAGATATATAATGCATTAATGAACATAAGGAATAAAACAGTTCGCTCTGACGGCATAGCGCTAAAGTTTCGAAGATTAATGCTTCGAAGTATATTCAGACCATTGGTTTCTATTTTAAACAACGTCATTACCGGATCCATCCTTGCAAGTCGTTGGAGTAGAGGAATAATACCATAAAAGTGCCAAAATCTAAACTTCCCCGTACAATATCGGATTGCCGAGCAATTTGCTTTCTGAATGCCACTTCTAAGAACAATTAGATTCTGGGAATTACATTAATTGTTGCTTGTCGGGATTCAGGAATGTTACGGGTTTGATGCTAGATTCGGTTAGAGAGTGAAAGAGGGTGCAATTTTGGGACCAACTCTGTTCATGATTTATGTGAATGATTTTTACTACCAAAATTAAATTGTGTAAAATGTATTTACACGCTAATGATATTCAGTTACGGGCGGATGACACCGCTTAGAGTATTAATTGCGTTCAGAGCCATGTTACTATTGGCTCACAACGGGTTATAGACTGATCGGTGTTAAATTGTTTGTCTATGAATCCTCCAAAAACAAGGGCCATGTGGTTCATTCCGAATAGTCTTACCCTTTGCTCAAGTTTATGTAATGACAGAATAGAGTTTGTGTCTTATTATAGAACTTTAGCCGTGTACACTGATAATATGTTAAGTTTCGACAAGCACGTGAACCATATTACGTTAAATGTATCTTATGTAATTAAAATAATAGGCTGTGAATTTAAGGATTTCATTAGGATGAGAATTATTCTCCAGTTTTATAAAATATGTAAGATGGGGTCTCCATTTTACGTCCTCGAAAGAGGACCTAGCTTTGGTCAGTCAGCTCAAACCAATTCGTTAAATCATCCTAGATACTTTACACTTGCCATAAATCCATCGTTTGTAGTTCGAGCAACTAGATTGTGGAATCAAATAGTACCTTTTAAGGAGAGAAAATTTCCAAGATCGTGTTCCAGCTTTAAACACCTGGCTTTATCTTAGTTTTGAAAAAAGTTTTTCTGTTGCTGCAAATTAATCACTACATTTCTTTTTGTTGTTATGTCATTTTGCGTATTTGTGCAAATATTGCAGGTGCGTTATTTAATGCAGGAGAATGTTTTATGTATAATACATTTTACTGCGAAATTTATAAATTAATTAGAAATTTAGATTTAAGACAGTCATGTACATTACAAAATAATTTTATAATTGTATTTCCCGGATTAACTAGGCCCTAATGTTATAAATAAATATCAAAATTACTGATAATTGTGTTCAAAATGCGCACGTTTCCGACGAAAATGAAAATCAAGAAACCGATTTATGTGTAAACTACTTTGGAAAAAACTTTCTCGACACAAATCACAGGATTCTATCAAAAATAGGCCCTATCTACTTAGAGAAAAAAGCCACGCAGGCGTTTAGTACTTTAGCAAAAACTAAAACCCCTACATACCCAGCAAACCAACGATTCGAAAAGCAGATATGAACCATCAGATTAAATTCTTTATTCCAAGCGACATCGTGAACTATAAAGAATTTAGCACTACGTTAAGGAACGAAACGGCATCTTCAACATCTCAAATTAAATCAAAGACCATTACTCCTTCTCTAACAATCTCCAACCGTTTTAAATCAACAACATTATCAAAAAACAAACGTGTAACCTAATCTGCTGAACAACACTCTACTTCGAAATCGTAAAGAATTAATTAAAAGAATAAAGCTAGATGACAAAGGGCGCAAGTTTTTTCTTACTTACAAATTGAACAATCAATGTCTGAATAATTACATTCACTAAAGCCTGGTCAAGACTTTAAAATATTAACAATTTCAATGAACTCTACACGTTAATAAGAGATTTTAATACTGGTTTTACTTCGCTTCAAGAAACCCATTGTAAGGTTTGTTTTAATCCAATCCCAGGCATGTTTCCCAAATCCAACATCCCTCATATTTAAATTCGTCCGTAGCTATCGAAATTAACTTGAACAACAAATTTACAGTGTTCTCACTTTGCATCCCCCTCGCAAGTCTGGTTCCAAAGCGAACTTTGTAATTTATTGTCCACACTTTCTCCACCGCTCCACTGGAATGCTGTTGAAGATTTTAACAGTAGAAACACAATTTGAGATTTTACGAGGAAGAATTCTAGTGGTATCATATTGGAAAAAACACCAATTGAAAGCAATGTTTGCATTTAAAATCAACACACTTGTGAACACTTAATGCATTTTCACATATCGACGTAACTTGTTGCTCTCCATCATCTCTTCCACTTATTTCGAGGTGCACCTCAGGCGATTTTCATAATAGTGACCGCTTCCTAATTAGCTTCCATCTAAAAGAGAAAAACAAACCAAATTTCTTCTTGATAAAGCTGATTCGATTAATTCCTCTAAGCAGGGCGAACGTTATAGATTTCAATGGAAATGCAGCTGCTTATTGCCGAAAAAATAATAAAGATTTTAAAATAAGCATTATTTTTAAGGAAGTTACCATTTTTGTTAGTAAATTCAAACATCTACGCGCTTGAGAAAAATTCATCAAATCGCTATTTTTTGTTTGATTTCACAGTTGAGAAGACTGAAATTACCCGCACGGTAGATCGTTTTATGAAGAATTTAAAATCATGATGTTTACTTGAATCTTTTTACGAGAAAGATTTAAGCACGAAAGCAGATTAATATAAGACCATTATTAAAAGAATCTATCGTATTTTCAATTAAATATTGCCAGCAGGCGCTATTTATAAGCATACATCCTTTTAGATCGGTCTACAAACACGATTCTCTGCTACAACTTTATCTGGCTGCTTGCCGGAAATTTAATTTCGTAAATTCTATTGAAAATGAAATTTAGTTTATACTAGTTGGACAAAAGCATTTATTCTAACGCGAACTTTGGATACCCAATAATAAACCAAAATGTGTAAAGCCAGCTAATCTTCCTTTCTAAGGAAAGTTTGAAAGCTTCTTCACATTAATGATTTATGTGCTTGCCACGAATTGTAAGCAATATTACGTATAGATTAAAAATAATTCATATAAATATATCAAAATAAATGACTCCCTTTAAAGGCGTCTCTGTTATAAGAAGGACACGTGTAAGCGCCTTATACCTATTTTCGTTTTTGTTTTTTTATATTGAAGCAAACATTTATTCGTCAAGTTTTACAGTTCAGTTGTAAGCCAAACGAATTTTCCTTTTACCTGGACAGACGAATGTGGCTGAACCAGATTTAGGTCACATGCTTCACTTAAAGAGTTTTGTCTTTATACGACTTCTAGTGGCTACTTGCAAGCGAAGTGAACAGCTTTAAATGCTTCCATATTCTGTAGTGGGACTCTACTAACATGTTCTCAATGCAACAGAAAACGAAAAATACATACAATATTAAATTGCTGAATACATATGTGTGCTGAGGTTGAAACAAACAAACAAAATGCTTGAAAATTTTGAGTAGAAAAAATATAATAAAAGTAAAAGTATGCTTGCACATACGGACACGCAGACACACACACACACAAGCCCATAGACAGAAAGCATACACAGATACAAAACAATAATATTGCAGTACAATTTAATGTCAATGTTGTTTACATGTACCAAACATTTGCATATATGAAAATTCCTTTTCGAGAACAACATTTCATTTCTATTGTTTATGCAGTTACTCCTGTTGTTTTTTGTTTTTTTGTTTTTTTTTTGCCTTTGTGGCACACTGCCAAAACAATGTGCAACATAAGTTGCCTAGATTCGTAAAGTTTTAGTTTGCCGGTATAAGTTGAAAATGTGTAGTCGCACATACACATGCCCGTGGAAAAGCTAATAAACGTTGAAAAAACAAATCTTGGTCAGAGGCCAACACATATAGAAAAATAACAACACTTTGTTGAAAATAGCAAATTATTAAAAATACTAAAAAATGTTAAGTAAAACGAAAATTAAAAACGGTTTATGAAAGCTTTTATAAGTCTTCCGAATGTTCAAAAAAAAAGTTGTTTTTAGAAGAACTAAGAAAATTAAAAAAATTTTCCTTGTTTTTTTTTATAGAATTTTCATTTTAGCACTTGTTCTCTTAGTTTTCATAACTTTTGCCGTTCGCATGAATTTTGTTATTTCGCGACTAATTTTATTTGCAATCAACTAATTTCGCGTACACACGCGCCTGTTATACCAAACAACTAACTCTCAATTAAACCTGTAGTCTAATAAAATATAAACACATAAATAAACTCTATGCATACAAATAAAAGCAGCTATACAGACCCATACATATACGTATGTAAAACTCGTACCAATAGAGTGAAGAAAAATTTAACGCCATGCTGCGATCGGCGTGCGTTTAAATTTATTGAATTATCTACGCGTGCATACACGTAGGCACGCATTTTGACCCAACAGCAATTAAACTCATCCTGAACGGTCTCAAAAACGTAATAGCCAGTAAAAACAAGAACAGAAACAACAACAGTATGTTCATCAATAGGAAAAATATAGAGAAATGTTATTGTTGCATCAAACTATCTATCTATACTTACATATATATCGAGAGAGAGAGAAAGAGAGAGAGATTCGGAAATATGCGTAAGGGGCATTACACGATAGTCTAACCAACACAACTACGCAATTTTTAATGGTTGATGTTCTTGATAACTAGTTTGCTTATACGATGCGTGTTGCATGTGATTATGCATTGGATATATTTGTTGTTTAGTAACGTGCGCTCCGTTTACGTTTACATAAAGTTGCTTTAATGTCTAGCTAGGCAAGCACATCCAGTTAATGCGAATACATACATGTATGCTTACTTCTACCTACTTTCGTTCGAATGTGCAGCGCGAAACCAATGTAATTGTCTGTTGAAATGTTCGTTTTGTATGCACGCATTATTATGTCGTCATTGCGGTTTTCGCGCATTTATTTATTATTATTTTTTGTTTTGTTTTGTTTGATTTGTTGCTTTAATCTTGCTAGCAGGGTGTACTGTACAGTTGTACACTAGGTCTATTTTACCATAACATTTATTCTTTCTACTAATACTAATAAAGTAATGAAAAGATGTGCAATTTCGTGGCGATTTGTCTATTTAATAGTGCACAATTCAGGTGTCAGCATTATTTTTGTAATGAACAACAACGAAGGATCATATAATAGTAAAACTCTTTCAAAAAGGGGATTTGACTCAATAAAAATTCTTTATGAACGTTACATACATGAAGATGTCCACTTTTTTAATGATTTTTAAATGTGTGGTCGTGTTTCAGTTCGCTTGTTTAAATCTAGGGCAGCAGTTATTGAATAAATAATTATTAGATCCGTAACGACATTTTCGCTAATTTAAAATGTATAACGTGTACCTAGTTTATACTATAGTAGGATATATTATGACTTATTAATGTTAATATGCTTTTTTTGATCTTAACGATTTCTTCGTAGGATAACACGGCATAATTTTTTGAACGATTGAGATCTAGATAAAAATGAATTCACTGTGCATTTCCGTTTGGCGAGCCAACTAGATTATAATATATTGTTACCTGCGTTAGAACAACGAAACTATTTACTATCTATGACCAATAAAGCAATCAGCTGAAGGATTATCAAGAGAGAATAACCAATTAAGAAAAATATATGAAAGGATATGAAAACACGACTTCACGAACGCATCGCTTAATAACACGTTGCAATACTGTCAAAAGTTGAAATTACCTCACATAGATGTGATATCCTCATCACTATTCATTTTAATAACTCAACCGCTAATTTTTTCCTTAAGTATCGCAACAATTTTTTAACTTTTTTTGACCCTTCTTAAGTCGGCCTTCATTATTCTATTTTTTGGATATTCTTTTTAATATGCCAGACCTTTATCCCTGCCGAGAAGACATCGGCATCAGTTAATATATCAGCCATTGTCGGTGGTAACCATTGCTGTTTGGAATTGTGGCTTATTGCAAATAAGACTATTTATACGCATTATTGATTGTATACATAATTTATAAGGTGGTAAAACGGGTTCGGAAGATGTTCACCGATGTATCCAAGTTCATGCGACAGAAAATTAAAACGCATTTTCAAACAAGTTGATTTGGTATGGTAGAAAGTGATGACAGTAGCGTCGTTTTACCCCTGAATGGAGGTTTTCCACATGTTTCTAATATCTCTACAGTTTGCTGATTACGCACGTAGTGACCGGCAGCGTTAAAAATCTAGCGGCTTTAATATACTGAGTAGTATGAGATATGATTTATCGGAAGAAAAAGGGACTTACTTCAATTATAAATTTAAACGATTATGATGTCAGAGGGAAGAACTTATCGTCGTTTAGCTCTGAGATTAAAAGACAAGAAGAAGAGAAATAAACAGAAAAAGATTTGAAAAATATATGCGCGTCCGTCGTATGTCAGATATTCGTCCAATACATCTTCGGCGCACGTCTGCTGATTATCCTTCACAGTACACCCCTCTATTACAAATAAAGTATGTCCATCTGTCCTCCTGCCCTAGCTTTAGCTGTGCTAACTTCACCTTTCCTTTCCTTCGCAAAGCCGTTGCAGTGTAGTCCTTTTTTTTGTATGAAACGTTAAAAAAAGGAAAAGATATTGAAGGTAAATTGAGAATTTATAAAACACTGTAAAAATATTTAATTATATCCTTACCATAAATGGAGAAACGTGGATTTTTATCACTTTGTTGGTTGCCAAGATTTTACGTGTTTGCAATAGTTTAGGGATTCACTCTCAGCTCGGATCTGCACCAACTGCTCTGGATATATAAATGCTTGTTTTTCGTTGTATTTGTTTACGTTAGATGTTAGACCCTAAATGAGTCTTTTGCATTTAGTGAAATTTTGAAAAAATTTTTATAAATTTATTCGCGTCATAAATTAATATATAATATTATATAATAATAATATTCGATCCTCATTGGTCACAAACAGCATAAAGTTGTTTAAAAATATTAAACTGATACAATGTTTTTACTGGCAAAAAGTGCGTGATAAAGTGCTGACATATGGAGAGGTAGGGCTCTTAGTACCAGAAACATTTTCAGTGTTTGCAGTTAGATGTGGTGCGCTCATTTCATTTTCTCTATTGGTTCTCATAAACATAACGTCAACTAAAACAATAACACAAACAATAAAAGTCGCAAATCAACCTTTATATGAAATAGTGGACATCAAACAACACAATAACCACAATAGTAACGAATACATCTGTAGCAATAATAATTTGTCATACATTTAAAATACATAAATAACAGTGTTACTAACTATACTTCAATTTTGCACTGATCTAAGGATAAACAATACAAATGGCAATGGCAGATATATTGTTTGCTGATTCTGCGAGTGTTTTGGACACACGAAATGTGCTGGCCGGTAAGCAAGTGGATAGTATTGCTGATCCGAGAAAAGTATTACGTTGGGCTTATCCTGACAGAATCCATAAAGTTAGGGGTGGCATTTTAATTATGATCAAGAATTGTTAATAATCCTCTACGTTCCGTCCTACATTATCTAAAACAGTAGAGGTTATATACGTTGAAATCGAAAGCGTTCCGCATATATAACATAGTCTTACGTTCCTCCCTCATCTGATGCTGCTATCTACTTAGAGAACTGTAGAGAACTATAGCGAGAATATTGATGGTTCCCTGAAGTTTGTTTATAGTCAGCTTTTTCCAACTTTGTCCCTTTCGGTCCCGATAAAGTCTTGTTATACCAATATTTGTCCTGTCTGGTTTGCAAATATTCAAGAATGGTCCCCAATAAGAAAAGTTGGATATCACAATACAAACGCAGCGGTTTATATGTTATACTCTAGCGCTAGACTAGATTTTAATTGTCTAAGAACTCTTGGTATTCTAGTTTTATTCAACCAATGACACGTAGACTTCGTAATAATCTTAAGCAGTTCTTTAAATTTGTTAATTCTAAATGTAAGGTGAGTAGTTTTCCGTCTGTCATGACTTCGTCAAAACCGGAATCTTCCGAGGCTTCAATAATAAATGACTTTTTTGCATATTTTTTTAGCACACTTATTTTTGGTTCAGGGGCAGTTATGTCATCCTGCCAGCATGATTTTTTGGATGGCATGTCAACTTCTGAAGTTCTGTAATTACGCACGCAAAACTTTTTCTGATCATCTTTACGGATTTTTCTAAGGCATTTGACAGAGTCGGTTATTAGTTGTTAATTCATAAATTACATCGTATTGTTTTCCTCATATCGTAATTTTGCTATGCCGCAGAGACGGACATTTTTAGTAAGGCTTACTTTTTATTTCCGTATAAAAAAAATGGTTTTTATTGACTCATAATTGATTTCTGGCGAAATTCATTAAGTAAGAGCGGACCAAAACTAAAATTTTTTGAAATAAAAACAAAACGAAGAGTGTTTTGATATTACTCTTACAGAGATTGTAGACAGACGAAATGAATTGTACATGACGAGTTCTAGGCCAGAATTAATCCTTATATACGGTATATAGATCGAAGCATTTACTGGCTTTTTATTTGAATATTTCTGCTGATCTTTACAGTTTGTAGTTTGATATTTTGATGTTTCGTCAGATGCCACTTGAAGTATCTATTGGAAACTTTAACGTCTTTGACCACAACCCTGTTAAGGACATTTCGTCATTTGAGCGCGTTGTTTCCCGTGACTTGAAAATTGCATCTCAGTCAATAAATGGAACTAACTTGTACAAATTTTCGTCCGAGAGCTTATTAAGGGTTGCGACGCGAATTATCAAGACATCGATCAACTTACATAGATTGTTGACAAGGAAAGCTCATCGTTTGCCGATATAAAACGTTAGTATAATGAGTTTAATCGTCAAGTCCTTCTAAAATCAGGTGGTTTGCCAGAAAGTATTGACACTATGCAAGAACTGATAATGCCAAATTCAATTGTGACATACTGCGAGAGAGAAGCGATCTTAGGCGTTAGTAAATTCAATTGTGACATACTGCGAGAGAGAAGCGATCTTAGGCGTTAATCAGTTGAAGCATGTATGAAATGTTGTACGATCAGTCAACAGTAATAGCGATTCGTTCTGGTTTAATTTCATATTATTTGGTAAAATTTCAAAAAGATAAGAAATATGAAGACGGTGCTTCAAACGATGTACACTAGATTGTAACAGGTATTGAATCAAATTTCACACAGAAATTGAAATTTTCTACGCTAATTTAGTTTTAAGTCAGTTAAAGTCCTCATCTGGAAACCCTTTTATGTCAATACCAAAGAAGCAGTTAAGAAACGTTCACTTAGTTCGCACGTTAGAAATGTCAGTGGCATATTAATGACATTAGAATGGTATACTTATATACATGTTTAAGAAATAGCAGGTTCACAGTGTCATGCAGTCTCCTCTGGCATGATTTAAGTAAGATTAAAAGTTTTGCACAGAAATAAATTCAAATTTTATTCATTGGATTATTATTTTTAATTTTTCGTGTTCAACATATGTTTTTCTTCTTTCCCTTTTTTTTCTAATCAAAAATTAAAATAAAATTTGAATGGCAGTTGACATAAACGTAACTAAGCTTATATTCGCGAGCATAACGAAACGCCTTACAACTGAGCAGACAATGACGAATTAGTACAACTCCAGCTGAGTTCGTAGTAAACGTACTAAAATCATTCATAGTCATGTAGATGTTGATGATGGTGATGCTTGTGACGACGATGTCACTGATTCTGGCTATGCGGAAACAAACAAAAAAAGAATTTTTTTATTTTTTGATACAACATCAACAGCTGTATGACATGGTGTAATCATAATTGTTATACGAAGGGAGCCAAAAAACAGAAAAAAGTAGTAAAACAAAAACATAAAGACAATGGTGCACAATCAGATTTCTTGAATAGGATTTTGCTTTCAGAAATACATTTATATTCACATAGTTGTCAGTTACGTGTTTCTCTATAGTTCAGTTTCCTGATGGATAAGTGAGGACCAGACAACACACATTGGTAACATGCATATAACTCGGCTCATAATATGGAATGGTTGAAAAGTATTGAGCCTTTATTGCATCAATTTTTTCCATTCAATTCATTAAGCCTTCTCTTAACTACCACTTCACGCTAGTTAATGATGGCCTTAATTTTTAATTTTTGACTATGGTAGCAAAGCAAAACACACAAAGAGAAAGGGTGAGAAAGAGAGAGAGGGAGAGCGGGAGAGAAAGAAAGAAAGAAGAACGTAAAGTTACAATTAGTCCTCAGTTGGTTGCTGTATATTGACAGAATTTCGTATTTCTTTGACTTTAATTGCTTTGTTTTTAGTTTCGTTTGTTTTCTATTTCTGCAGATTCGCTTTATTTGTGTTCCTTATTTCGAAATTTCCGGATAAGTCACGTATTTTAAAGAAATACAAAAGTTACTAAACAGCACTTGTGGAATTTACGGATTTAATCAAATAACAATTTCTGAAATATACGTACATTGATTAAATTTAAAAAAAAATTAAGAAAGAAACGAGAAGAAGAATCATATTCGATTTGTGATGAATCTTCAATAACCGTTAAATCAATGAAATACTATGTAATCGAATGAAAGAGGCCTTAGTCAGAACTTAACGGGAGTGTGCGTGCTGAACAAATAAAATGGATTTTTAATTTTTAAGATAAAAAAAAAGAATACAATTTTTTTCTTTTTTGGTAACCTTATCTGCAATGTAACAAAGCCAGTGTTGCAGGATTATGTGTACTGGACTTTCAATGCACATTTGACAAAACATCAATGAAATATATAACCTTTCTAGTTTTAGGCGGTTATCGGTAGGTGACGGTACTGAAAGGTCATGTTTACTGTAGAATGTATTTTGTATAACACACAAAGCTTTTCTTTCAGTGGGTCAAGAGAAATTCTTTTTTTAAACGTACTTTTATTAATTGTAAAGATGTTTGTAAGCGGATAAAGCCAACAACCAAACCAATCCTTCTAAGAACATATAATCCTATTTTCAATTTCAATTGAATGTTTGTTGGTCCAATCGTAAAAATTCACTCAATAAATTTCGCACGAATGAATTGACAAACGGACAAATGGATAAATGAAACGGGTTAGACGGACGATTAAAAGGAAAACGTACAAATCTATGGAAGGATGAAAGTATGGAAGGCAGAATACATTGACGAATGAAAGTATAGATAAACGAGCGTGCGGATAGATGAAATACGGACGGACAAGTGTATATGTATAAATTACAGAGAAGTTGTCATTTTTACCGGATTAACTTGTTAATAGAGATGTTACAAAAGGAAAGATCAATGTGCTATACTCTTTCCTTCGTTGGTTGGTTCGCTGAAGAAAAAAACATTTTTCTACTTATCGAAATGTTATTGGAACTTATTTGATGGAAAACAATTATATCAACAGTATTTTTTCTGAATAGTTATGAAATTTCTTGAAAACTTTTTGAATGTTTGTTTTTCTATTGTTTTATAAATAGGTACAAAAATATTAACTTTTTAGAACATATTACTTATTGTTTCTGGTTATGAAGGTTGTGGAGAAAAAATATACAATAAACAAAGATTCGTACGCTGGCTGCAAGTAACTTATTGTTCAGCTTTTTGTTCAAACTGAAAACAAAAAAAAAATATAGAAAAACTTTTCATACCTTCAGCTCTTCGTGATCATCATCATCATCATCATATGCATTTACACAATAATAGAAAAATGAGCGTACGGAGGGGAACTAAATATATCTTCAAGTTATTGTAACAAGTTTAAGAAAATACCGCGTACTCACGTGTACGCACGTATTTATAAATCCACAATTTTCATAATATTGGCATTTTAATTCCATTGTTGTTATAGTTTAACTTGCAATAGGGTACGGTGTACTCGCTTTTAAGGGAAAAAGTGTTGAATAGTGCGGTTGGGTTTGGCTATAAAAAGTTCTTCATTTTTGAGTTTTCATTTTTATTTCAGTTAAAGTTTTCTTTTGGTTTGCTTGTTTAGTTCTTTTTTATTTTTTGCTACTTTCTTCGAATATTGCATCGTTTGTATTGTCTGTTTCATCAACATTTACGCTTTGTACTTTTTTGATAAGATTGTTTCAAGTAAAATATTATCCTTAACTTTCATGTGCGAAAACTTTCTGCTTAGTTTTCTGAAATAATCAAAAATGTCAAATATAATTTAAACAAGCGAAAGACGCTGTCGATGTGTTCATAGGTTGTTATTTGATTGTCTTCTAAAGGATTGTACAAACAGTTTCGCACTTGCTCCACGAACATTATTACGAGATTAATTGCAGACCGTAGGCAATTTCAAAAGCTAGAAGAGCTTCATGGACATATTGCACATTTGTGACACATTTTGTGTATCAAAGGCTTACCAACAATTCTTCGATATATAGCTTTAGTTCGCATTTATTTCATTTTAGGAGACAATAAAGCTTCCGTTTATCAAGAATAAAATATTTTTTCTAAACTGAGAAAAAAAACATTAAAAGATTTGTTAGATAATTATGAAATTATAGGTCCCAATTTAAATTAAAAAAACATTTTTTATAGCATTTCCTAGAAAACAATTCTATTTTCTTGTTTCGTCTCTCTGGTTGTACTGCTACATGTAGGTATTTTGTGACCGTGTCAGCAAACAAAAAGTTCTTAAATCATCAAGCATCGTGCCTTGTTATATCCTAAACTATTTGTGGTACAGGGAATAATAAGTTTGTGCAGATGTGCAGATGTAACATCGACAAGGACTTAAGATAGATTCATTGGTCGATTGAGAATCATTTAGTAAATCGATTTTCACATGTCTGCCCGCGCGTCTATCCGCCCGTCAGTCTCTTGGTAGCTCGCCCGATGTCTATCCAACTATTGAAAATGGAATCGACGGAGGCATTTTTACCGCCACTGCCCTATTTGAAAAACTTTTATATAAAAAAGAAAGTAATTTTTAAAATTTGTTGGCTAAAATTCGTAGAAGCTAGACCATTTTTGGTTCCAGTCTCTACCTACTCGTGCGTGTGAAAAGAAAGGCCAGGTTTTACGATTTCATAGCAACAGTTCGCCCATAATAATAATTTCACATACACATTAGCTGTAGAAAATTTATACCACGTACGTCAATTTTTTAGACTCCACGTCTTGTAAAGGTTTTCATAAAAGGTAGGTCTTTACATGGCCACAATGTTTAATATTTAGTGCTTCATGGTATAAGTAATTGAAAAATAAGAGAGCTATTAGAAATATCTACTATTAGTTCAACTAGTACCAATACTTCAAACATTAACCTCATACATCTCATAAATCTTTTTTTTTATGTCAATGGGATTGGCTAGCGATTGAAATTTTTTTTCTTTCATAACACTTATTTCACAAGACGACAATACCTGGTGTAGCTTTTATCGAAAACTATTCTTTTTTTTGCATAAGAAAATTCAAAGTTCACTTTTTTTAAATCCTCCTGTTTCTATATAAATGCATTCTTGATAGACTCCGACAGTTTTATGCAAAATATGAAGTTTTGACATCCAAACGCCAATTTTCCATACCATATATATAAGAGTTTTGCACGATATTAAGGTCTCACACCGCGTTGCTTTAAAGATCTTATTTTCCTTTAAATTTGCACAACAAACTGCTTTGCCTTTATTTTTCGGTCTCTTTCATTTTGTATATTTTATCTCCTGACTTCTTAATCTGGGGCTTCTAATTAACATTTAATTAAAGTATATTTAAACGTCATAAACTGTTATGTAAATATTCTTCTCTTGAAATCTTTATTATGGATAATAAAGATTAAGTTCTTATTAAACCTTTGACTATAAACCATTCCTAACCCATACTGCCAAAAGTAAACCATCCTTAGCTAATGTAATTTATGAACTAAGCGAAAAACTACTAATAACAAAGTTTATATATATATATATTTATATATATATATATTTACATATAAATGTGTGAGTGTGTATTAGTATTTATATAGAATATCTATCCTAAGGCAGATGTATGTCAACAATTTTAAATAATAATTATCTACACATAAATATATTTTTTCTTCTTTTTCCCGTTCATTTCTGGGATACATTTACACTTCAACAAGATTATTAAATGCATTTATTTAAGCAGAAAGCGTTAAACATAAAAGGCTATGTATACTACTTGCATTGTTATGTCTAGCGCATAGAACGAAAGCAATATAACAAAAAAGAAATTGATAAAGAGAAAGAAAGAAAGATAGAAGAAAAGGAGAGAAGCGAGGAGACTTGGGAGATCGTAGATCTCATATTGTGATTTCGTTGAACCCTTTCGAGTTCTTACCAACGAAGTAACATCAGTAGAATCGGCCACCATATCAAGCAAAAAGAATGAAGTTGTATTGCAGTACTTAAAATGTATAAGTAGTTGTTAAATGTTTGAAAACACATCGGTACTTTGGTAAGCATCTAGTGCCTGTGGAGAGTTTATTAATGGTGGCTTTGAGTTCTGCTCCTTTGTACGTTAAGATGTACGAGAATAGACTAAATCAAATTGGAATTTTCTACTTGTTTTAAAGCAGCTAAAGGAAAATCGTATAGGATATGATATGCGCATATATATGTATGTGCATAGCACAGACATACATACATACTACCCTCAAGTATTCATGTACACTTAAAATGCTTTTACCACTGTCTATGGCTATGTATGCTCTAAGATACATATATGCTTCAATATATACGAAGACTAGTAGATGTTGAACTGAATTTTGGTATTTGCATGAGCAAACTTATATATATCCATATAAGTATGTAACATATATATACATATATATAACATATATATATATATATATATATATATATATATTCACATATATATTTATTTATCTAACAGAGTGCGTGTTCTTATAGAAGTGAGGGTGTACTTTCACAAACATTTACGTACTTAAACACAGAGACGTGCATATATATATATATATATATATATATATATATAAATATATATGTTTAACGATTTATCCAAACACCCATATAACTAGAATGAAATTTGTTTGAGAATTTTGTAATTAAAATCGTTTCGAATGCAATTATTTAATTTAATTGCTTTCATGTTAAAGTTTATGGGAGTCTTAGCAAACATATGCATATATATACAAAATTTTAATGCATTTGCACAGATATCAAAATATGTTTCTATTTAGAAGAAGAAGGAAATGTGACCTATTTTTTTTCCTAAAAAGGCACCAACGTACCAAAAGAAATGTCCAAAGAGTAATTTTTCCTCAAATTTATAATATTGAATAAAAAAAATTGAAACTCCCTCTATTTTTCCTCATACACATTTTTACTGTAGAAGCTACTGATCCCCCCGAATTTATGTGTCACGGCTTTCGATTGGAATACTATACTATACCGTAAGCTGCTCTCAGAAGAATAGATTCACACCTATACCACTAATAGGCGACTTATTTAGGAACTAAAAAAGAAAACGGCCTAAAAGGCAGATATGCTACTCATTTATTATTTATAGAAACTAATTTTTCTCTTTGTATATTTTTTCGTTTAGAAAAACGAAAAAGTTGTTTGACAGTCTAAAACGATAGCATATCAGAACGTAAGCACAGAATTTCGTATTACTGTTTAAGCATAAAATTGCTCACATATGTGATTATCCAAAACACAATACAAAACAGTAACAACAATCAACATGTATCTACTTCAACTTATGAATATATAAGTTTTTATTTCCATTATTAATATATATTGAATATCACACTTTTATCTGTAAATATAATCGTTTAGCGTCACAATCATAGAAACCCCACGTTTACAGGAAATAACTGGGAAATGATATTAGCGTGGTGAGCAAACATTATGTTATTGACGTAGACATCGACGAAATCATTATCATCATTGCACTAAAAACGAATGTTAGGAAATTTTATAAATAGAGTAAGGTCAAGAAATATTTGTAGTAAGTGATGTAAAAATTGTATGAAAAAATATATAAAAATCATAAAAAAAACCGTTTTGCGAAAATCAAGAAATAAAAAATAGAAACGTGAATAATTCCAAAAGCGTATATTATGTAACGTTGTCATATTTTAGAAGGTCTTTAATTAAATCGTGAAACTGAGATCATGTTCGTCTTGGTTTAAACCCTTGGACATGCGCGAATTAGTTTTCTCTGTTCTGTTTTTCAATAATTAATAGGTTATTCGGAAAGTCATGTTTTTTTTTCTAACAGAGGATTTAATTGTATTTTTTCATAGACAACTTCACATTTAAGCCTTGTTTTCATTATGCATTTTGACAGCTGTCACAGCAAAGTTTGTTTATGTTTGATTTTTCAAAATAGTTTTTCTTGGGTGCCTTATCAAATATGAAAGTCGAAGCCAGCATTTTTGGCATAAAGATAAAAGTACTGTTCAAACAAAATGAAAACAAAAAATTAATAAGTATGTGTGTAGAAGATCTAGTGACACAACGCCAATGTCAAAATTGATTAACAAAATTTCTTTCCGGCAATTTTGATATTGAAGACGCATCATGTTCTGGAAGGCCAGTTGAAGCTAATAGCGACAAATCGCCGAATAACAGGATTTTTAAGAGATTAATTTTATCGAATTCGACCCTTCATGATCACGCAAAAAGCCTTGCCTTCATTTCAAAACTCGACATATAGATTCTTACAGAGGGAAAATTACTCTTTCGCGTTGGTGTCTGTGATTTGCTTCTCAAACGTCAGGAAAATGATCCATTTTTGAAGCGGATTATCAATAGAGTAATGAATTTTTTAAAATAGTATTAAAAGCAAAAGGTCACGGAGTAATAAAAATGAAACGAAAAATGATAAAGTATGCGAAGTGTCAATGTACATAACGGTTAAATTCGATGATTTTGATCTTTCTCTATATAAAATAACAGTTTCCCATTTAATATTATTGAGGCATTCAGGAGGGTTCAAAATTGCATTTTCGACGACTATTACTTTTGTTGTTTCTTTTGAAGAAATCTGCTACCGAAATCCATCAACCGCTTAAGGTGCTGCTGCTTCATTGCATCATAATTGTTAGTTTTAGTTTCAACGGCTTAAAAGCATTCATAGGAATTCGATGGGTACTGATTTTTGTTTGTTTATCTAAGCTAAGGCATCGCTAGTTTAATAGATTTAAAAAAATATATTTTCAAACTGGCAGCTTAACTGCCTTTATTAAACAAAACTAAATAAAGCAGTGAAAGCAAAATTATATTTTGGCATATTTATATTCGTACGTTAAAGCTCCTATCTTAGATGGCATGATGTTTTGCAGGCACTTAACCAGCATTACGTTGTAAAATTTCAGGCGGAAGTTAGGGTGATAGTTCAAACTTACTGTTGTGAAATATTAAAGTACGTTAACATATGCCGATCGAATATCTCTTTCAATCGGGCATTTTCAGCCATAGAGAAACATGAAAACAAAATTCAGCAAGTTTGTGTTAGAATTGAATGTGCGCTATAAGAGTTACAACAAATGTTAAGTAATACGTAAATATTAGGCAGAATGAATCTAAACATCGTTTTGTACTATTGGATGAAACAGGAAAAATCGAGATTCGCAAAATTATGAAAGCTAGAAAACACAGTAGGGCGCCGATTCTAATCCCTCTGCGTTACGAGAGCGCAGTCTAACCGAAATTGTACTAATACATTTTTTATGTGCGAATATAAATGCTGTTTGCTATTTTCATTAAGTGAAAATAAGGATAATTATCGTCAAATACCTCCGAGATCCTTGCCCCCTTGCTAACAACTTATTCATTATTTCATTTCTAGTAATCAGTTGATGTCCTTTAAATAAAATCGAATGCTATTCTTACAAGGCTAATAACCTAATAGGGAGATGAATTAATATATGTATGATTTCCATGGAAGTATTCTTAATTCTTAAAATGCTTTTATTTTATTGTTTACAAGTTTAAGTAATTTTTGTGAGTACCCGCTCAATAATTCAACGACTGATAGAACCAGCAAAATTATTGTTCGTTTTTACGAAAAAGTGTTGAAAAATCATTACAGAAATATTTCGTATAATTTTATTTAAAATCAAACAAACGAAATTCTGCTTCTCATTTTCGATTTATTCGTTCAACATGAATCATAACAGCGAAAGCCTTAATCTAGCAATTAAGCACAACATTAACATTCGCTTTCGTCTACGACAAAAATGGCTTAAATAATACGATGAGCTTCCAGGCCAGAAAATAAGACTGCCAAGGTTGAATTTGCATAATTATGAAGAAAACATGATTTTCGCCCGCTCTTCTGTTAATGGCCGCCATAGAGAGTGAAGTTGTTACAAAGTGAAGATGCTGCTGTAAGAGTGAAATTATATGACCTGTCACGGAACCTTATAAAGAATTCAAATACAACAAGTATTAAGAAATGCGCAACTAAATAAGTAAGGAATTGATTAAAGAAAGCATGTTATTATTGATTTATAAAAGAGTTCCGTATGGAACGAAGGTTAGCAGTATTCTCACTAGGGTTGCAGAGACTAGAAAATTATCTTCGAAGGAATCCATAGTTAAACGGAAAGCTTAGCTCGCAAACCTGAAGAGCTTCTCTTGTACTAGAAATTTTCATTACATTTTTAATGTTTTCTGAAATTTTCATTACTGTAATAATGCTTACATCTAACACATGGTATACTATTTGTTTCTTATTCGCCCTTTCATCTTTGGCACAATCTAGCTTTTTTTCCCAGCTTCCCTGATATTTTTCAAACCGTACGCAAACGTTATTCCCTCTGACCTCTCATCCATTTCTCCTAATCATCATTATGCTTACATCTATAATAGACTCCTGAAGGTGAGGTCATCTATAATGTATAAACAAACCATAAACTATGTAAAGAATGATAATTTTTCTAATTTTTTCTATCGCAACACAAATATTTATATCTTTTGGATATTTAATAGTGGATTAAATGGGTAAATTATTAGTCTAGTTTGTTGATAGCTTATATAACTCCCCCACGGCAATGTACCTGCAATCAGAATTTTAAAATTTTTATTATTATTCTATCAGCTACAATCAACCACAATAGGAATCGAGCTTAGGCGTGCTAGCTTGATTTCCTAACTACCTCACTATGTGATAGTCCTAACAAAATATTTACTTAAAGTATCTTAATTAATTTACTTAGATACTTTTATTGATACTTGAGTACTTGATTTGTAAATACAAATATAGAATCATGAACATGCATAAGCTTTCTATCTCCCTTTCTACTTTATATAAACACTTCAAAATGTCAAATGATTTCGCATACTCAGCCCATATGGTCAATATAGTTGTAATGATAATATGCCAGAAATCAAATACTCTCGTGTTTGTTCATATGAGTGCGTGCATGTGTATGTTATGTCTGCTTAATACACATCTGACTTTGTACATTTAACTTTGTTGTTGAAGATATACTTAAGTATATACAAACATCTGCATTTAGATGTTTTATAAAAATGTATCTTAAATGCATCTATAGACGTTTAAGCGCTCTATACATAGGTTTAATATCCGCTACACAATCGAAATGTTACACTCGATGTTATTTAGCCTCAATTGTAATCTAAAAGAAAATATCGCATAACATTTTTTTACGCAACACATCAATAGAGGAAGACATGTCCGTTAAGAGAGTTTGTATAGATGATGCAGATGGAAATATTTGAACGCGTTTTACTCTTTCATCCAAACTTATATAACATAAATATTATTGTTTATGACGTTTACGCACCTTATACTGGCACACAAGCAGACTGGCGAGTCCAATACATTTATTGATTCTGTTCATCGAGAATTTCGAAGCACTTTTGTTCATTATATGATATTTGAAGTAAATAGTGAAATGTTCAGTAATTCAGTTGGGTTTAAAAATGTAATGTTTTAAGACCAGGAAAACAATATTGCGCTTCTTAAAAACCGGAGAGTTTTATATAAATTATCGCCTACCTTTTAAAATATTATTTACATAATAGATTTTATATTATTCATAACAAACTACACTCTCAATACAAATGCTCAACCAATGCTTATAGATAAGTGTCTAGTTTGAATTAATTAAAAAGTTACAAGTAATTAAAAAGTTGACCTGAACTTAAAAACTTTTCGTTTCGTTGGAAAACTATTAAATACTTAAATTTTTATAAAATTTATTTCGCAAACTTACTAAATCATAATCATATTACAGAAATAGAATTGAATAATTTAGTAATTTTTCAATATTTCTTCTTTTTATTTATTTTTTTCTTCTTTTGATTATCTATTTCGTTTTATTTTCTCTCATTTACTTGCAGTTGACAACTTTTATATGTTTGTATCATTCCTTAATTCGATGACGAAGCAATTTTATGGCGTTATAAATATATAAACCATCTTGAGATGAATATGAAAAAGGGAGTGAAGGAACACACTTTTGGCATTTTCTATATCATCATGCAGGCACTTTATTCTTAAGTGTATTATGATATGAAATGATCTAAAAATTATCGAGCCTCAAACTTCATTCAATCACTTAATTCATACTTCTGGTATTTGGAAATAAAATCATAACTTTTTTAAGGCTCAATATTTTTTAGATTTTCCAACGTATACATGTGCTATGTTTGTAAATTATACAAACGAAAAGACATTTCATACATAACATCATATATTGGTATATGGATAAAAAGCTCGCAAAGTGCTTCTCAGAAATAATTTAACAATAAAACAAAAAACTTGATATTTTTGTTATGCGAAAGAGAGCCAATTGTATTTTCGTCCCCTCTTGTAGGAGAACATAGGGTAAAACGTTTTTGTTAAGGTCAGCTAAAAGCTAGTAGAGAGCGGCAATTCTTTTCCCACTTTCAAAGAAAATAAATAAATTTATAAAATTTAATGTATCAACGGAAAAATGGATATTTAAGAGTATGAATTTGAGCAATGACTATATATTAAGATGGAAAAATACTAAGGCTAATAAACTGTTCTTTCAGAAAAGAAAATTTTATTAGAAAAGAAAGATTGATCTATTGATTAATTAAAGGAGAGAAAATATAATTGTACTGATTAATGAATGATGTGAGGAGAGGCAGCTTGTTCTGAAGTCCCCTTTGATGAAGAATAAGGTTCGTCAGTGATTTTTAAATAAAAAGGATAAAATTTTTAAAAATTTTTTACAAAAATCAGAGTATTACTCTTCATACATAAATAACAGTTGGCAAATGAGAGAATCTTCAAAGTAGAAAGATATTGAGCAAGGTGAAATTGCATTTAAGTAAAAGAATTAAAACGAATTCTGACATGTAGATGCCTTACAATTTTGATATCGATAAGAGAAACCGTCCTGTACGGCCTTTATTACAACTACATCAACGAAATAAATTCGCACTTAATTATATCGGCTCTGCCGAGTCTTTTACGCCAATTGCCGTTATCTTAAAAAGTACTCGAAGAAAATTAAATTTCGATACTTTTTCCATTTTTATTGAATACCGTGGAACCTTTTTTCATGTAGTCTATAGGTAGTGAGATTATATTATACTGTAGTCGCGTCCTGTCAGCGATTTGGTTAATTTTCAACAGTAACTTTGGTGCAAGAACTTTCAGTGCTTTTGGTAAATTTTATTCAGATATCATAATTTTAGCAATGGGGAAAATATCTACCGCAGACAGACAGACGGCCGGATATACATTGACGGCGTCCACATTTGAAATTGGTCAAGACAATATACAATTTATTGGGTTTTTGAAGCTTCGCACTCGATGTTATGAACTTTTTTACAAAAACCTTAAAGTTCAATACGCACTACAATACTAGGTAAGCGTGTTCAATTTTTTGCTTTCGTAAACTGAGATGTTCTCACGGGCGAATCCTGCGACTGATTTGGCCCACTTGCAATACCATCCTGCGCGGAAGAACCTTAAATGTTTCTGCTAAATTTGGAAACGATATCTTATTTTTTACGGCCAAGGGAATGTTTACCACACACATTGCATAGGTGAACAAAGGGTTAGACGGACAGACGGACATGCTTAAACTGATTCTAAGTTTGATGTTCATCAAGAATATATACACTTTGCGGGTGTCTCTGATGCTCCCTTCTTGGTGTTGTAAACAAAACGTCAAAATGAATACACCCCCAATCCTTCACTGCAATACACTGATATATATAAAGTTTCATAAGTATAGATACCATTTATAAATTTTTCGGGATCTCCCTCGAGACTGTTTGAGTAAAAACATAAACGAAGGAAGGCACGATCAAGAGAAATATATTACATCGAGGACGTAATGTGAAAATAAAATATCGAAACATTAAAATCAAAATTTCGACTTTATTTTACCAATTATTGTACATTCAGTATTAATATTGAATCCCTTGATATGTGTCATTCATATGCTGATATATATGGATATTGTGGTGCATATCCAAGATTAGCAACTAAGTTAGAAATTTAAGCTCACAATAAATGAAAGGAAGAGCTTTAAAAACAACCGAACACAGAAATAAACAAAAAGAGGGAAAGACTGAAAGAAACAGAAAAGAGCAGGCATATCGGCGTAAAAATGTAGAACGATATCGCTTCCGGGAATGTCATAAAATTTTAACACATATCTTCGGATAGATGATACTATTCCTACTATGTAGGAATCATATGAATTCGTCAATAGCGGTGAAATTTATATAGTGGCCGACGTGACAAATATTGCACAAACGAAGATGAGTGTATCGTTGAACTGTAATCAGGACCAAAAACTGTAAAAATAGTTGATAAATTTCATGACGGCCCATTCATTTGCCATTCAGGCCAACTTATTCCTGACTAATTAAATTCTTTACCTATATCAAACAAAAGCAAAAAAGAAACGGAAAAGCATACTCCAACTTCGATAGCTAAAGTTTTCCTATCCAAATGTATTACAACTAAAGTTTTAAGGTGAAATTTATCTGATACCGATGTTTACTGTTGATTACCTCGTGGCGTTAGTTTGTCAAATTTAAGATTTTAGAAGATTTTCTACATTTAAATTCTACGTATTATTGTTTATATATTTTTCATTAATTCGCGTAATCGTTATTAGTATGAATAGTAGTAAGAATACGTATAGAAACAGGCAAACATACAGATAATAACTGCAAGTTAACAGCAATTTATTGGCAATATGCTGAAGTACGAATGCTATTGGTTGCTGAATATTTCCATAAAGATAAACAAATATATAGAGTTTTAATTTTCCACAATGGGAACAGTTAGTTATGGTTCGTTATACCAATCAAGTCTACAGAGACTAACAGTTTCTGCCTGAAAAAATCGGAAAAATTGTATTTATTTTTACGATGAGAAATATACTAATGAACTTAAATTTATTACGTAATGATTTTTAAGCATAAACACACACACACACAAAGGGGCACATGCAAAAGCGTTCACACTCGCATGTCTATTTAAATTTTTCGTAATGTGTGCAATGAATATCAAGTAAATGATACAATAGGAAAAATGGGGTCAATTGTTAAGAGATTTACTATCGTGCCTTTACATTAAATAAAAAGCAAAAAGATAGAATACTTTTTAAATAAACAATCTAAAGAAAAGGATTATATTAATTTCAATATTCAGTTTGTCACATAATTAGACAAAACTTCCAAACATCTATCGCTTTCTTTTCACGCAACCTTTCGTCTTCCCACAAATAGTAGACTGGAAAAGAGAAATTTGGTACTTATATACAGGAATCATCTTACTAGTAAGAATGAATGCAGCGTTTGCTGGATGCTGCCGTAGGAATGTAAGAAGAGTGACGTCCTCCGGATAATTTTTTTCACATAAAACTTGAAGTAGTCAAACTTGGTTATCTAGGCTTTGTAGAGATCGCATATATCATGCCATAAAGTCTAAGATAGGAGTAGTCACTTTGTTATCAACTTAATATTAATTATGCTCTTTACTGTAAATGTGTTAAAATATTTGTACTTATTAAATATAAATCAAATAATAATAAAAATAATATTTTTTATGTAGTTGAACTGGTTAAATTTCTAGCTGGAAGCCTATTCCATCGATAACCCCCCAAAAGAAACTTCTACTATGATTTTTTAAATTACTTTCTGCTAATCATTTGAACTTAAGCCCGCATTTAAACATTTTTTTTATACCCATCACCAAAGGTGAGGGGTATATTCAGCTAGTCATTTTGTTTGTAATGCCCAGAAAGAAACTTCAGAAACTCGTGATCAGCATCAAATTTGGAATCGATTTAATCGTGTCCGACTGTCCATCCGTGATAAACATTCTTCTGATCGCAAAAATGAAAACGTCGGCTTCAAATGTGGCAGAAAAATTGGAAGTTCTTGCATATACGTTTCTATTAAAAATATCGTATAAGTTGAACGCACCTCTGCTTTTTGGCTGCTTTGCTCTGGCTGTTTTCCACAGTATTCCATAAAAATAGAAAAAATCTGCCATGCCTACTTATTAAAATTTAGTTTTGCCCCTTTTTTCAAAGATAAAGGTGGTGGGTATAAAAGACTCGGCACAGCCGAATATAGTTTTCTTACCTGTTTAGTAAAAATATTGTTACGAAAATAGCAATAAATTTGCCAAAATCTATGACAGAGGAAATTCCTTTTAATACGTTACCTGTCGCGATCATAAAAATGCGCATTTCCAGTTGTCAATGAAATCAAATATAGACAAGAAATGTCGCGAAATCTATCAGCTAAATGAATTAAAGAACTACGTCAAGAAATCCAGCAGCGAAGGACGCAGCATTTGTAACATTCGTAAGTTTTAAGCAGAGAATTTTCGAAAATAAAGAAATTTCTAAATAAAATCTACGCTTTTCACGATCTAGCGATACCGACTTCGTCTAAAGGGAAAAATACAAAAAGCAGTTTTGTAACAATATATTTTCCCATGCTAGCGAGATAAAAATAAGATATTAATTTATTTGTGATAAAAATATAGAAAAATCCTTACATGAAACTATACATTTGCCATCACTATGAGTAAAATTTTGAATTAATCTTTATAGCTGTGCTTATTAGTTTACACTATGTCTGGAAGAGGAAATGACTCAATACCTTAATTCACATTCCGTTCAGTTTTTTATTGTTTTAATTTTGCGCACTGCTTCTAATGGCATTAGGTATAAATATAAGTTAATAAAGAAGTTTTTTCAATAGAAAAATTTATTTTTTTTGCCAATGATTACATTAATGACTGTTTGTATTAAATATAATTGATGTGACAATTTATAAATAACATAATTATTGTTTATATAAGGTAAACATAACGCATATTGCAGAGTTATTCACAATACAGATAGCCACAATAAGCATGAAACAAGCTATAACACCCTACAAAGCAAATAAGTAACCAGATCTACGAAAAGTGTTAGAAACAATTTGTTAACGAAAAGCAGTACTGATGAAATATATGAAGTTGAGCCACCTTTGGATGATAAATGAGATTTTTGTCAACAGCCAACGAAAACCAATGGAATTGAAAAAAATATACGAATGTGCATTGTGCACCATGCACACAAATGTAAACATTTGAGATAGTTTTTTGTATTTACCTATAGCAGGGTACACACCTTGCATGGATTAGCGCAACGTTGCATGTAGAAGACCAACTCTTATCTTTGTTGGATGCATATTCATATTGACAAGCAAAACAATGATGTTTGCTTAAGCAAGACCTATTTATATGCTTAATTTGTCAAATGCCTTAAGATTTTGCTGTAGTAAATATTCAACCGCTTGGTGTATTCCCCTAGGGCAGTAACGCAGGAAATTCATTTTTGGAATTTTCGGCAGCAACACTACAAACGAGCCAGAGAGACTTCGCGAAAGGTCCTGGCTCCTTTTTGCCTACATAAGCAAAACTTTCATCGACAGGTTTTGAATGGTTTTTAAAAAGTAAAGTGAAAGTGAGTAAAAAAAGTGAACAGCAAATTAGCCAATTTTGTTATTCTTCTCAAGGAGATGGTATTACAGTTTTGAAAAAAATGATTTCGAGTCGTTGCTTTCGTTCCTTACTTGAATTTCAGCAAATGCGAGGATGAACCAAGTAAGCCTGCGAAATAAAAATGCAAGTTGTTGTACCGAAACATAATTCGTGCAAAATTATGTAAAGAAATTTAATGAAATAATTGCGCATGCGTTTTCTTTGCTGGGGTTCATTATTCTTTTTAACCTAAAGTTCAGTAGCAGGAGTTTTTCTTTAAAGGCTTTAAAGCGACGTAGAGAAAAGGACACGTTGGAAAGAGTATCTTAGGGTTAACACAAAGAGATCTATAAGTTATTATACCGTAATTGTATCAAATCTCAAAAGTTACCTGTATAAACATCATAGAAACTATTTAATCTTGCTCTATGAACGAATGATTACGATTTCAAAACCTACCTGCGACGTATAGATCTCTTCAGGTTTAGTTCAAAATCCAAGCCCAACAATGAAAGTTTCCAAATTAGCAAGAAATTGCTAATTCTAAGCTTTATCTGTATTGAAATATTTCTACTACAAATTTTTCAAAAAAAACCCTTTATTTTATTGGATTAAACAATTCCTTAAATAGTCAATATGACTCAGTGCATTGAGAAATTTTAATTTCCCGAACCCATTTGGATATGAATATACGGACATTTAAAACTACCAAAGAAAATAGTATTTGCTAAGAACACATAAAACATTCCTTTTAAAACTGCAACATTTCTTTTTACTTGCATTTCTAAAGCGAACCTCTAATGTATTATAAAAGCCTTTAATATTACTTTTTTTACTCACTAGCGAACACGGCGGTAAAATGTTGCAGAAATGTTAATAACTGCTCTCATATATTGTTACAATTATCTTCCGTGCTGCACCAAATTTATATTTTGATGAATGCATCTAGCTTTTACATCTATCTTCATTCGTTTAGTGATAAAAATTAACGTCTAACTCTTATTTAGGAGTCTGTTGCAACATCAATGATTCCATAATAATCAAATATATCAACATTGTTTTACTGCCACACTTCAAGTAGGAATTTAAAAGTATCCATAGAAAACAAACTAAATCTAAAGCGCACCCAGGTTACCTGCGTGTTTTGGCCAAATGCGTCTGTTGCTAATGGTATCCCACGGCGTGCATTCGAGAATATGAATTTTTATTTTCCCGCTGAAATTATTACACGCGAATGAAAATTAAATCAAGTTTATTGCCAATTATACCGCATATACGTGCAATCATTCGTTTCCTATATATGCGATGGTGGTCCTTACGGATAACATAACAATTAATCCTAGAGCAGAGCTATAAAATCTATTGAATGTATGAAAAAATTAAGTTTAATTTTTTTTTCTAACTTTATTCCATTGTCTAAATGCATATAAATTTCTGTGTAGGTGTTTATATACATAGCATTTTTGTCGCAGTTTAATGCGTTTTGCATTAATTATCACCTGAAATAACACATGTTAACTCTTAATTTAAATAAACAGACCAAATTATGATAATTTGGAAATAACAAATTAAAATAACATGAATTTATTAAAAAATTGCTATAATTTCAAAAACATAAAATGTAAATTTAATGCCATAAAAGAATTTGAACTGAGTTAATCGACCAAATTGAAGCATGCGCCCAGCATTTTAATCTGAAACATTATCTATTATAATGCGGAAACTTCGCCACGTTGGTGGCATATATTTCTACCAAAATATACGCAAAATAATTTTTTTGAACTTTGAATGTCTCAAATTTTGTGTGAAAAAAATCTATTTTTTCCTCTTTAGTTCGAGGAAAAGTATTGCTTTAACACATCAGTTTCCCTTAGTGGGAAAAAATTGAACTCGATAAAATTTCGACCACGAAATATTGAGAAGTAAAGATCCAGTGCTAGCAAAATTGTGGTTCATTGGCGCATTGTGCCAAGCATTAAAACAGAAACGGTCGTAATATTCCAATCTGGTGATTGTCATTTCATTCTATTTTATGGTAAAAAATTAGTCTAGTATTTTACCTTGATTGAATTGAAATTATTAACATTGTCAGGGGGTAAGGGTTAGTTGAGCTAACTCTGGTCCGGCTTCGTTGCAAAAAAATACAAAAAAAAAATAAAATAAACTAAGATTTTATAAAAACATGAAAAAAAACATTAAATTGTATTGTAAAATATTAATGTATTTATACCCTAGAAATATCTAGAAGTACTATGGAATTTGTCAAATCTTCACAGGTTCTTTCACCATCTCTCGCTTCGCGTATTTATTTCATAGAACGACAAATAAGCAATGCAATAACGATTAAAGCCATGGGTTCGGGTAGTGGTAATTTATGCTCTTATAGATAGGTCATATAGGCAAGTTCCTAAGTAGCTGACGTTTTGCACCAATACAACCAAATTTAAAGCTATAAATGTTGACCAAACGATAATGCGGTAAATGGGATGATGTTTTACGCATGTGTGCACATAGTATTTAATCAAATCAAAATAGAAAAATACATGTATCTTAGAATATACTGATCTCAATTCTTCGATTCTTTACTGTCTACAATTTTTAAATGAACACTGATTTCTAATTTATACTACTGATGGTTGGCTTGATAGTGAAAAAGAAAGTTTTTGTTCTTTGTGGCGATAGTTACTCATAAAAATTCAACTCCGCCGTGCGAATACCGAACACTAATGTAAACGACACAAATGATGTCATAAAATTTTAAGTACATGTTTATAATTACTTTTATTGCTTTCGTTTTTTTAAGCAGTTAAAAATAATTTGTTTATAACTAATGTTCATGTAGATAGAAGTACTTTTGTACAAAGTTTCATATTTTATTAATATGCATAGAAAACAAGTATCAACAAAAAATGCAGTCTTCTCCAATTTGTTTCTTCAAATGTATGATTTTCTCAACCTTTATTAATGTTGGTTTGTTTTTCAAGATTACAATATTAAATCCTTCCTGGAAAGGATTATTGCGATTGAGAATTTATTTTGCTTAACAGAACAAATATAACGGACAATGTGCAAATATTGTGAAAGACCAGGTAAGATCCCAGCCTTAACAACGCCTCAATTATATCTAAGCTTCTCATGAATTTTGTGCCACTCTTCCATGATCGACTCTCTTTTCCTTGGATTCTTTTACTTCTTCACTTTTGCTTTTGCAAAAAAATGCAGGAGATGTGTATACATAATGGCTCTCCGTTATGTGCTTTTAATGTTGTGCAATTAGAGACAAAGGAAAAGACAAAAACACAGACAAATCTTAACTACGTGTTAGCTTCAAACACTATATGTTGTTACACAAATCACAAACTGGTAAAATACGCCTGCAGCAAACTTGACAGAGAAAATTCCTTCTTATACTTCATCAGCCGTGGTCATAACAAAAATTGACAAAAAATCTCGCGAAATCTATCAGCTAAAGGAATTAATGATAATTACAAACTTTATGAACATTACAAACGCTGTGTGCCGTTCTTCTGTACCTGATAATTCCTTTCGCGGGAATTCTTGTCATTGTTTGCAACAAATACGCCTTTTTATGACCACGGCAGATTAAGCATAAAAAGTGATTTTCCCTGTCATAGTTTTCGGCAAGTTTGTTGCAAGCGTATTTTACCAGTTTGTGGTTTTCGTAACAATTTAATCTTGATAGACACATAAATTCTGTAAATATGTGATCTACTCATAAGCATTTAATTAAAATTTAAAAAAAATCGATTTATGCGCAATGATAGTATGAATGTATACCTTGTTAAACGTATCTGCCAGATTCAATCATGTTGACAGTCCATAGTCTTAAATAAAGCAATGAAGAATGACCGATTATCTCTTAAGTGCTTTTCAAAAGTGAATACGAACACCAAAACGAATAAGTTAAGTAAACTAAATTAAGTTAATTGAATAAGCGGCACAACCAATGCATCTCTGGTGAAAAATCTAATATATAAACCTTAGGAAGCTTAGAAAATATGGGAAAAGTACTAATGAATTAATAAATTCCCTTTATTATCCTTAACTAATTATAATGCATTCGTATGGAGAAATTAGCTTTAGTGGAAACTTGTTATATCCAATTCATGTGTCATTTTGTTTGCAACATCCAGAGAGAAGTTTTAGAGATCCCACAAACTAAATATATTCTTGTTTAGCATCAAATTTAGAATCGATCTAAGCCTCTCCGTCTGCCCGTTTGTGTGATGCCTGCATAATGTCTGTGGCCAAGATTCTTCTGAAGATATCAGCTTCAAATTTAATACAAACGTTCTTTGCTTTTAAGAAAAAAATATTTAGCTTCTTTGCTTTTTATACATAAACTATAGCAAACAGGTCGAGACAAATTAGCAAGTTTAATGAACTAGCTATACTCTACTATCGATACGAAAATTGAAAGAATCCACCACGTCCACTCGATGTAATAGAGCATTGGAATTCGATTTCTTTCGTCAATATATTTATCTATAAATTTATCTAGACGTATCCGTCGGTACGTCTATCCATCAATCTGCCTGCTTATCTGTGGGATGTCAGCGATAACCACTTTTCTGGTCGCAAACATTATGCAGTCGGGATAAAATTTTGCTAAAAAAAATGGAATAAATCTGCCTCGCCTACTTAATATTATAGAATATCGATATTCCCTTTTATTGACTGTTTTTTAAGATATAATTGACTATTATTTTAAGAGGTAATGGGCGTAAACGATTTTGCAAAAAGATATGTTCATAATTCACGGGGCATTACAGATCGATTGACCGATTTGTCTCAGTTTCAATATAAACTTGCGTGCAAGAACTTCCAATATTGTTTACCGCACATGGAAAAACGAATATGCTTAAATTAATTCTAAACTGCTGATGCTGATCAAGAATATATACACCTTGTAGATAAAAAGATTCCTTTTGGGCTTTGCAAACGAAAGGATAACATTAATATACCCTCATCCTTAATTGATGGGTATAGAAATGATAATAGCCTGTAAACTAATATGTAGATCTAAAATTTAATTTAAACGACATTCTTCATGTTTACGATGACGGGAATTCACAATTCCGTTTGAAGCAAATATAATTTAGTTATTTGTTTTCTTTAACAAGAAAGTTATTCAATTTAATTAATGTAGTTATAAAATAAAAACAAGACTTTAAGAGATACAGGGTTAGACCTTAAGGTGTTACATACAGTATTTACATGCATGAATGAACGAAGACACAAAATTAACATAAGATTAGTATTAAGTCGGTCGGTCAGAAATAGTTACAAGTCAGACGACAATTTGGTATAAAGGTAAGCACATTCGCGCATACACACGCATATAAGCACACCCGTTTGTTTACATACTCGGGTATACTATTGGCAATGGAACGAGAAAAAAGTAGGAGAAAGGTAGATAGCATAGAAATTAACTTATTTAAATGCAAAGTAAAAGCCAAACATGACAAGAGCACATATGTACATTAATGTTTAAATATGCATGCATGCGAGCAAGAACTTAAATTCTGATCAGATTGGATTGTGCAAACATATGAATATGTTAAACTATGCTTGCCCCCGTATTGGTATATTATACTACTATACATACACCTATTCACAACACTTAAAGGATTAATTAGGACATTTTACTATTACATGCATTTGTGTAAACTAAACTAAATGAATGAAGATACCATTGTTTATCTAGTGTGTATTGTGCATATTTGGGTTTGCGTAAATTTTCGTTATTTAAATATTTGAATATTTTGAGGAATTAAATAAAAATTTACAAAATATTCAAAAATTACATATTCTTATGATTTCATTAAAGAGAAAATCTACTTAACATGTGTAAGAATTAAATTAAAGGAAAATAATTTTTACTACGAAAATTTTATAGTTTATGTTTTTATTGAATTAACAGAATTTTAAGTAAATTGTACGTATTTTCAAAAGGAATTCTTTAAAAAGAATTAATTTCAATATTTTAAGAATTTACAAAACATTTTAAATAAATATAAATCTTGCCATGTAACTAAAAATGTAAAAAACAATATAAGGCGGCTAAATAATATCCAATTCTGATTAATAATCGGTTTAGATATTTTTTATTATTATATTTATTATTATTGCAAATGTAAACATCGGTATTTTTGACGTATTGCTTTATGATTTCTTCTTAGTTCGAATATATAAATATATCTGAATTTTCACTTTTTCTTTTCCATAAACATAATTTGCTTATGCAATTTGTGATAATTCAAGCGATAGCTATAGAGTTGCTATTAATATCGAGAGCAACAAATTTTGAAATGTATGTAATCATAAAATTCTTACTAATTCTAGGTGATGTAAATTTTCATTTTATTTATGTAAAGATGTTGTCAAGCTTCTATTGTGGTTAATGAGTTCTGCTTGATTTAACCCGAAACCACAAGTATTTTAATCGGATCATTACTTGAAATCTTAATTAGTTGATTAAGCTTCTGACAGTGAGATATAGTTTTTGATATGGATTTGAGTTTTCTTTTTCTTTCAAAAATTAAAGGAATTGCTGGGACCGCAAGCTGTGGCAAATGCGTAATATGTAAAATCGTAACTCGTACATAAGTTTGCGCGAACGCCAACTGATATATAAAATTGGATAGGTTATTATTGAAAGAACGGAGACGTGTTGGTCTATACTTGCAGAGATTAGACAAAAAAGGAAGCATTGATTTGAAAGGGAAAATATCAACGAATCCTGGAGGAGTGGTCTTATGAAAACAGTGAGTAATCTAGAGAGGTAACAAATAAGGATATTAAATAGCATACCGGAACCCTATAAAACGATTTCCATTTTTACATCACCCGCAAAATGAGAACAATTCATTCATTTGTTCACAACGCCTAGAAATGTGGACTAGCCCTGCCAGAAGCTACATATATTTTCGATTCGTATCAGATTCTTAGACGATTTAGTATGTTGGCCTGCAAAACAAATTTTGTTTGTGCGATAAGAACAATAGACAGTGTTTCTGGAAGAATGCAGACCTTATTGCAGAATTTCTGGCGAAAGTTTCATCCTTTTTTATCAATCGCGGTGTTCCCAAGTTATCATTTATTGGAGATGAATTCCGAAAGTCACGCATAAGAATTTCTTGTACATATTTCAACGCAAGCAAATCAATATTCAGTGTTTTAACATATCATACGAAAATTTGGCTCACAAAGCAAACATTTTTGAAAGGAAATGGATCACGATTTAATCAAGAATTCCGTTTAAATTCTCAGTAACAAAAATATTGTATTATTAGAAATCGAACGGCATCATCGAAATCTGTAATTATGTAAAATATGTATTCTTCGCTTGGTATCGTAAGTTAACTTTGACAATAGCTGCCATTAGTTAAAAAGTATGTACACGAGAAACAATGAAATGAAAAAAGCACAAGTAGAAGAGAAATACGTAAAAATATTGCTATAAATTAATTATATTCAAAGATAAAATTTGCATAAGGAGTAAAAGATTGAGATAAGACAATATTTAGATTACACGTGTTCCACTTAAAAAAGCTACAGCAAGTTAAAAACATGCTTTTTGGTCTTTTTATTTGTGTTGTTTAGAGAATTTGAAACTAAAAAATTGATTATATATAAAAGTAGAGAGCGAATAGGAAACGCATGGCCCTTCTTTGGCAAGCAGAGCAAAAGAGAGTCGCCGTCAAGCAGAAAGCAGTAATTGCGATCAGAAGAAACAATTTTAGTAAAAGAAATTATAACCATATTGATGGAAAAAAGCGAAGTGAAGTACAAAGTGTCCCCACAATGCCAATAGGACGAAAATTACTTTAAGAGGGGAAGTCGTTGTAATCTTAAAAAAAGCGTTTTCTTAATAACTTTTGTTTTGTGCAGAAGAAAAGATAATGGAATAAAGATATTGGAGAAAGTGGTTAAGCTTATCTGTAAAGTATTTGAAAAGCATTATTTTTGAAAAACATTCAAAAATAGCGCCATCGGGTCTAGTGTAAATGGTTCCCATTTGAATCTAGAAAAAGATTACTTTTATTCTACGTTCCTGTATGTAATGAAGGGGTAGATTTTGAAAATATTGAGTTTCGTGTGATTGACGAGCATTTGAATGAAAACGTTCAATTTTTGATTAAAAAAATGACACGCGTTTATCAACAAAAAGTATTTAAATTAAGTTAGGATCGCGTTTTACGAGAGAATGCAATCCCAAAGTTACTGTAAAAAAATTCGAATAACAAGAAGGAAGAGTTTTGAAAAAAAGCGGCTTGAGTAAAACGCATTTAAAATTTTAGGATGTGTTACAGACATTTTATTCTATTATAAAAGTCTTTTTATAATCTTTTTTCTTTAATCTCCGATCCTAGTGCCATAAAAATGCTCTTCCATGTTAATCCCGCTAATTCTGCTTCTACGAAGATTTTTTGATCGAAAATAGCTTTTTGGCTGTATAAATTTTACACTATACATGAGCTAAGAAGTCAAAGAAAACGGCAAGAAAATATATAATTCAATGCTATAACCGAATAGATAATCAGCTTCAAAAATTTCATCGTGCACTTTCAATATTTTGTCAAAAGCTTTGAAAATCTTCGAATAGCTTTCGGCCTCATATCCACTTAATGGCCGTCATTATAAAGCTACATTGATAATATATATATGTTTTGAAATGGTTTTCAACTGACATAAAGGTGTCAGGTCGCAGATAAGAGAAGTTGGAAATAGTCAGATAAGACGTTAGGCTGTAACAACCTAGCAAGAAGTCATTTGACACCAACAGTCGTGTTGAGGCTTTTGGGGGAAAGCCAGAAATTTCAAAAAAATAATTTGTTGTAGTTAATAAAAGTTTTCCAATACATTCTACGAAATTCGAAGCATTTGTTAAGCTAATAAGAGAAAGAATTTGCATTGAGAAACCTACAATGGTTTACCTCTTAAAATTAAATAGTATAGAAATATCTCAAAATTTAGTGCATAAATGTTGCGAATCGATCAAGAGGGCTCTCCGTATGTTAATGTTGTCTAATGTTGCAGGAATGTTAGAATGTCGTACACAAATTGATGACAATTGCGTGTGGCGCTCCTCTCGCCGAAGAAAGCTAAACAATAGTTGAGTTCACCTTATTTGGGTTTTTGTGCAGAAAGTTGCAATTCAACATTTACGTCAAACGAAAATAGAGAAGAGATCTCCCAATGTAGGTCGGCAAGTTACTCTGTAATAAAAAATAAATAAAAAGAGTTTGTGATGTTCGAATGGTTTCGCTAAGTAAGACGCTAACTGGGAGGATGTTTTGAGCAGTCTGCTAAGAGTTGATCTCCTACAAACTACCACAGACCAAATTTCAGCCTCCGAATGGCGGCTACCTGATCGGATACCGACAAACATCGAGCCTACCAAAATCGCATTTAGAAAAATTATGGGCACCATGTTCTGGAATAGTTCATGGATTCGTGCATATTGACTATCGCGTGTCGAAAAAAATCGGGGAATGAGAATATTAGATTCTTCGTGTCGAGATTCTGGTTACGAACCGCCGTAAAGTTCCTTTCCTACACATCCTAAGATAAATGTGTAGCATAAAATGCTCAAAAATGTTTCGCTGTAAAATTGATTAAAAGGCAGTTAGGCAAGTGCTCTATTCGTCTATCTTGTACTCTCTGGTTATTACTTGTTTAAAAATCCGAAGTACAAGATGTTAAAAAACAAGTTTGCAGAACGTTGGTGAGGCGGAAATACTAAAAGCAATGCCTATTTTTTCTAAAAAATGTACCTTAGCCTTTTAGGAACTTAGACGTGTTGAAGGTACAAATGATTTTAACCGGGAGAAACTATCATTAATTTATACGTGAAAAGTATACTGAAAAATGAAACCGTATATTCATCTCACAATCAACTAACTCTACTTCTCAGTACGTGACATTGAAGTAACCTACATTCTTCTATGAATTTTGCCCCCTTTTTAAGATGAAGGTGTTGGGTAAAAATTATAATTTTCTTACTCGTTATATGTTGTAAAGGTTGCAAATTGTCAACAACTGTCATTGTGACGTAAACAGATTCATTAAAGGATTTAGTATTAATCAAGACATTGCCCTATATCAAAAATCCGTTTATATTTCTTTGAAGTTGGCAGCTCCAAGAGGATATAAAAAATTAAATCGAGATAGATCGTCATGGCTAATTGCAGAAAGTATACAAACCAAAACGCACACAAATATATGTTAAGCAATGCCATACACTTGATTGCAACAAACCAAACGACAACTTAAGTTTAGTCCTACTTTCTATCGTTAAATATAAAAAAAAAACACCTTTGATTGCTTAAATATTTCATTAATATCTTATATAAGTTAAATTCACTTAAATTCGCTTGCTGGTGGATACACCAAAATCCCTAGTGGCAAATATATTTTCGATTTTTCTTAGCAAGTGCTCTACATTTCTGGTGCGATACGTACGTAAGTTCATTAATATTTGATGTGAATATATACTTAGTATATATTATGCACATATAGAGATTTGTTGTTTTAAATTCTATCAAATATTCAATATTTTCTCTATGTTTTCAAAGTTGCACAACCACAACTAATTGTGAAATATAAACTAAATATTGTCAAGATTGGCATTAAAGTCAAATAGTTTAGTAAAAACAAGAACAACACAAAACAACACAGATATTTTAAATGAATTTGTTGCAAAACGAAATAAAAGTTGTGCAAGGAAACAAGTAAGAAAGTTATTTAAAGTCACTCTATGGCGCACACGTTAGAGGCCCATATACGATTTCCAGCATGGCTTGCGACCTTAAATCCCGATGGCAGGATAATTTAAGATTCACCTTTTTTCATTCTCTATAGAAGTAGTACTTTACATTTCTAAGCGTTGCACATGGTTTGCTGAACCAAGTATATCTTCATACAATGAAAAACTCTTTAAAATAAAACTAATTATGGATAAATGCTAATAAATCGGCTGAGAAATAGTTTTAGAGCAAAAGCTTATTAAGACAAATTTATGAAGAATTCTGATAATATGATGAGTATTAGATGCAGGAATAATTTCTTGTTTAAACTAGAAAAAAAGAAGTTATATGAAATCTATAGTTATGTTAGGAATAATTGGAAGTAACTAGAAATCTAGATATTTTAAGTTATCCACAAAATTGTCTCTTTGTCCGTGGTTGCGCTACTTGAATATTAAAAATCACGGAATTTCTGCTTACATATACACATAAAATTTAAGAATGGACTTGACCCGATAACTAAAACTAAAACTGTCAACTTTATACATCAGTTCTGCGAGACACAATAATTTTGTTCTGTCCATTTTTTAAATGAAAGCTTTGTGTGTATACAGCGCGTCAATTAAATTTGTGTAATGTAAACTGTTTCTGGTAGAACTTCGTCCACATCGGCTTTGAACGAGAATGAAAAAAAAAAAATTATTAAAAATATCCATTGTCAATTTACAATCTTTATCAGCGGTTCGCAAATACATTATCTCATGAAGTCAAAAAATCAATTAAATTCTTTGCTCAAGCAAGTTGCGGCATAGCTGTTTCAAAATATATAATTAATATTAAATTATGCTGGAATTGCTGGAATTGCATAATCTTTCTATGAAGAATTCCGATTCGGATAGCAACGCGACGAATTGGCCGATATCTCCCGCATCTCGTAAGAAGAAGAAACGTAAGCAAAATTTTTCTACTAAAATTTACTTTAATAACCGACCGTCGCAAACAGGGCTGAATACCCACGACAATTATCAAGAAACTTCTATTCGTGCCACAGCTGTCAACTTACTTCAAACAACGGTCAAGTTAGTTCGACAATAGGTCAAATCGCTTTTCTGTTTCAAGAGTAGATGACAACAATATATATAAAGTTATTGATAACGATATAGTAATTTCCAAATCGACGCAAACAGTAATTCCGTGTGTGCACGTCATAAAAGGGATGAAAGATGATTTTTCTTTTGTTATTGTAACGAAGGACTTCAAGTACAAAGTTTTAAAAGATGGTCGAATTAAAATATTGACACAAACCATTTAACCTCACGGAGTATTAATAAAGCATTTAAATGATAAATGCATTCAATTGCACGCATACCAAATTAAACAAAAAAGAGCAGAAAGACTGATTTAAAAAAACTTTCATTAAACCACTTCGAACGCTGACATTAAACTAGAAAATCTGCGCACGTTACGTTTATTCTTAATAAAGATTCTTTCTTTTTAATGGCGACAACGTCCCTATAAATAATTTTTGTAGAATATCTTAGCTTATACAATGACCAAAGACTAATATGGAAAGATCATATAAAAGCTAAACGCCAGCAACTTGATTTAAGAACCAGAGGGCTCTGTTGGTTAATTCGTCCAGAATTCCAAATTACTGTAAAGTATTAACGCATGTTATGCAAGAGTACCCTATAACCAATTTGGATTTATGGCATACAATTATGGAGAACAGCCATTAACTCTAATATTGAAACACCTTTCTTCAAAATATCTTGTCAGATTGAGCAATCGTGTGAGCCCTTTGGTAATACGTTTTCTAGATGAATCCAATGAGATAAGAAAATTGAGAGAAAAAAAAATATTTTGTAGTGTGGCCAGATCTGTGTAATTATGGCATACAAAAATCCGAATTTTCGATTTCGAATTCGAATGGACGATTTTGAGAATTGATAAATAAGCAAAATTCTTCTCAAGTAAAATACATAATTTTTCACTTGTTTTTCTTAATATTTTTTTCTTTTCATAAAACCGAAAAAAGCGTCAAATGCAAAACTCTTGTTAAATACCACAAGCAAGTGCTGTTAGCTTTCTTGTGTTTTTTTTTTTTTTTTACTTTTCACTTAGTTTGCTTCGAAAACATTGATTCTAATATGAAAACAACATAAATTACTTAGACTATGAATTTAAAATAATAAAATTTTAAGATGAAATTATTCTTTAGTGTTTTCCTACCAAAGAATTTATTTGAAAAAAAAAGTATTAAAGAAGAATGGAGAATATTGGAAAGAAAAAAGGTCAACGAGATGTCTTCGCAAAAATGCTCTCATATTATGGCTTATGGCTTGCTCTCTTTAATACGAAATCAATGCAAATCGTTTCAACCATTATCTTAGGATATTGACCGCTCTACAACGAACAGAGGGAACCGCGTTCATTACTCATCCCAATTTCTACATTTGCTCTATAGATTCCCTAAAAATTCCAGGGTATTTTAGGCAGCGACGATTAATTTAGCAGCTCGTTAACTCTAGAGAATCTTCTCTCCACTTATGGTCGTTTATAATCATATCGCTAGAAAGTCTTTCCAGCTTTGAACGAGATTGCAAACGAGATGGAAAATTAACGACTAGGTTTACTGTTTCGCGAGTGTTTTATAATTACAAAACAGGTATAGTTCTTGGCACTAAACTCTCTCCCATTTAACGGCAATATTCGAGAACGCCTTCCTTTTTCGTAGGGGACGTTTTCGCTAAGATCGCCGATAACAAGTTTCCTCAAGAAATCACGTGCAAGCGTTCTGGAAAAATCCAGTCACTGTTTTATATCTGATGAATCCCCTTCTTAGGACGGCGTTCGTCGAACCTATCGGAACTCTGTTCCTATGTAAAAAATAGATTTGGAGAAGATCGAGTCGTCTAGTCATTAGTCAGTGTTACATTTTAGGTCCTCACAAAGTCATAAGCGATCACATTTTCATCTTTTTCATTCTTCTTTACGTTTTCTACAAGTTACTTATAAAATAAACAAGACAGAATGTTGAAAATTAATCTGTACATCTGCACATGAAGTATTCGCTTGATAAAATGAGTGATAGTAAGTAGATGAAGTCCGACCCCAGCCGAACGGTTATATGATTATCGCTCACTCTTAAGTAAAGTGTTTACCTGTCATACATGTTTTTGGTCCTTCCAAAATTATTCATCCTAACAGGCATGGAAATATTAAGTAAAATAGCAAATAACTGCTGTTAATTAAGCCCGCCTAGGTAGCTCAGTTGCTTATGTTTAAGAATCATAATTACCACCTTTTGAACAACTTTCTTATATCATTTTGTGTCATATTTAATTGTTTGCCTGCCACCCTATGCTTCACCTGCTTTAATGTGTAAGAGCAATTTAAGGTTGAGTTGACTTTATATACATTGAGTGGTATTACAACTAAACGTTTTGTATATGGGTATGTGGTTAAAAAACGCAAAAATATATTTATTTCAATTTTTTTTTGTCTTCTGCTATATTCACCCCTTACTGCAAATCGTTTAAGACCATAAACATAAATATCAACTGCCCAAATAATTGGTGTCGGTCGTTTTATTTGTTTTTGAGTCAAATAACCATAAATACATTTTCGTATGTTCTGTGTATTTATACAAATCATTAAATTCATTGGCCGAGCAACGCCTGGAGGTGATACTCGCAACACCCCCCAGAGGGATAAGACAATAAATGTCGTATGTGTACGCCAAGAGAGGAGGAAAATCCAGAAAAAACAAACTTTTTTTTAAGCAAAAAATCTACTTTATCTGCACAGCAGGTTGACTCAAGGTGTTGAGCAAATATTTCGTCGTTTTATGGTGATTTGGCTTATATTAGCAGTTGCCATAAATTATTTAAATATTATGCATTAAATTTGGAATAGGAGGGCGTCGTTTCAATATTTTTCTGCTTACTGTACTTTCTTTATTTCACTTTGTAAACTTTGTAGCTAACAGACAATTCCCCTAATCTTTTCTAAAGAGAACTTCGTTATTAAACATATCACCTAATGCACTTGAGCACAATAATAATGAAGCAACCCCCATTATCTACGTTACTGACATTTTGAAATCTTATGTAAATAATGCACGTTTAATTTTTAATTCACCGTAGGATTTTATTCTATTTATTACATTTTTTTATTTTTGCTTATTTTTTAGCTTTCCTATGGTAATTTTTTTTTCATATTCACAAAATCTTTCTTATCGACTTATCTTCTCTAAGCTTAATCTTTTTCGTTTCTTCCCTCATATTTTTACATTTGTATGTTCTGTCCTGCGCAACAGCTCCGTCAACGTAAAAGATAGCAAAAAGGGAGAAGTTACTCGGACAGCAGATATTACCATTTGATTACCGAAAGATTTGTGTGACCAGACTTGTCACATCTCATTTGAAAGCCAGTTTTTTTCGGCTAAGATCGCCCGTATCATAAAAGCGTAACGCGTGCCCGTTTTCCTTAGCATATTAACAGAACAAAGCCTAACATAAGGAACGATTTTAAATCCTTACGGTACTTTAACTAACTTTGCTTTCGGGCAACATGACGGCTACACCTTAAACATATTACATCGAAGTACCTTTTATGTTTCGTAGAGTAAATAAAATAGGAACTTTTTCTTTTAATGGCTAATAATGTTAATGCTTCCGAGTAGTATATAACACTTTTTAAGTAAATAAACTGAAATTATAATATAAATATTGAGTGACAAAAATTATCACAAAGTATGCCATCATACATATCCGTATAAATATATATCGGGATGTACAGCAAATCAGTCTTATTTATCGATATATATTCGAACATTTATAATATGTGTAAATATTTGCATAAATATTTACGAAAAACAAATTACGAGATCATAAATTATGCGTTTAAATCAATTTACATATATCATAAACAAATACAGACACAAATCAAATTTATTGCTTAACGTCAACAATTGTGCAGATTTATTTATATGATGAAAAACAAAAATTAATAATTATAGTAAAGTAATGCGAAACAGAATAGTTTATACAAAAGTTAAGCAAAACAAATTTTATAATGCAATAATGTAACGGTTTCAATAATTTTCTGTTCATACCTAGTTCAATCGGCAAAAAAATTGATAAATTAAAGGCAAGCTTAAGTTTTGAGTACATGTACAATACAAATTCTTAGCGATAATTGGAACAATTTTAAAAGGTAAGTATTTAATACGATTCGATAAAATGCATTTTTTAATACCTTGATCTTTTATAAGCGCCAAATCCCTGCTGATATTGATTTTGATGTAATCGATGTTAGTAGTGGTTAAAGCTCAAGACGAGATATCTAGCTTTCCGGTGCCTCGTTCATGAAAAATAGTATGAGATAGCTTTTCCCATATATCTCTCCGTTTTTCTTCAATTCTTTCAAAACTTCCAAAATCGAAAACGTTGAAAGAGAAAGTTGAGCTTGTAATTTCTATTTTTAATTATTATCAGGAAGATGTGCATGGTGATGCGTTCAATTTATAGACAAGCGCGCATGCGAAGGAGCTTCAAAACTACAATTCCCTTTAATTTTCTAGAGTATAAATTCGAAAATGTGCTTTAATTGTTTAAGGGATTTATTTAAATTTAATATCTAATATTTAAGGGATTTGTTTAAATTTGTAGTACAAAAGTCATGCCTTTTTTGAATGCTTTGTTGAACAAACTAGTGCGATGGAGTATGGTTATAGTCGTATATTATTTATTCGACTGAAAAATTCATGTTGGTTAAAAAAATACTTTAAAGCGTGTTCGTGAAAAGTCTAGATAAAGAAAAAAAATTGATATACTTACGATCCGCTTCAAATTATGTTTACTGAACCTTTAAGAAGAAAAATGTAATCACCGTCAGAGATCATCATCAAAGTGTAAAACAGTCTTCTTTGTAATATTAAATTAAAGATTCTTCGCATCTATTAGCCAAATGAAGTTTACGCATTCCAAAGCAATCCTTTGACGCCCTACAAAATATACAAGGAAAAACACAATCGTCGAGACTTTATGTTTCAGAAACGATATGTAATCCAATCTAATTCCCTACTTGCGTATCTTTCCTAAGTTTCTAAGAATAAAAATTTTTAGGGAAAGCAGGCATATTTCTAGTGACAGCAGATAAAAGTAGTGATGCTGTGTTTAAAGCAATTGCATAGTAGCAATTGCATATCAGATCGGCAGCGTAAAAGTTTGCATAAAGGAGAAATTGTTTACCAAAAAGTACAAATAAATAATCCGATTCAAAATGCTTTAGATCGATCCGTTCCGATGATTAAATAAATGAAAAAAAATTCGAATTTTCCACGACATTTCTTCGAAAGCGGCAATGTATGAGTCTTTTTCTTGAACAATATTTCTGGGCAGCTACTGTTTGAGGATTTTATTAAAAAAGGCTCAATACTTCTTTCTCTCCATATTTACGTAAGACTTTTTACGTCAGGCATGTGATCTCTACTGCGTATAATAAAAAAATGCATGAAATCTTTAGAACTAATTTTTCCTTAAAACGTATTCTGTATTCTACGTGTGAGGCATTTAAAATTCGCTTAAAAGCCCTTTCGTGCTCTTGCTTTTTGGTTAAGTTTGCTTTATTACCTACTGCAAGATGCATTAAATAGTTTTAAAAAAAACATCATAGCAAGAAACATCATAGCAATCACATTTATCTTTTGGTATACAGAAATGCACACACGGCTATAGAAAACATACAAAACAAAGAATGCACATGTGTGTGTGTGTGTTTATGGATTTTGCAAATATAAATTTTCCACACTAATAAAATCATGTTATTTGTGTAAATGTTAGACAAGAAGCAAATATTTTTCATTTTCTACAAAATTACTTTTTGGCCAGACTTTGTTAGACAAACACATAAGAACAAACACACACCAAACAAAGAAACGAACCTTGCCTTGTGGTAAAGTGACCTAAAAACATTTTTATATAATAGATATATGAAGTGATATTTTAGAATATATGTAAATGGCAATGAATAAACATATATATACATATGTATATATATATGTGTATATATATATATATATATATATATATATATAGATGTGTATGTGTGTATACGTTCGTATGAATGTGTATCTGCTAAATGCAAGTAAGCGAGTTAAGGTAAAAGGGCATTCTTATATGTAAGGGATATTGTACGTGTGTACTTTTTATACTAAGGTATACATACATATGAAAACATATATTACAATTTTTCTTTTCTTTTTCATTTTAATGTTTTTAAGCTTTTAACAGAATTACATAAACATAAAAACAAACACACCAACATATATGCATCCAAACACATGTATATGGTAGCGTTTCTCTCTCTTTTTGCTTTTTTTTAATCAGCTCGTAAGCAATTTAGTGTCAGACGTTAAAGTAAAACGATTGCATTTTTATTTTTTTATTTTTGTTTTTATTACTTTCATTTTGACTTTTATTAACAAACGTATATTATTGTTACTTGCTGCTTCTCTTCATTTTCTTTACCTAGCGTTAACCGCTCTACGATTTATTGATAGCCAAGGAGAGTTCTTCACATTTTCATTACTAGTAGTACACGAGCTGATGGAAGCTACTTACAACCATATAGTCAGCCAAAATAAAATGAATAAAAGAAGTTGCTCTGTGAAAATTATAATCTCGGTTCATCAAGCTAACTCTATTTGCTTACGTAAAGTTAAAGTTAAGATAAATTGCAAATGAATCGAATTGTTAAAGCGAAAATGAATATTGAACTCAATTAAACCGTTGTCGTTAACCAACTTTTTGCACAAGCTTTTTATATTTGAAATAAAAGCCAAGCTTCTTAAGGAAATTTGTGAATAAACTCCTAATTATCCACTCATTTTGCTGCACGTTTTACTTGCTTAGGCTAATGCGAATTCCTAGTTTCTATTGAAATGGAGAAATATGGAATGAAATCAGCAAAAAGGGTCAAATAACCTACATGCAACAAAGCATATGTTTTCTCTTATGGCAACGGCAGTATCGTGCGTACCTACATTCGTACGTGGAGAAACATTTTAATGTGTTTCAGAAGTCATGATTCATATGGAATATTTTTCTGTGTGTATGACTTAATCCCCTGTTGTTTATATCTATTGGTTTAAAGCAAGCAAACAAGTGCTAAAACTGCAGGTAACCATGAGCAGTTGAAATCGTAATTCGGGTTTTCATACATAAGAACTAGAACTCCTTAGAGCGATCATTTTCATACAGACTACGAAAAATCATCGATAAAAAAGAAAGTTAAAACGGAAAAGAAATATATACAAATTTGTTGTTTGTATAAAAAAAATCATTAAAAAATTAACTTATTAGAAATAATGGAAAAATATAAATATAACAAAATAAAAGTGCAATACCAGATATAGTAAAAAATTTTATTTAAAATTTTTTTTATTTAAAATTTTTTCTATTTATCTAGGTAGACTTTTCTGCAAATTGAAATCCCTTCGGAATGGATGCGATATTGTTAAGCAAAAACTTCTGTTTACTGGTTGCCTCTGTTGCAGCTTCTTCTCATTCATTCTCACTCATAACATTAAGCTATCCGTTAACCTTTAACCTTTCTTATTGTGACCGTAAAATTTATAATACAATATCTTCTATAATACACAAAAGCAGAGTCGGAAATGTCTGTTTTTGTAGCCTTTGCACTTTAGTTAGAATAATCATCAAAATAAGAATAACGGTGATAACATTATCATCTTACTTCTATTAAGACTCAATCAGCCTAAAGTTCTAAATGAATTCGGGTGTGCCTATTACTTAATTTAGTGTACATATGAAGCGAAAGTTTAACAAAATTTTTCACTTTCCTTTATGTTTTCTTTTATGTTTTTCATAGTGCTTAATATTTAAGCTTAGTCTTGATATAAACTTTGGGTGGCGTTCTCTTTGCGTACACTTCTGAGTTTGAAAAACTTTCATAGGTATCCCATTCCACTGTACTACCATACCATAAAGAAATGTTTAAAAACTCTATGATTTTAAAATCAATAATGTTTTCAATTCTTGGTGTTCAGTTTTTCCAGCACTTCATAATGATTTCTTTATTTCTTTTTGTTCCCTACACTTTTTCGTATTATCGCCAGCGATGCCCTTGATAAGACGATCAGTCTCAAATTATTTTCGGCTTTTTACCTTTTTTCCAGATTTTAACGAATTTTGCACAATTTTTTTGATACGCTTGAAAATCGCTGAGTGCCCTAAAATATATTTTGATTATTCGGCTTACAAATGAACAGCGAGGGTTGCCACTGATTGTGTCTTGTACATTTCTGACAATACCATCAACACACATAAATGGAACACTAACGGCATTTTGGATGTGGATACATAATTTACAAATTCTTATTAATTTTTGCTTAAACACTTAACTTTATATGTAGACATAAATATATGTATATTTATTCCCGATTTGAACTAACTAACGCCTCCTTGCTCGAGTGGCCCTGTATTTACTTTACATGTGATACTTAAGTTATATGAATCCTCTACTTCTGCACTACAAAAGGTTGCATATCGCCATAAACAACCAGTCAATAATACCATACTCACACATTACTTTCAGGTTTTGTTTCGAGCAACTTAAAACGTTAGAGAAAATCGCCTTGAAAGTCTTTCAAATCGTTCTTCGAGTTGTAGTTCTGCCTGCCTAAATAATCGGTTTTCGAGAGCCATAATTTCTTGTTACAGGGTGTGAAACGCGCGGTATATGTATATATATTTATATACACGAATTAGTTTTGTAAACAAGCTTACGATGTCGAGTTTCTTTTTTGTTTGCTATTAATTTCGCTTTATTAATACAAAGTGAAATTTAAGTTATGCGGTACACACAAGATAGTGGTACTACGAATTTTACTAATGTCTTCACTTATTCTTTAAAAATGTACCACATTTTTCTTCGGAACTTTTTGCGGTTCGTTAACACAGTTTATTTTTAAGATAACTTCAAAGGAAAATTTCACATATTAAGTGCTGGCGTTAATTTTGATCAGCAACTTCTACAGGCAAAAATGATAAAATAGTGGGAAATACCAGTGTACGTAATCGTTAAATTCGATGAATTTGATCTTTCTCTATCTAAAATGACAATTTTGCATTTAGTATTATTAAATTTAGTGCATATAGACGCTAATAATGAAACGCTCTGCTACGACAATTCCAAACGCAAAAGTCTTGGATTAGTCCAAAAGAGCCATCTACATCGACACCGAAGCGGAATATTCATGACCATAAAGTTTTGCTGTGCATGTGGTGGGATTACAGTAAGGTGCAGTGTATTGCGAAGCAAGGTGCAGTGCACCGCAGATGTCTATCGATGTCAATTGAGCCAATTGAATGATGTATTTATTCAAAAAAAGACCAACAATAGCTGCTAATAGACAAAAAGTTATCCTCTTGCTTGACAACGCCCGTCTGCACTTTGCAAGAGTTGCCAAGGATACACTGTTGCAGCTCGAATGGGAATTTTTACTGTCACACGATTTCAAGATGCTATGGAAGTGGAAAATTGAATAGACCATTGGATCGGTGCCAAATCAATACCGTTATTTCGACATGGTAGCCGTGTTGCCAAAACGATGGGAAAAGTTGTAGAAAAATATTTTGTTTAATAAATTTTATACAAATTTTTCTCAATAAATGGCTTCTCTACTTGAAAAAATGACCAAAATGAACGCAAGCACTTATTAGTATTATGCTAAACAATTTTGGGAGCTGAAATGCCCATTAAATATTGTGCGTAAAAATTGCAGGGTTTCATTGGCAACGGCACATCAAACTGTTCCGCTATGGAAATATTGTAGTTCATTTCGTTTTAAAGCTTCGGTTAATTTGTTTTTATCATTTCATATGTACGTTCCAGAGGCACACCGAGTGCGTCATCTCGTTTTGGTCGTGTACTTTTAGATAATAACGCAGTCAATGATTTTCTAGTCTTTGGTTCCAATACTAAGATCAAAAATTTATTCCAACACAAAAATGCAAGCTGTTAGAAAGTATTGAACTTCAATAATGTTTCTTTTTTGAGAACTCGTTTTTCGGCTATTTATCTTGTGAGTGAATACCATCTTCTTACTTTCATTTTCCGATATTTCCACTTTGCTCTCAGAATTTTTTTTTGGTCGATCTGATAATTTACCGATTTTTTTTATAGAATTTTCTTAATACGCATTTGTGTTCGATAGTTAAATTATTTCCTCTCCCGCTTGCATAGTTTAGTTAGAAACCTTGAGTATAGGATATGATATATCTCTTTTTTTTCGGAGAGCATACATAAAGGCGCATAGTCACGTTCGAATAAAATTAATTACATACACCATCAACGCTGTAGTGCTATCGAGTGCACTTTGCAAAGTTACACGTATAAGGTATAGGATAAATTACAGAAAAGTCAGATAAATTATATATATATATATATATATACATATACATACATATGAACATATTTAATAATATATATATATATATATATATATATATATATATATATATATTTATATGTAAGTGTGTGCCTTGCATAGTTTGTACATATATTGAAAACTTTGATTGCGCCACACTCGTTCTGAATTTGCTACTATGATTACCGCTATCGCTGGTACGCTTCGTGCTGTTACGGCTGCTATGTTGTTATCATGCGATTATAAGCTTATGCGAATGTCCGAATTTTTGGCAGTTACATACTGAGTCAGAGACAAACGACTCGTGTGGCAAAAACTCAAAACTTTTCTTTTTTTTTGCTCTGCTCCCAGTCATGACACACTGCAATTGAAGCGAAAACAAAAAGTTAACCAACAACAACAATAACAACACGAAAAAAGACAAAAAAAGGAATGCGATGCGCTAAAAATTCGTATGTAATTTATGACAACATTTTGCTAAGGTCGAGTTAAATGCCATTTTTTAACTGACACCCGGCCAAATAAGTTGAAAAACACCAACGACAAGAACCCCAAATCAAAATAGCAAAGAGGAGTAAAACTAACTTAACATATGGATGCCTGAAGTGATGCTGTATATGCTTGTGTATGCATTGAATTTTACAAAATGACAAACATTGATTCATGCTGGTGGCATAAAATCAAAGTGAGGGAGTATGTGAAAAAAAAATAGAAAGATACATATATAAATATTTTTATATATATTTTATATGAAGTCTGAATAGTACAGAATCTTTGGAAGGTAAGAACTCTTATATTCACTTCATTCACAATGAAATTCATTATTATTAGGTCCGATATTTTTTGGGTTAATATAATGAAAAATAAACCGCCGAAAGAAAACGAAGATTAAATGAAGGTTATACGTTAAATTATTATAACTTTTATTATTACATATATATTTAATTACACTAATTCAGAAAATATCAACGAAAGCGTTCAGGTCGAAAATAATGTTTTAGAAAGTTCACTAATTGTAGGATAATAAAAATCCGTTACTAACTTGACAAAGTCCGATTCTTTTATTTGCCATCTAGTTGAATAAGTTTCTATTTTTGCTGTCCCAAAAATGTGTGAGTATGTTGGGATATCAACCTCTCTTTGAACTGGCACGAAAATTTCTAAAAAAAATAAAAATATGCATAGAGTCAAACTGACAAAGCAAACGTGGCAGCTACTGAGCTTTTCTTTCTATTTTTCGTTATTTTACGCAAATGCATTAGCAGTGCGAAGCCCAAGAGCAGAGGCGCAGTTTGCTATTTAATTAAATTTTTCAATTAAATAAATTGAATTTATTGCAATTTTTATTTTTATTTGAACAAATCAACAGCACTCAAGGCAAAAACACATCTTTCATTAAATCTTAAATGAAATACACAGGAAGAATGTCCTCTTATCCTTGCTAACTCCAAAGTGTTTTATACACTCAACACAGAAGGAGGTATATTAAATTTGCCAAACGATAATGCTAATGCATAGGTTGACGCATCGAAGACTACTTAACCTATTTATATTCGCGGATTAGGGCGAATATCAAAAATGATACTTTTTCTTCTTCTCTTTGCGACTTCAAAGCTTTCACTAATGTCGATTCCTTTTTTCTTTCTGCAACCTAGTTAAGTATCAAAATCAGCTAAATCCTAAGATGAAACTATGGTCTAACACAGCGATTACATTCAATGGTGCTAATGGATTAATTTGTTAGCAAGGTTGCTCAAATGTTTAATCAAAGAATTCTTTTCACATTCTAAACTTTAATGTACAATTTCACAGGTAAAATCAAAGACAACGTTGACAAATGTCCGTCATGAAGTTGTACATTCGGGTGATACCAAGCATTTAAATAGAAACTGCAAGTGGTTAAAAACTTGTTGCAATCTGTTCGATCATTTAACGAGGGAAACCATAACAAATTCAAAACAATTTTATTGGAAAATCATTTTTTATTGGTAGATACGTGAAAAGTTACACAGTTGACATGAATTCACCAGGAACAATTAAATTGCAATTAGTCCGTGCTTCTACGAACAATATTTATTTTTCATATTCTTTTAGAAGACAGTTCGGAAAAAATCGTCTAGTAGCAACACCCATCCCGGATAAAAAGTCCATATTCTGTTTTCCACTTCGTATGAGTGAACCAATTAATATCGTAAAGGATTCGATAGTTAATGTAGGATAATTGCAATATGTGTTTTAATTATGGCTACTACTGATCATTTTCCTTTTGACAGTCTTTAGTTTACGTAGTTATCTAGAACCGTTTCCATTTCAGGAATGATGTTGCAGGAGTTATAACAGAATAATATGTCAAGTGTCACGCATTAGTAATATTTGATCTTAAAGCCAGAGAAAAGGTACGTATCTGCATAAAAATATTATTTATACTTGTAGTACATAATATAATAGCTTATAAAGACCGTTCCCGTTTTCAATACAAGACCATGGTAGCAATAATAATTCGGTTTAAGTCTAACATAATTTTCCTTGTTTTTTCTTCCTCCAAAAACTTCATTTATTATTATCGATTGTAGCAAGAAAACCCAAAAACAATCCTTCTGGCCATTAATGTTGTAACTTCTTAGTTATAATCTTGAATATACTATTTTCCCGGATTTTTGTCTTTGTTAGTGTAAGTAAGTTGTAGTAGATAGAGAATGTAGCGATAAATGCAGTTATAACAACAAGAGAAACAGCAAAATTGGGGTAAATTAACGTAAAAAATTCAATTACAGACAATTGAATTTTCATTTAACTGTTTCACTACTCATCAGAGTTACCCGCCTAATACAACGATAGAAAGAAAGCGAAAAATAAGTTGAAAAGTGTTTGTGTGCGTGCGTCTTTGCAAAAGAAAAAAAAAAGGAAAAATTTTATAGATGTGACGATAGGAAACTGAATGAAACACTTAGTTTGTTGTATATGCCACCTCTCAACTCTTCTACTTCTTTTCTATCATTAGTTGGATTTTACTCCTTATTTTCGGTTGTGTTCGTGCCCTCACTATTTCTGTATAATTTCTATAATCTAAGTGGTAATTGTAATGAGTGTGTTTGCTTTGGTTTAAAAGTATCGTTAGGCTGGTTTGTACTATACTGTCTAGCATCGCCACTGCTACTTCTGCTATTAGAACGTGAATTGTTTACCATTTCTCTTCTCCTACTGACGTTCTTTGCCCTATTAGCGTTGCTTTGTGTTTGTTGCTTTTAATTATTTTGCCAATAACGTGTAAGGGATTTAAATTCATTGAGGCGTTGTTTAATAGACTTTGCAATTCTTTTTTTTCTACCGTTCCCTCTCACTTTAATTTTTTTTCTCTTGCATTTCTTGACTCATTATATCATTGATGGTATATCTTCACGAATACACACGACAAAACAAAGTCAGTCAAAATAGAAACGCTTGAAAAGATATTTTGTACGTTCAAAATCTTTTTGATTGGCATATGCCGTTGCCCAAGATTAATTGATTCTTTAGTTGATGAACTTTTCGATTTCAATTAAAATTGAGGAGTTTCAGGTATTAATGCTTCGTAAAATTCGACAACTGGTGTTTGAAGTGAAATAGACCTATAAAACGTGTTGAAATCTTCATACTAATGATTTACGCCCCAAATAATAGGCTTTCTCTCAAAACTGTTCCATTCTTTGCACTTTTTGCTTTAATTTTTTCTGATATCCAGAAATTTCTGTATTCGAAATATTCCCTCATGTCCACAACTAACAACAGGAACTTTGACAATACTTTGACCAAATGGACTCAGCAAGTCAATGACGATTATAAGCTGAACCCGATAATGCTTATATGACTCACAAGTAGGACGGTATTGTCGTGCTTTAAGCTGAAAATTACGAAAGAGGTAACTTTTTAAACCACCTTACCTCCCAGCCGAAGGATGTCGTGTTATAGATTTATCGCGCTGAACAGATATGCAGATTTTCTATTGGAAGAGGAAATATCAATATTCTCTGACCTGAAACCGAAAACTTGAAACAGGAAAATTTGTCGTAGTTGTTTTGCAATAATAATAGAAATGGCTTCAATGTCGTTCACGTTCACGCGCTTATTTTCAATTCAATTTTTTTAGAAAATATTAAATTACGGACCAAAGAGATTTTTTTCCAGTTGAAATTATAAGATAATGAGAAAAAATTACTTGAGATAGAATTTTTTTCTCATACCATGCCATACTTACCATTAAATATATAGCATATCGTATAAAAGGTTTTATCGTTCACCATAATAGATTACAAAGCATATACATTTTAAGTTATTTAGAAAGACGTCAATTGGTCCGGTTAATTTTTATATTTTTTTGTTTTAGTTTTTATATTTTTAGTGGATTATTATGCAAACATTCTCATACCTTACAACAACCGTAAAAAAGGACGGAATTGATTGTTTTGCACCGATGGCTGAATTCACATTTCCAGATGTAGCAAAGTTAGCAAGATTTTTTTTAATATTTTATTTAAATATTTCTTTGACTGTACTTACCGAGTCTCGGCCTTCAACAATGCATACTGAATTCATGGAATAGAAATGTACTGCACAGCCTGCAAAGGGAAAGAGTGTTTACTGTGGTAATTGAATTTCTTGCAACAATATTTTGCTTTTTTTTAATCAATAAAAAATTTTGACATCACTTAAATAAAAACATAATACTACTCAACACCGCATCAAGCTGGCAATCAAATTAAATTAAAACAGAATGTGCACTATTACTGTATAAGTTAACACATTAATGAAAAACATTTACAATGTATTAAAAAAAATTCATGACTCAGTCTATGATATCAAAATTGCCTTCATTAACTTCTTTCCCTTTTTCTCAAAATAACAAACATATGACTAATAATAATCATTCTATATATACATACATATGCGAAATATAACCCTACGTACACAAAAAATAAAAAAAAAACATATTTTAATTTCAATTTGATCCTTTAGGAATTCAAGTGCACCCGTTTAACGCCCTTCCCTATGAATCATGTATTAAGTTATTCGGTAGCTTGCATGTAACATGCAGTATATTTTTGCACTTGTACGTAGATGGGTGTTTTTTTTTTTATTATTTTTAGTTGTTTTTTTTTTTTTTTTGAAAATATATAAAACAAAAAAGCCAACTTTTTCGAATTGACTTAATTAAATGAAATTGCATATGAAAAAAGCCAACCGCACAGCCTTCATTTCTATAGGGTAACGCTGATTTTTTGTTGGATAAATCATATTTGGTTGTTTTTTATTTCAATAAACGGGTTTAAGCAAATAATAACAAAAACTCAGAAGAAAATTATATATGGCTCAAAGCGAATCTATTAATACTTAACAGCTGTTTTTATTATCTTTCATTTATTGGACAAATAGAATGAATATACGTAGTAATATAAAACCATTGAATATCATACGTTCACAGAAGCGATTTCAAAATGCAGGTAACGCGTTGAATATTTCGAAAGAATTTACGAAGTGCTGACGTTTCGACTCGTCGGGTATTGGATAAGTCTGCTTTAAACAAAAATCTAGAAATTAAAATCTTCAATTTTTTTTTTTTTTTAAATGTTGCTGCTACAAATGAATACTCTGAACGCCGAAATTTCGAAATGTTGCTTCTCATATTGTTTCTATTAGTTACGTGTAATGCTTGTTTGTAAAAATCTTGATTTTTTGAATTGAATTATTTCTTTATGAAGTTCGCGAAGCCAAAAGTTTGTTTATAAATATGAAAAGAATTTTTTGATATGATTTCTACTCTGCCAGCATTTGCACATAACAAACACAACATTTTGCTCATTTCAACGCAAGCGACCATACACCCGTTACCCCTCTGCATACCTATAGATATATATAATAAAAATTTGCAAGAGGTAACTTTTGAGTTTCAAATATATAATATTGTATATTATTTAAAATGTAACGAACCAAGGCTTGGACAAATTGAATGTGCCAACGTAGATAGTATTTAAAAGCAGCGCATAAAAGTACGTTGGTTGAAATAAAAAGCATGAAAGGAAAAATATAAATCTACCTAAAAAAGCGCCTGACAAAAATTTAATTTATGGCGATCAGCCAAAAAATTAATAATGATAATTTTTTTAAGTGCTAACGTTATATGATACATATATCCAGGGCACAGAATGTTTACCATGAAATTGAGTACGAAATCGATAAGAGCAGTTACTTGGTTGGAAATATTTTAAAATATTTTAATAGAAACATTTTAAAATTTGGAACATATTTAATTAATTATAAAATAAAGATATATAAAAGCTTTTTGAAAAGATAGCGAAAACTTGAGAGAGAAATATATCGATTAAAAATAAAAGCAGAAACTTTCCAAATGCTTCTTTTATCGTTCAGATGTAGCCATTAGTATTGTTATCGATAAATCACTTATCCTTCCCATCCCCAAATAATGTATGCGCATTAGTTTTATTATTTCCTACGGTAATCGCGCCTGGAAAACTTCAGGTATGTGAAGGGGTCTATCTCTAAATTACCTTTCATTGCGATTTTTGATATATAAAGGCTTCGGTTATTAATTTGTAATTTTGTAATTACGTAACTTACAAATAAAAACCTTTTGAAGTAAAACCCTCTACTACTTGACCTGATTCCTGACACTGCCAAATGGTAAGATTACAGAGATCTTTTGAACAACCCAGGAGTGAAGTTCGCAGTTAAAGGCTATTTTGAGGAACTTGATCGATCTCTTTCATGAACATTTTAAAAAAATTAGTTTTCTTCTAAACATTTTATCTTCTTTGCTTGTTAAGCATTTCTTTAATTTTGCTTGCCTACATGAAAATGCTGACTACGTCGGCAATAACCTTTCTCTTGTTTCATGATGATTTTTAAACTTTGAACGAGATTTAAGGATCTTGTCATCTATTTTTATCCACCGTATTTTGGTTTTGTTCAAAGAAATAAAAATTGAAGCTTTGATCGCAAAACGCAGAAGCGCTTGATTTGCCTACGTCTCTCTTACATTGTGTTAATTACCTTTATCTAAAATTCTCTATGACTTCACATCATTTTTCGCAATCGTTGAAATATTCTTGTGTTTAGTGCAATACTAGACAACAGAAAGAGAAAAAAGCTTCATTTTCAAAATTACTCATCAAATCACAACTTTTTCAGTGCTCACTAAGCCCTCACTGATGGTGATCTCAAAGACATCCGAGCAGACGCCAACAGAAAACGATATAAGACTGAGGAAAGCTCTAAAGTGCACATTTCGCTAATGAAAATTTTTGGCCAAAAATATTATTTTTGTGCTTAATGATTCTACATTCTTATGTAGAGTAAAAAATTGTAGAGCTTAATTAGGTTTATTTTCTTTTCTTTTGTATATGAAAATTTTAGCAAATGTCAAAACAAACTTAGAATATATTTTTTTTAATAGCAATAATAGCAAGCGCTAGTACCCTACAGTCATTTGTTTGAGGCAGTTAATTTTTTAATTGTTAGGTGAGTTTAGTTGCAGTTTCCTTAAAAGTACAGTCCACATTTTCCTTGATTTTTATTTTATTTTGTAATAAATTTTCTTATCTTAAAATTAATGACTTTCTTTTTATAAAAGAGAACAGTCGATTTCACTACAATTCTCCCCCTTCCAGTAGACCGACTTGAAGCACGAACTACAAGGAATACTCTTCAGTAGCATTGTAAGATATGGGTACTAATGGGTAATTGAAAGCAGAGCAGCTATTTTCAATGTCATATCTGTCAAGCATAAATCTAATTTGCAAATAAATGTCGAAGCGTAAATTTATGCAATGTAAGATATAAAGGAAATCAGAAAGTTTTTCAAGAACATTATCCTAATGCAGAAGTCTATATTAGCCGAGCTAATAGCTAATGCAAACAATAGTGCTATATCCAACTCGCGCTAGTTCTCTTTTTTAAACCAAAAGAAAAGGCAAAAGCAAGCTTAACTAAATTTACTCCTATAAATTTTTATTGCTAACAATTCACATATACTACTAAAAACTTAAACGCTAACATAATTCCTCGAAACTAATACTAAAGAAGATATCTTCTTCGCACAGGAAATAACGGAACTAACTCTTGATAATACTAATAAATGAAAAGAATGTACTTCTAGAAAACAGAAATTTCAACCTCATTCGGCGCTTTCAATTTATTTTATTCAAGTTTGGAACGCAAAAAGTGCTCGTAAGAAATGTATATCGAACTAATTAATTTATGCCAATAATAGTATTGACGCTAACTGAATTTCAAAGACTTGGTTATCAGATATCATTACGCATCACCAATTTTTGAATTGTGTTCAATGTGACAGATCGGGCCGAAGAAGTGGCGGAGTAACCGTCCTAATTAGAAAAATCTGAGTTTAATTGTATCTTCCTTTATTCATACAAAGCTAATTGAAAACGTGGAAATAGAAATTTTCTGACATTCCTTGTAAGAAAAAATGAACTACATGTGCTTCTCCACAGATTACCGGTCTACATTAAACTTACTCAAATAAGAATTAAGAAAGTTGCTAAATGTAAGCATTCCACACCAAAATTGATGATACCCGAGATCAAATTCATAGGGGAATATTGTCTGTGTCACATACAATTTGCTACGCAAACGTATTTAAGTATTTCTCTAATTCATGATATTTTTTCCCACCCATGCTCTAACTAATACTCATAAGTATTTAAAATCATATTGTTACAAAATTACCTCTCGTACTTTTTCCTTTAAAACACAGTTTCGCCAGATCGCGAAAAGCTTAAATTTGGGTATTTACAGGTTACTCTATTTATTAAGAAATAATCTTAACTATTTTTACAAATTATTACAAGGAACTACTTCTTTCAACACGTAGTTACTTCTCAAATATTATTAATCGACTGTCTTGTTTTAAGCAAAATGCTCTGCTTATAAATCATGCGAATATCACAAACTCTGCATATCTTTCTGGTATACCTGCGAATACGTAGTTTCATTAATCCCATTCACGACAGATTTCGCGGGAATTCTCTATCAATTTTTGCTTTTATTGACAGCTGCAAATATGTCTTTTTATGATCGTGTTATCACATTGAAAGGAATTTCCTCTTCATAGATTTTATCAAATTTGTTGTAGTTGTATTTTATTGCTTTCTGATTTTCGTAACAACAACATTTCGTTTTATTCTCAGTTATATTCTAAACAACACTCTAAAATCACTTCCATTTTCGTAAAAGATAAGGCAGGCTTTAGTTTCCCACCTAACAACACGAATTATTTATGTCAACACTATATTATCCTACGGCAAAAATTAGAACAAAAAAATATTTTCCTTAATTACTTTAAATTATTTTTATTTAAGAAGGATCGTATTTTCTAGAGACAACAAAAGCCCTGTTATAGACTTACCATAGACTTTCTTTTCTTCAAGGGTAGAACAAGGTAATTTCAACACAATATTTGGACTAAAAAACTAAGCATGCCTAGTACTCGAGTTAAGCCTTTCTGGAATATTACGAATATTCTACCAAAGAAAATTACCGACGTATCTCCATCGATGTTAATGCCCAGTGGTTCGTTTGCAACAAAACTATTCAGAATGGCCTGGATTTTCTATTTATTCAAAAGTGAATTCAACGCCCTTCTTTAAAATATCTTGACGTACATTCATTAGCAATATCTCTTCTAGATGAAACCAACAAGACAAGAAGATTGAAAAGGCATTATATACTGAATCTTCTATTTAGAAAATAATTTATTTATGTTCCTTAAATTATTTTAATGAATGCTCAGAATTTACATAGTTTTTTTTTTATCTATTTAGGTATTATTTATTTGTATTATTATTTTGTTGCCATTTGGGAGACAACAGCCTCTGATATTTTTCTCACTTTTCCTTAACATTTATATATTAGCTTTTTATATTGATTGTAAATTAATTCTCTAGTGGGACAAAAGAATTTCTTAATCAAAATCGCCACTCTGCTGACCACCTAGGTGTGCACAACTTTGAAGGTCTCACAGGAATCGTGGTCTTCAATATTGACAGAAAAAATTACAGCGCCACAGCTTGAGCATCTTTCTTTCAACAATTTTTTTGAATACTTCCAAACGTGGAAGAAATTTAATGGTACTTTTTGGTAGGAAGAAGAAGTAGTTCATGTTTTTTTCCGATATAGTAATCTACACGTAAGCTATGATGAAATTCAATAGTCACAGGCCATTAGAAATTTGAGCATTATTTTTAATTGAATAATTTGTCTCCAATGCTTTTAAAAGAATTAATGTACATATTAAATTTCTTTACCTGGCATTGCATAGAAAATGTAAGCGTTAAGAATAAAATTTGAATAGTTAAAACTAGTTTTTTATCTATTACCTTTTGTATATGTTTTCTCAATGGAATGTCAACAACTACATACAACAAAAAAAAGTGTTAAACCTGGCTTCTTCTAATTACGATGTAACGGTTTCAGAATCATATTGGAATGCACTGATTTTGTAAATGAAAAATGTTGTTGCATTTCACGTAACCATTTGCAGGACTATTTATATGCACGCGGGCAGCGTAATTTGAAGTTATTGATACCTTTATTTTTTTAATTTTCCTTCTCAATTTTTCTATTTTTTCAGGCGAAACTTCTATTATAAAAATTATTTAATTATATACATTATACTGAGTATTAAATATTCCTACCCATATTCCATATTTTAGGATAACATTCGCGTATTAAAAAAAGAAAATTAAAGAATAGGAATTAAATACCGACCAAAACTTCAAAGCAGTGTTAACGTTCCATGTACGATGGAATTGGAAGGGAATCGTATATAATGAGATCCTAGGATCTGGATTGGTTCTAAATTCTATTGTCAGCAGTTAACCAGATTGCAGCAAGCAAGTATAAAACAAGCGACCATAATTCAAAAGATTAACGAAGGGTATTATTTTGTATTATGACAACCTCACATCACATATTCACTTCCTGATCTAGCAAATATTCAAAGGACTGAGCTTAATACTGTCGTAAATGAGACATTAAAAAAAGTCTGTAAAAATTGCTTGATTCAATTTTTTGCATGGAAATTCCATATGTTTCATAGCATACACAAATTGCAAGAGGTTATAAATAATAAGGTCTCTTAAGTATTGAAATAAAATACATTTTGAGTAAAAGAAAAATTTAATAAAAATATAGCAAAAATCTCTCAACATTCTTTCTGGCTTCTATTATTTACTAGAGGCAGATAAATTTGCGATGCGCACATAAATGAGGAAAAGAAAATTTTGTTGTTGTTATTTTTATATACAGTATTTACATAATGTTGCAAAATTACCCAGAAAAATTTTTTTCTATAAATATTAATTTGAATTTCTAATACACTATTCATTTATTTCTTTGAATGCCTTGGTTTGCTTGGTTTCGCAGATATTATGTTAATATGCTAACAACATTTTTTGGTGTTAGTTAATCACCCATCCTCCTATTTTGGGGTTAAGAACATTTATTCCTTCATCGTCATAGCTTTAAAGACATAATCACTTAGATAACTATCATTAATATTATTATTAAACATATTAATAATGTATTATTTTTGTGGTATAGCAGACGAAAATGATCTCTTAACATTTCAATACAAAATAAACTAGTACGCAGATATCCATTTATATATATGTATATATATATATATATATATATATATATACATATATATAGTATAGTACGTACATACCATAATAAATATCCCATAAACATTATTATAAACTATCAACTTGTTGCTTCTTCATTGTAAACACAGAACACATACAATATCCCCTATGCACACATGCACACAACGCACATCCATCCATCGAGTACATACAGCCACAAATAAGGAAAGTATAATAAACGTAAGTGTGTGGATGCATGTAGATGACATACATTGTAAATACGGAAAAAAGCTTTTGAAAGGAAAACATATAATAAAATATAGAATAAATAATAATAAAAAAGAAAAAATATAAGAGGAAAAAGAAAAGAATAAAGGAGGTCATTTGTTATGCAAGGTTAGTTATAAAGAGCAAATTATGTTTTTTTTTTTACAATATATCAAGCAAATTTCTTTAAGATGTTTATGACGTTATAGAAAATATACAAAAAGAGAGGAAATGAGAAAGTATAAAGCTGGATATTGTACTTTTTGTTTTGGGTAAAAGTGTTTTAAAACTATTTATTTTGTTTATCAAAATTTTCATGCATTTTGATACGTACTTTTAATTAAAATAGTCGCTGAATATGTGTTTCCTCTTTTTTTAAATAATGTAAAATTCTTTGTCGAAAGCTCTAGAGAATTGAAAAGCTTTAATTTCTAGAGAAAAACGAAAAATACAGGGAAATTTCTTGTTTCTAAGGAGAAACATCATAATTCTCCTGATTGATAACAAGAAGGCGAAAAAGAAGAAGAAGATTCGACATTTCAATGTTTTACAAAAATCTGACTTAAGAGTCATTAGTTTTTACAGGTATTGTAAAATGGCCAGCAACTGCAATTCGAAATGGTCATCTTAAATAGAACAAAAAAAATCTTGAAAAGCTTTACTTCATCGAATGACTATTTATTTCTTTTAGCTGAAACTTGATACGGCTAATTTATATCTAGTTTCGGTTAGATTTGAGTTAACTATCTTTTTAATTGCTATGCTGATTCGATTGGAGAGCATAAGACCAGAAAACTACCTTATCGATAGATATGAAACGCTTTGGCATACGCAAGAATGCTTAGTTCAGAAATGGCAACAGAAGATTTATGTAAATGAAGCAGTAGACAAGTTTAAAGTCACTCAGAATGTGTTCGTAATTATGAATAAAGACACGCAAGCATGAATATGTTTCATAGATATAGAGATATTTCTACTAAAGGAGTCGTGAAAAGTTCTGCGTACTTATATTCATTACCGTAGGATTTGGTGTTCAGCTTTAAAAAATTATGCTACATCACAGCTTTAAATCGATTTAGTCACTTACGTTCATTTCTCATTTCTCGTCTTCGGCTGAGAAATTGGTCACCGCAAGACTGCAAAAGGAAAACTAAACCTTATTCCTTATTAAAGCGTGAACTTGAAAATGAGCGTAAACTCATCACAAATATGAACAAAAAAAAAAATTAAATAAATAAATAAATAAAAAGTCAAAAAGAAAAAATTTGGAAATATTGCCTGCTGAACTTTAATAAACTATTTACGAAGTTACGAAATAAGTATCGGGACAAAGGAAGTTTTCATTGGTAGCGAAAAATAACTAAGCTTTGCGATTTTTATACATCTATTAGACTTAGAATAACAAACAATCGAGAAACACCCCAAGGTGAATATGAATTTCTTATTTGTTTAATATTAAATTTAACAATTTTTCACGGAAACCGCAATTTACTAAGCAAATCGTCCTTTATCCTTTACATGGTCCTTAATCAATTTTTTTCTCTTATGTTAGTATAGTACAAAGAGAAACCATGAGAGGGCAAATAATAAAGAGAAAAGTTATAGAGAGTTATATTTTAGAAAAAAGCTCTCGTTTAATACAATTTTTAATGTTTAGTTCAGGCCATAACTAAATGATGGCGTTTAAAACGAAGTAAATGTTTTTTTGCTAGTTGCTCATTGTAATTCTAATGATACGCACGTCCCTACAGTAAAACCAATTCTCACGTGTATGTGTTTTTCTACAATTGGTTTTTATCGGGTTTTGATTTTGTGTAACGAAATAAACAAAAAAAAAATTTATCACAAGAAATTTTTAAAAACATTACAAACAAAAGTTATTTAAAATAAATATTTAAAAAAAAATTATTTACAAAAAATTAGGAAATGAAAATTATTTAATTGTATGGTATACGGTAATTACATACATACAAATATATGCGTGTTCCTGTGCAGCAATATGTTCATCACATGAAACTAGAAAATGTGGTTTACATCTTTAATTAATTTGATGTATTTAATCTCAATAAAAGTAACTTTGAATATAATGATAAATTTAAAAATTTTGCAGAATATAAAGAGATTATGTAAATAAAATTGAAAAATTAAATGAAGCAATTACATAAATAATTAAATAAAAATATAATAATATAATAAAGGATGTGCCGAATTTTATTCTCCCTTGTTAGAGAACAGTGATATGAAGATATTATGTGATATGGCAAATGAGTAAACAGACCTTAGCAGCTCAAGTTCATTTTTTATTAAAGTTTCAAAAACAGTTAATAATAATTGCTAGAAATGCTAGTGATGTGTAAGAAAGTTTCCTTTCTTAAACAACTTTTCTTTATTTTGCTATTCTTCTTATTTGCTTTCTTGACAAGTCGTGTAATTCTATTAATTTTCAACTGTAAAGGGTTTGAAATTATCTTACGTTGGTGCTCCTATGAGTTTGCAAAGGAAGGCCGATACTCCACTTTTTCATTTATACCTAAAGACCATAAGAAGTCTGAATGTACTTTAAAAACTTAAGAAGTTATCAGCTCATGCGTCTACTGCATATTTTTTTATTACATTTACCATTTTCAAATGAAGAAATAGCCCCAAATGTGCACGTATGTGTCCCATGCGTACATGTACTCTTGCTTTGAGTTTTTCAGACAAAAATTTGAAAATAAAGATATAATATTTCAAGTATTAACTGTTACTTAATTTCGACAAAGGTTTCAATTTGAATATTATCACCATCAGCCGTTAAATATTGCCGCAATTTATTGAAATCATTAAAAATCACAAAAAAAGGGTTTTTGAAAACAGACCATATTAAGTCGTTGTATCATATGCCCATATCGGGCAAAAATGATTTCGATGAGTTTATTAAAATAAATTTGATGTATTTTCCTTAGGTAGAAGATGAATTTATAATTTTTGGAAATAATAATTGTTTTCACTTCTATAACAATCTTATCAACAATCTTCAGACATAAACAGTGTTAAATTAATCGTGTTAAGATATTAACTCAAATTAGTCATGCGTGTCCCCTCATATATCTTGTCTTCCTATTCGTCAGTTTACATGATATTCAATTCTTAAAAGTAGAAAAAAAAAAATTTAAGCTTGATACAGGTATACACAACTTAGTGTGAGACATTTGCTTTGAATAAATGGACACAATGCTATAGGTAAAATGCTAATTTCAATACATTTCCAATACAATGAAAGCTTCATATGTAATAGTGCAAAATTTTCTTACTTGTTAGTTTAAAAAAAAACGAATATTCATCTTTTTAATGAAAATCGAATGATTTCTTTTTTAAAATCCATTTTGCATAATTTTCTATACAAAAAAGTTACTTATCTAATCTGGGATATTTTGAGAGAATATAATATAATGACCGCGCAATTAACATGTCGACAAGCCAGGGATCTACAAACAGTATATTAAACCGAATTGAGGCAGAGCTTGAGTTGCTATCTAACGTTAGTTTATGAAACCCTGTGAAATCACCCTGTAGCTACAAATTTTTCCAATCTTTTTAATAGAATATGAATCCCTTGCAGAAAGGAGATCGCTCATTCGAAGCTATCAAACGCCCATTTCTTGGATATCGTTTTAAAAATCAAAAAACTCCTCGGACATCGATACAAACTATTCTCAACGGATATCGTAACGCACCTATTGTTCATCACCGATCACGATTCAGCAACAATGTCACGTGAATTAAGGAAGAAAAATTATGCTTTTAACAAATGGTTTCTTCTACGGCAGTGAACAAACTGCTATACTGGTGTCTAAAACTTAAAGACGGTATATTTGAATTCATGGCCACAGTCACATATTGACAATAAGTCATAAAGAATTTAATGCCATATACTCAGAAATTCGATCAAAATTAAGTTTTTCACTTGATATATAATTGAGACGGCGAATATTTAAGATTCATCCTAAAGCGTAGAGAAGTTTTTGTTCGCCTTTTTCATTTTCTTTTTTTTGTTTTCAATATAATTCGCTAAGAACACAGTTGGTGTTAATGATGGTGATTTGAAACTAATATTCGTTTGTTAGCTATTCATACTAAGCAAATGAAAGTTAGAAGAATGAATTCAGCTGTTGATCGAACATGTCAAGTGGATATTGTGTATTCAAAATAATAACATATTGTGAACAAAGCAACTTAAATATTAGTACTCTAATATAAATTCAATTGTGTATAGTAATTAATATTCTTTGCAGATGCGTTTACACTTACGCTTAAAAAGCTTCAATTATTTGTGCACACCTTCGCATGATGAACGTGTAAGGTTAACTCGAGCACTTTCTATGATTTACTTAAGGGTTAGATTTTTGTGTTTGCTATTCTTTACGTTATCAAAAAGAAGAAGTAAAACTTTGAAAGGATGATTCTCGTATTTAGTTTCAATTGAAATAAAAAGAGTCCTTAATAAATATCAATAATTAAAGAAGATATATTTTTAATCGACTTATAAAAAAATATAGTCAAAATAGTCAAAAATAGTGCACGTGAATTATGAAACTGAAATGAAATTTAGGATGGTGCGAATTTTCTCATATGTATTAAGTTTTCGTTTTGAATGCTTACATATATTTTAACCAGATCCGAAAGTTTTGAATCAATTTTTATCAGCGAAATAAGATTTTGAGTGATTTCAATTAAGATAATGCTTTTTGCATTTCGAAATTTTTTCTGACGTTTTTGACAATTTGATTTGCTTTATCTGTGATTTTTTGTCACAACTAACACTCGCAGTAATTAAAAAATCGACGCACAATGCCAATTTTGTTTCTTTGAAAACCGTACAAATGTTATTCATTTCATTTCATCTTTGATCCAAATTTAATGAGAGCGACGCGCTTTCTCTATTAAAATTATCGTTATAATCGTTACAATCAATTGCAGGCCATTGCCAATAACATTTTTGCTACTAGCAGTTTCAAATATAATGCGTTGATGAATAAGTTCCAACTGTCTTTCAAGAGAAAACGTTTTGCGTAGCTGAGGATGTTAAACAAAACCGTGATTACCTCATTCCGATGTTGCACTTATGAGCCCTGCGTAATAGTATAAAGGATATGATGGAAGTGTGCGTAAAAAAGTTTCTTGGAGCTTTAAGCTCTGTAGTTCGAAACGAAAAAAGCCCTGACGACGAGTAGGGGAGCTATTAATATGGATGATAAAACTGAGTATCCTCTGCTTTTATATGACGAAGAAGGAGAGTGCGATCAGCTTCGTTTAGTGCATTGCAAGTTCCTCTCAGCAAACGAAACGATCATTAGATAATGATAGCGACTAATGCAATTTAGTCAAAGAACGGAAATAATTGACTGGATCTCGGCTTCATGATTTTTCATCATACTGCTGTGTACTGCAAAACGGTCTCAGAAAAACTTAGAAGCATTGATCATCGACAGTGTTCACCAGATATTACTCCATAACATTAAACAAAGATTACGACTTTCTCAAGTATTTTTTATATATTGTTATGCCCAATCAAAAGAATAAAGATCCAAATTTTGTTAAAAGAGTTTTAGTATTAAAATGGAACAAATCGATCAAAAAACAGTACAACGCAAACTAGAAAAACTTTTTTTTCAAACTGGAGAAATTTGGGATGTTTTTTCGTTACTCATAAACTACAGTAGATGTAACGATCAAAGTTTCTACGTATATTCTATGAGGAATATTATATAGTATATATAATATAGTTGTGTGTGTGTACGAAAAAGGAAAAAAATTTAACACGCCTCCGCCTAATATTTTAAATTGTTGAAATTTAATTGTTTGTTTTTTTGTACAAGATGGCCGACATAACGAATGAGTGTGCCTAATTTTTATTCTTTAAAACAGGATAATCGTTGAGCAAATCTTTCTAATTTAGGAACTATTGATTTACTTCGAAAGTAGCTTAATCAGTTCTTGGCAAAAGAAAACTTTACATTTACTTGATTTTCAGATTTGTTTTTTTTTTTAAGCTATTATTTTTAGAAAGCTATGGCAAAACAATGATTATAAATTTTTATATTAAAATTCAGAGCTGTAAATAATAAAACGTATGGCTTCATAAGTTGTTCAACTATTATTACGAAACTAATAAATGGCAAATGGTCTTTAAATTTTATTCTATATTCGCAAACAATTTCATTTATATAAAAATGTCTTTCTACAGGCTCAAATGCCATACATGTAAAAGTTATTTATGTTTCTATCTATGAACATATATGTGCGTGTGACGGTGTGCAAGAATTTTGTGTGCGGGGTTTCCGCTCATAACGATTAATTGCATAAAACGTTTGACTGACTCGAAAGCTATAAATATTTCAGCTAAAATTTCAGAGATTTGCTAGATATCGTTGCGATTGTATGAGAGTGTGTGTCTGTGTCTGTGGCTGGATGGATGTATGTGTGACGCTAATGTGTCATCGCCAATGGCTAATGCTTAATGGCTGTGTGAGTGTACGAATTTTCTGTAATCTAACCGAAGCATCGTATACATACAAATTGTATGTCTTTCGTGTATACGTAGACATAGTGTTTGCATTTTATGAGTGTTATTTAACCGCTACGCTGCAGAGAGGGACAGCATAGGGAGAGAACTGGAAGAAATGCAGTTATAAACTAATGACAGTCGACTGGTGTATCGAATAACGGCAATAATTACAAAGAGACGTGTGTGCTAACTATTCGGCAGTATTTCAATGATGAATTGCTTACACATATTTATGCATTCCAAGAGAAATTGCGATATTTTCAACAGGACTTAAGCAGCACAAGACTCGTAACTATAAATGCTTTCATTCAACGCGTTCGCTGGTGAAATTAATCTTAGCCGTGGATAATATTGTGTACAAAATTTATGAGCGCAAAACCTTGATGCTGTAGCGTCATTTAACAACAAGAACCTTTTTTACGCTTGGCCAAGCATCGTAGCGTATGTCGGTACGGGCAGTTGGTTGTTATATATAACCATAACACATTTTAAAAGCTTATTTACTTAAGTCCAAGTATAACGAACCACTTGAATTTTATAACCCTCTACTTGGACAGCTATGCTAGGTGCGCTTAGTGTTCGTTAACAAAGCGCTTTGAAAAAGTGATTAATTGTTACTTGGGTGAAATTTATTGGTTTTGATCTCTTCTTTCAAGTGAACGTAGAAGGTGAAGAAACAAAAAAAAGACGTAATAATAATAATAATAATAGCAGCAGCAAAGTGTAAACGTGATCCCTGGTAAAATAGAGAAAATTAATAGAAATTTTCGTGCCACCACAGCAAAAAAAATACATTTTTTCTATACCCTGTTCAACTTACAGTTAAATGTTTAACCTTTGCCTTACCTTTAAACAAGTGAAGTGGAAATGTTTGTGTATACTTCGTTGTACGTATGTTAATCTTAATATTTTGTTAAGCATTCCATGATTTAAGAGCGAACGAAACCGCCAAAGGTCACAAAGAAATCATGAGTTTTGAACACTGCCCTCATTATCAGCACCAGCATCAACATCAACGTCAACATCAACATAATCAAAAGCAACCGCCAACCCATTTTCACCAATATAAACATTTCGCTTCATCTGTACCTAACCTACAGAATATTTGGTATATAATACATTTGTTACTATTTTTGATAGGTAAGTGAAATAAATATTAGGTAATCTTTATTACCGAAACAAAAGAGTCATTATATTAATTAAGAAATTATACATTTTTATACCTGCCCGCTTATGCATATGTTTACTCGAAATTCAAATCTCGGTGCGGACGAGAAAATAATGTATAGTTCGAGAAATACAGAGAATTTTTAAATAAATTTTAGGTAAAATTTGTAAACTTAAAAATGTTTCGTTTAATAGAAAATGAAATGCTACATCATACATAGCATCATATGTGTGAAAGACGAAGCGATAATAAAACATTAAAATTGTATGACTTTTTTACTTAACATCAAGTCTTAAGACAATGTTTAAGACAGATATGTCATGAAAACTAATTTTCGCAATACGTTTTAATATATCTCACTAAACCACCAGTAAATTTCTAAGAAATAGTTTCGAAATCCAGAGAGTTCCTTCGAAGATCGTTCACAAGAGGTGCAGTGTGGTCACAATGCCTTATTGCGTGGATAATGACAACTTCATTAATTAAAACATTCGCATTCGGTTTACACCGAATCTTCATTTGCGGAACTTTGCATGATGTTTATATTTTTAAAAAGTATACTAAAACCAAAAAGGAACGTAAACGCAAGCGACCCATTCCTATAACATATCATAGCTCAAGAGATTTATGGTTCCATGTTGAACGGACCACTACTCTTAGCATAATTAATATTAATATAATGCGCAACTACTTAAAAAAATATTACTCGGAACGTAATACAAAAACATTTATACAATTCTTATAATTTTGAAAATTATGCACAAATTTGCAGAGTGGTTTAGTTTCATTCCAAAAAGAATGAACTTAAGTTTTAAAGATTTGAAAAGACAACAAATAGTGACAGATAAAGTTGTTTGTATTTAGTTCATACACATTCTAAAAAGGTTTCACTATAAGTGTTTTTAGTAAAGGCAAAACGTTGTGGGGTTTTTTTCCCAAGAATCCAAACTCATTTTCCCGTATTTTAAATAAAAACCAAACGTGTGTCATTTTGATCGATAAACTTTTGACATTACTTTGCTAAAACAATTATTCGAACGTTGCATAATTTCTAAGATTTTAACTGAAACAAGAAATAATAACTGAATCAGGTAATTTTCAAAATCCTCTTCTGAAGTCTGCTGCCCACTATTAAGAAAGTTCTGCAGAGACCGAAACAAAAGACAAATTAGATAGGGCTCGGACTGTACGATGGAAGTATCAAAATTTCTTAATCGAGCTCATTCAGTTATTTTCATGTTATTACGGATATGCGTGATTTTGCATTCCAGTCTATCAATTCTGTACGCTTGATATCAACTACGCTATTTATTCGCTTTAATTCTCGGCAGTAGTGATTGGAATTAATCGTTTGACCAGGTTTCAAAAATTTACGAAGCACGATTTCAGTTCAATCTCATCAAGCGCTAAAAAATAACTAATAAAAAAAAGCATAACGCAGCACATCTGCAACATAGAAATTTCCAAAGCGAAGTTAAGCAAACGATGTGCTTGCTGTTTATTTCGACACAGCACTTTTAATTAAGGCGACGTTATAAAATGTAGCGAATTGTTTCAGAATATTCATTCTCGTATTCGAAGTGTAGTTAACTTTATTCGAACTAGCAAATGTCAAAATCTTTTCTTTTCTTAAATGCAAGTGGAATGTTTTTTTTTAAACATAAGTGAACCCTCACCACCTGAATATGGCATAACAGGAATTGGTAGGGTTAGTGCAACATAAATACAAGAATCTCAAGCCAAATATTAAGGAAAACGCTACGAAGTTTTTTCCTATTATATCAATTATAAAAAAAATATTGTTCGAATTAAACGTGTCTTTAAGCGGCCCATTGTGACTGGACAAGCGTTATTATTTCATACATTTTGAGAAGATAATATAGATAAAAATTTTTTGACCATAGATAATTCATGTCGATTGAGAAGTTTAAATTTACGATACAATGTTGAACTTTGTTATGACAAGATATCTAGGAGGACTTAATGCAACTAATTGAAAACTTTCCAAAAAGGACATCATTTCGGTTTAACAGTAAATAAATAAACACTCTCCTCATATATTAATCAACAAAATAACGAAGAAAAATGTTTGAAATGAACGAACTCTTACACATATTTTGAAATTAGGAAAATGCCTAATATTTCACCATCGAAGGTTAAATAAAGATAAAGAGCATGAAGTATTTTAAAAAATAGCAAAATATGATTAATATCATATTGATTTGAAATCATATATTTTTATACATAGTAACTTAAACATTGAATAATCTTAAATACTTCATCGTTCTAAAAATTATGAGTAAAGTCGTTCATGACCAGTTCCAGACGTCTAAACCATGTCAACTATTCTCATCAAAGATATGTACACATAGCGGCTCATTCGATGCATATTTCTTTTCAAGAAAAGTACTTGAAAAAATTATTACCTGAAATATGTATAAAAGAAGAACTGTTATTTATATATGCACTAATATTCTCAGATTTCGATATTGCGATTCGTTTGGTATCAATAGAATGAATTGGATTTAAAATTTAATACGTAACTAAAATATCAGACTTCTCCCACCTTTCGCATTTGGAGTGTCACGTGAAAAATAAAAGAAAGTAGACTAGATTTTCGCTTCTATTAAAACATGTGTTTCGGCTTGGTAGGTGCTCTAAATTGTAACTGATTCAAAGAAGCACACATAATCAACGTTTCGTTACTTCTTTTAATAAAGTCGTAATTAAGAAAAATTACCTATCATCCATTAATTTGAATGCATTCTGATAATTACCACCATAACTTCTCTGTAAATGTTATGATTAATCTACTATTGGATATTTTTTTATAATGAAAACCTTACTCGACAATTCCTGCAAAGCATGAGAAGAAAGAAAACGAGAAAAAACTCGAAAACAATTCTTAGTGTAAGCATTATCACATGTTTACAGAATGATTTCGGAAGTGCGAATACTTACTCGGAATGCTTGAAATACGCATATTTATGAGGCACAAAGCACATGAACAAAATATACTGAAATAAAAAACTAAGAAAAAAACCATTCAACTGAGACAAAAATTACAGTTCTTCTCTTTATGTACGATATTGCAATGAGGTTGAGTTTAGTTTGGAAACCAATTATTCACACATTTCTGTATGCTGGATTGAAAAGCCCGTGCGCTGCCCGGGCTATCTTATTTATCTTAAAGCATTAAACATGAATGAGTTTAAGTGAGAATATATTACTACAAAAAATTCAGTTCATAGAGATGGCAGTTCATGCGTCTTCGACTCCTACATGTTAATAAATAGAAAATATGTGCACATATATGAGACTTGTTATTAAACATCCCGTACATTGTCAAAAGTAAACAATAAATAGCTTTATAATTAAATTAGTGCGCCCTTTAAGAACATACATACATCTATATGAACGTATATAAATATAAATATGTATATTATATAAGCACAAGTAAGAAAGTTTTTAAATGGCATTTTTTTCAGGTAAGTAACAAAGCAAATAAATGAGAGTAAACTGACAACGAAACATATATATTCCACAAAAGTAAACATGCTACCGGCAATTTATACATCGCATCCGTATCAGGATGTTTTTGTTAAAATATTTTCTTGAAAAAGATAACAATTTTTCTAAGTAAATAGATACTGAAAGTGTTGCAAAACTTAATTAACCGGCAACTTAAACAAATACGCATACACATCTCTAGAATATTATGTAATTAAAATATCTAGACACAGTTACTCAAACAGTTGTGATTGCATGCATTTCGAGCTAAAACTGTTTACACCAAATTATGAGTAAAAAAATATTTTCTGTCGGTGGTGTTTTTTCGCGGAAAACAAATTAAATAATGAATCACCAGGACGTATAAGTAATTAGTGTTCTAAATGCATAAGCTGCCATTTGAAATTTATAATTGATGTGTGAATTATTTTATATGGTTATGTATGTTTTGTGTTTTATATAAAATTCTAATCGAAATTTTATAATAGAAGGCATTAATTATTTAATAATGTCGAAATTAATACAATCATTAGAGTTACAAAAGTTTAACTTAAGCTTTTTATATCCACCAAAAAACTAGGGAGTGTATTAATTTAATCAAAACGTTTGCAACAGAGACGCCATAAAATATATATATATACTTCACCAGCATTAAATTCTAAAGCGATTTTTAACACGGTCCGTCTATTTGTGCGATGCGTTTTAAATAAAACTCTTGACGTGCGACTCGTAAGAGAAGTATGGAACCATTTTACAAAGCCTGGAGTGAAACCAACCTCTTTTAGCATAAACATTAGTGTATCATGACTAAATTTGTCAAATTCCTTATCAAGTTCTGTATCAATAACGTTCGTCTGCATGCCATTTTTAATTCGAAGAATTTATAAGTGTATTCCAAGAGGTTTGTAACAGCAGGCTTGACCTTCAACACATCACACTGATATGATGAGACGGCTGATCTAACAAGATTAACTAATCTATTTGTCAAAAGTATTTCAAAAAGATTTGGTATAATGGATGCTTCCGTGATATCCTTACAATTCTCGATATATTGCCTACTGCCAGACTTTAGGTAATGTTAAAATGGAACTGCACTTGCAGACATCCGGAAAGACTCCAATAGATAGAGACAAATTAAAATTATCCGTAATTGGTTTAATAACAGTATCCGCACAATCTATAAGGAGACACGGGGAAATGCCGTCGGGAACAGAGTCGCAGAAAAATTTTAGCTCATAAAGGCCATTATAAACTACCAAAACCGAGAATTTCATGGTAGAAAAAATGTCATAATTCTCAATATCTACAACATTCCTATGTACGATTGTTTAAGAAACTGCACGCAAGAAATAGTCCGCGACTCAGACACTGCTATATCCTCCATGTGGATGGGGGATGTCTAACCAGAAGCTCGTCATTTTGAATTCATAAACCTATTAACATTTTTAGGATCTTTTTAAAGTTCAATCCTGTTTTCTGTAAATATTGTCGGCAACATTTATTATTTACAATTAAGAATCTCTAATTAGCGAACAAACAGCAGAAGCAAAAACGATAGCATAACCGCTGTTCTTAAACTTTTTACGAATCGTTATCTTATAATTTCTAAAATATTTGAGCTCTTTCGTCCACCGTTGAGGGCGCTTAAACATAATGTAGGCCAGCTTTAAAGGCACATTACACAGAAATTTCGAATTGACTGTGTCATAGACCAAGTCAAACCAAGGAACAATTTTAACAAATGTAAAGACCGCTGTTTATTCCTTCTCCGATGAATAAACTCTTTGTCCAAGGCACCGTTCGGCGAGAATTGTTTACTCACTTGTTGCAACTACCTGAAATACTAATTGCGCTGGAAACAGGTGGCAATCCAGATGTATCTGTTAAACATACCCTAATAGATTTCTTAGTTAATGCAAATAGTTCCTTATTTAATTGAGAAAAACTTAATTTTGCTTGTGTACAAGGACTATAGATAACACCATTCTTCCTAAAATCTGGTATAGACCAGCGTAACTCTTTTGCAGGATCGATTCTATCTAAAAATAAAAAAGTCTGTCACGCCCACCTATTACAATCTTTTTTCCTTCTGGTTTTCAGAAAAAGGTGGCGGGTATAAATGTTTTTAATCAGAGAACTTTTTGTCTCAACTTTATCTGGCATTATCATAGTCTTGCATTCATTATCGTCTTTTATTGAACTTAAAACTTTTTTAATTTGCGAAGTGACGTGATAAAAACTTTCCCTTTAGTGCAAAGACATGTCAAACTTATCAAGACCATTTTTAATATTTTATTCGTTTATTTATTTACTTATCAGTGAAATTCATCTACAAGTGAACAACCGCCGAATTGACCAATTAGATAGACTTCAAAATTAGATTAATCTTAAACTAAAAAATTATAAATTGAACTTTGGCCAAAGTTTATAAATCAAAAGAAAGAGCAACTTGAAGATGACGATCCATGAACAAACAAGCAAAACGAAAAAGCAAAAGAAGAGAAATAAATTATGTACACATTTAGCAGAGCCAGTACGTGCTTTCCAACCGATAACAGTAATCATATTAAGAATATCAACGAATCCTAAGAAGCACCGAAAGTTAAAAATTTGATTTGTGTACGACATAGTTGATTTGAATAATATATAAACAGACAGTTTATTATAGGCATATACCATAGTATCACCTTAGGGGTTACTTAGCGATGGGTTGGTAATGTTACTTTAAGGAATAACGGAATTTGTTTAATATGATCTGCATTCATTTGCTTAAAAGGAAATATACAGAATAGCGTAAACAGAAAATTTACAAATTTACTTTCATTTTTATACCGACCACAGTCCATACCAAGGCGGGATATACGTCGTGTTTTCCAAACTTTCTCCTCATTCATTTTAAGGTTCTTGTCTTAAGATGGGTATATTTTAAACGTACTATTAAGCAAAGCTACATGTCGAAGGATGTTTTCATATTTTCTGCAATACATTCCTCAATTTCAAAAGCGTTTTTTTCGAAACACAATTTTTCAAAACGACATGCAGGCAATCATTTTGCTATTTTTTCGAATGAACTTTTTACATAACATACTTTTGTGAAGAACATGTGGTATTTTTTAGAAATTTATTCTATTGCATTTCCGTTCATTCCAAAGGTTTTGCCAACATTTTTTCTCTGAACTTTTGCAGCCACGACAATGCTGTTCAATCCATTCAAAATTTGATACTCATCAAGAATCCTACTGTGTAAGATCTCTGAGGCTCCCTTTTGGGTGTTGCGAACAAAAAGACAAAATGAATATACCCCTATCCTTCGGTGGTAGTTATAAAAGGAATAGAATATAATAAGTAATAAGGTTTTAGAGAATCAAATTCAACAAAAGTGAAGTGCAGAAAATTTTGAAAACAACATAAAAATATAACGATAATAAACATCAAATCACTAATATTAGGTACATGTTGTGCATTGAGTTCAGTTTGCATAATTAAGTAAATACAAAGGGAGATTAATTTCAACTTTAAGCACATAGGAAAAAAATGATCAAATAATTAATGAACAAGACAAAGTCCCAATTTTCCAATTGGAAGAGAAAAGCATGTAAACGCAAATAAAAAATTTATACCCTTCACAATGAAAAAATGTAGAAAGGAGGATTTTAATTAGTATATGCACGCTTGTTACGCACACACACACACATTGTGATAGAATACAGTTTATAAGATTTTAAACAACAGTTATATGGACGGAGTACATTTTAACACCGAATAAACCCCACTACCAATCATGGTGAAGTTGTCAAACTGAATATCGCAAACGTTAGTACAAGATTCTACAACTTCCCCATAAATAAATTTGAATGTCTCTTTCTGTTTAATTAAGAAATTGTGTTATAAAAATCGCATATTAAAGTAAAACCAACAGCTTAAGAAAGAAAAAATTAAAAAGAAAAAATTAAATTACATGTTTTTGTCTGTAGTGCAATTTTTCCGATTTCTTTACATTCCCATTTTGTCTGCCGAAAACCACGTTATTTGACAGAATCCTTCTATCATCTAGGAATCCTTCTCAAACTCGAACATCTCATTTGCTATATAAAGCAAAAAATTAAATTTGAGTTCCAGTTATATTGAGAGCAAATAAGGAGATTTTTCCAAAAGATTTTTAGTTTTTTTTTATTCAGTGTTCCTATCATCCAAGTCCAGATTGCAATTGTTAATGACACGCGTTTATATTTTATCTTTTTATAAATTCTTCATTTTCAATGTTAAAACATATTTTATTATTAAATCTTTAATCCAGTAAGCAACAGTGCAGTCATTTTGAAAATAAAATCATTAAATCCATTGCAATCAAGTGCGAAAATGTTGAAATTTCTTACTCCACCATCGTTTAAAGACAAATGGACTTAATGTAGTATTTCAAAATGTTTTGCTCAATCATTCAAATTGTTATTATTCAATTGTTAGCAGAACGCTGAGTAATAATAACCTCTCGCATACTACAAACTATACAAATATATGAACGTAAGGTATCGATAAATATTTGTCTTGTACATTTTAAAGTTGTCTACCACGTGAACGAAGGGAATACGACAAAATTGCAAGGATTGAGTTTCTAACTTCTAATATTTTATATCCAAAAATGTTGAAAAACGCCAACTAAAATCCTTACGCTTCTGTCAAAATATTAAGAGGTTGTGAGTTTTAAACCTTTGACGTGCGTTGTTGTTAATATCTGCAATCGCGAGTACGATTTTAAAAAGGATTAGTTAAAAAGTCAAATGTAAGCTTTCATCTTCTCTTTTCAACTTAAGTTTGAAAGCCAATATGTATCGATTCATGATTTTGATCCAATTTAGCAACGTTTTGCAAGCAATTATGTCTAGTCATCGCATATCTTGTGCTAAATACATTATATTCACGTACGGTACTTTCAGTTGTGCGTATAGTAGCGGTATTACAATAACTAATACGTACGTCCGCCTGTAATAAGAAGATAGTGATACTATATGTGCTATTTTTTTCGCTTGTGCTTTTATATGCTTAAGGTAACATGCCAAGTTACGGTTACCGTATTATCATACAATTTTAGCAAATGTATCAAGTTAACTTTAACATATTTTTGTGATAACAATACCAATTTAGTACTAGAGACCACGAGTTTCTCTATAAGTCCAATAAAATGCTTTTTGATTGCTATTATTACTCTTTTCCTTACATTTCAGTTATTATTGCACTGTCTACTTTTTGCAAGGTTAACGTACCAAAGTCGGTTTATCAAAGTAGTCTTCCTTTCTAAAAAAAAAAAACAAAAATTCTTATTGTCTTTGCGAAAATCCTTGAAAAATGAAAGAAAATTTCGCCTAATATTTTTTCAATTTCAAAATTTATATACTCCCACAAATAACTAGGCACGTGTAAATTTGCAACATATGCTGAAAAAGCGTGTAACCGTTTTAAAGTTTTTTTCCCCCAGACAATGAAAACAAGAGCTTATGTTAAAAAAAAATCCTATCAGCAGACAAAAGCTAATATTTGTTCCAAATCTAAAAAAATTTTTTGAAACAAATTTCTTTATACGTAAAAAAGTAAGAAAACCTAGTTTGGTTTCAGCGAATCTTTAATAACCAGCATCTCAAGCAAATATAAAATATGCGCAGCTTATTTTGCTCTAGCTAATTGCAAATTGGAAAAGCTTTGGAGTACTTCAAATTATTCAATTGTTTGGAAGTTTGAACTCTCTTAGTTATTATAAATAGGCTCATGTTCAGATGATTCCCTATTGCTGCCTATTGCCGACTTAACTAAGAATATGTGTACTGATCCCGTCTGACCAAGAATGTACGTACCTTAGCATTTTTCAGTTTCTCATCATCGTTGAATGAAAAAATCAGTACGCTGTTATGAGAGTTAACATAAAAATATAGATTAAATGCGGCATTCAATATGTGGAAAACGGAGGAAGATATATTTACACACTCCATCACTCATAACGCAGGATGTATTAATTTTCTGTGGATATACGTAACACACCGAAAGACAATCGATTCAGAAAATGTTCTAAGCCGCTCTAGCTTGTCTGCTTGCCTGTCTGAACTGTGAGTTTTTCTTTTCTTATTCAACCCTTACGATGCAATCTTTGAGGTATTTTGACGAAAATTAGTACATTAGCGCGTTTTGACCTAAGAATAAGTCTTATTGAAAATGAACTGAATCGGGCTATTTTTACGAACGCTCTAAAAGTAACTTCAAAAAAATACTAATGAGAAAAAACATGCATTTTGAAAATTTCTCGACAAAAATCACTAAGTGACAGCAAAGCGGAAACCTTCCTATGAAAATAAGCATTTATATGCCAAAAAGGCCCAAATTCTAATACTTCATGATGAAAACTAGTCCATAATGCTAAAGTCACATAAAAATTACCTTATTATTATAATATATCTTCATTCTCCTAAACTCGGTCCACTTTTTGGTACTTTAAGACGAAAATACTGGAAAAGAAACCTTTGAAAAGATAATTAACTTTGCTAAGCTTTAATTGCGTTTTAGGTTGTCGTCCATATAAGTACATGTACGAAAATGCAAAAAACGTATGAGTTTTGTTATTTTCTCACGAAAATTAATGAAAGCTTGGGTTAGGCATAGCGGTGTAAGGTATTGAAGGGTCGGCTTAATTCAACTAATTCTTTACTTGTTTTATCTATTTCTATGCAGCATAAAAATTTCATTTTTTCATACATAAAAGTAAGTATTAGTTATAAAAAATTTATGAATGTTATAAAAATATTATGACTTTTCAACACGTCCTAGTCATTGTTTTGCCAAATAGGTAAAACGAAACGAGAAAATAATAAATTCCTTATATACGTACAGAGATTGCTAGATATTCGCTTTTTAGAAGTCGCAGTAGCCACGACACAGATATTCTCTCTGGTATTGTTATAGAAAAGGAAAAAAGAGAAAGCAATTTAGAACAAATACTTAGTTAAATGATGCTTAAGCTGATATTATTTAAAAGAATTTATCGAAAACAATACAAACTCATGTAGTTGTCCCTTGTATTTAATTTATACTTACGTACACTGGTATTCCAGACTAACTAGTGTCGTTTTTATTACAACGTTAGGACTCTTTTGAACGACACGTATATGTAATGAAGGTTTTTATCAAAACTAATTATGTGACATTATTATTAGGTTTTTATTTGGGGATGGACTTCGCTTATGTCTTAATTCAGGTCTTAAATTCATCATCTAAGAACGATATTAACGCCCTAAGAGTTGGTTCAAGCTTTTAAATACTGCGTTCACATAAAAGTGACACGGTTTATATTTCCCTTAAAGCATCACTGGCTATAAGACAAATCTTATAAATGGGTCTTTTTTGAATGAGACGCTTAGATTGTGCAATAGATTCTCTAGTTTCAATTCGTGGCAAACACAAAATCGAATTGTCATGTCTTTAATAACCTAATAATTTCCAAATATGAGAAAACTTTATATATGATTTACGGTTAACCACGCAATAGCAGTGATTGCAGGCGTACATGTTCAATAAAGAAAAAATGATTCATAATTGCCTTTGACAAGAAAAGACCAACCCTCAACAAACTTGTTTCCTCAACGCAACATATAACTAAAATTATTTCTTACATAGTAATGTGTTTTATAACACATTTATACCTAGAAAATAAATCTTTTGGTTTAGGCCGAATTTTTTTTACGACCACCGTCTTCGTTACTAACTTGCTGGTTATAGGAAAGCCTTTTTACATTGCAGTCTTAAATTTATTTAAATATACATTTTTTTAATTGTCAAAAGTTGTGTCAATTTGTCCCTATAAGCCGTCAATACGTTAGATCTTAGCTTTGACTGCTCCCTCATTTCGCGATAGATCATTACTTGTGCATCTCTAATGATGCTCTTCAAATATTTCCCCAACTTTTTGTACATTCGATTCTGTATCCGCCTGCTCACTTCCCTATCTATATGTCCATGTCATTCATACGTAGTCTTGCCTACAAACGAATGGCCGTCTTCTTTTCAAACTCACCGTACGTCGATATAACCGATGTGCCAGCCTGAGCCCCTTCTGGTTTTTAGACCATCTACTTTTCCATCCGTCTCTTAATTTTTCATGTCCATTTGTCCGTCAGATTCAAAGATCTGTTCAACTAACGATCAACCTCTTTCCAAACAGCCGTTCGTTTCTCCGGTGTTTCTGTTTCCAACTGCTTATTCAACACCTTGTTTTTTCGCTAACTGATCGTTGTCATATTTCTCCATCAGCTCATCTTTTGTTCCGTCGACCGACATTAAAAAATTTTGAATAGAAAGTAAAACTTACATGGTAAACTCAAAAAAACAAATTTTCAAACTATTTTTATCAGCAAACTACGATGAATAGCAGATAAAGATAAAATATCGGTCTTTAATTTGTCTTTTGACTAGACATATTCGGGAAAATTGTGAAAGGGTTCAGATATTTCAGATAGTAAGCATGTAACGATTTTTTGGTTTACAATCTATTTTACTTGTGAACTGTACTCTGTTGCTACTTCTCAGGGCAGTTTATATCCACCATTCCTAAAAGGAGAAATCATACAGTTCGTTAAAAGACCGATAAGAAAACGTGTTTAAACCCGTTCAGTACATCAGACATTCCATTGCAAATGCATTGGAATTTCTCATCCATATATCTGTACGTTACAAACAGATAGATAAATAGATAGATAAATAGCATACTTTCATTGAAAATATGACGACTTTCCTAAATGTACAAAAACTTTGTTTTGTTTTTGCCCGGGGGCCTATTAAGTAACGTGTTCATATTTAGCAATATTTTGTTTATAGTTCTTCCATGACATCAAGTGATCTATAAAAAAAAATGAGAGTTAGCTAGGCATAATATTTCCAAGAGACGGAAGTCCTAGAAAAAAATATTAATCTTTATACTTACAAAGCTGACAGTCGACCGTTGTTAAAGCGTGAAGTTGGTGTTTTGTTATTTTTTTGTTTTGCTACTGATTTTCCTTCTTTTTTTCTTTTTGAAAGAACATAAGTCCGTGTTGGACAACAGCATATTGATTACGAAGTGAAGAGAGTGTGTAATAATAATAAGAGCGCATTTCTTCCAATTCTTTCTTCAGAGAAAAAAAATAATACAAAAAGTTATTGCATTGTTTTGTGTAATTAAAAAAAAAGGGGATCTAGTTTCTTATATGAAGCAAACATATCCCAGAAAAGGCATGTTACGAATACTTAAAGCTTTTGCAAATGTTGTTTGCTTGCATAGTTTTGAACTACAAACAACAATAACAACAAACGAACAAAATCCAAATGTAAAGAAAGCGCATATTTCCTACCTGCACGAACATACGTATGTTTGCGAAACTTGTTTTGCATGTAGTAACAGCTTTGTGTTAAATGTTCTCTTTTTTGATCTCTCCTTCTTTTTTATTTTGATGTTTTCTGTTAAATTTAAATTAAAACTTTTTGTAATTTATTTTTTTCGTAGGTTTCTACAATTCTAAAGTGTTAGATGAAGTGTCGTCCTACTATAGAGTCCAATCAATCACTTTTCTTCTTCTGTTAACACTTGATTTACTGCATTTTGTTGCTGATTTATCTTTTTTTTTTATTCTTGTTAGCTTTTCTTTCATCTATTTAAAACAAGACTCGCTTTGTTCAAGAACTTTGGAAAAACTACCTTTGTTATACATTTTAATCTAGTGTTTCTGTTTCGAATGATTTTACAACAACTTTTGAATTACAAAATTATAGCTAATGTTTGCGAGGGAAAGCAATTTACTTTAGAGCAAAGCATTGACTAGCAACTCATGAAATGTCATGAAACTAAATTTATATTAGTTCGAGCGTAAGCTAAAGGCAATAGTTTCCAATTGTAAGAGGATTAAATGTCAAGTAATTAAATAGATTAAATTAGGTACTCTTGATATTGCTACCGCTTTTTGTCCTTTGAATTTAAACTAAAGATTATATAAGTGAAAAATGATAAATCACTGACACCTTAGAACACATTTTAAATCTCAAGTAAATTTTTTTCTATTGCAGTATTAGATTTTATCAAACTACATTAATCGCAGTATACATGTAAAAACTGAATTATTTATTTTCATTTTAATTTATTAATCTCCACAAAAGTGAAGAACAAATTGTTTTATAGAAGCGTTTCGGAAATATTTCAATGCAATATCAAAAAATTTTAATTTGGCAATTTGATCCAAGCATCAATACCAAAAATCAATTATTATATAATAACAAAAAAAATTTTTAGTGTATTGGCATTAGGATAAAATTGGATTTCAATTTGATTAGGTAACAAGAACCATTAATAAACTCAGGCGTAAGAGTTATCTATTTAAAAATAATATATATATGTAGTGTATATAAACTCTTCATTGATTGCCGATCCTGGATAACATATAAAGAGTAATGGAGGCAAATGAGTGTGTGTATTTACAATCATTCGTTTTTGAGTTTGAATTTTTATTTGAATTTTCTTTTTCGCATTACATATTATTTTTTTGTATAGAGCTGGAAATGTCAAGAAATAATGTTTTTCCTCACATTCCAGAAAGCTCTAAGTTCATATACCTATAGACACCATAATTGCTTTCTTATAATTTTTACTCAGACAGACAGGACGTGATACCTATCTAATTCATTTATTATGTTTTTTAAACAAAAACATCGTATAATGAAAGCAAAGAAGAAAATTATAATCGGCTGTGCCGAATCCTCTATACTCTATATATAGGTGGGCATGGCAATTCTTTTTTATATTTATGGAGTACTGCAGAACACAGCCAGCCATGAAATACCGTGAAAAACAGCCAGAGCAAAACGCTAGCTGCGGTATCAGCTTATACGGTAGGCATGGGCAGTGGTCGATTTGGCCCATTTTCAATAACAATGTATGTGAAATGTTTCTAACAAATTCGAAGCCAATATCGTCATCTTTGCGACTAGGAGAGTTTTTACCACAAGCATTACACAAAAAAGTAGTAACACACATAGGCAGACGGACAGACGGATACGTCAAGGTGGATTCCGAATTTCAATCTGATCAAGAATATATACATTATGTGTATTTCCAGGAGCACCTTCCTTAATATTACAAACATTTTCACAAAAAATTAAATGTCAATATTCTATAATATTCAGTGGGCGTGGTCGATCCTTTCCATTTATGAATAGAGAGTAATATTTTTGGAAATTTTTATAATTCTATCAGCTATGGTTTATGAGTAATGAGCAAAAAACACAATTTCTTCTTGCTAATGTTCTTTGACTGATTTGACCCATTTTCAATGCTGGAATTTTCAGTGCTGGAATTTCCAATGTTTCTGCCATATTTAAAGCCCATATCTGCTTTTTTGCGGCCAGGAGAATGCATACCGCAGACATTATACTTACGGACAGATGGACAGACGGACATTCTTAAATCTATTCTAAATTTGACGCCGATTAAGAATATATATATATACTTTGTCGGGTCTCCGAAGTGTCCCTCTGGAAGTTACATGGAAATGACAAAATTAAATATACCTCTCAGGTTCGGTGGCGGATATAAACAAAAATTTGCTTACCCACAAAAGAAATTCCTACATCTGTTTATGTGGCTATCACTTTTTATAATAATGAGTACCGGATACACGATGACAATTATTATGTATACATGCCATGCGTATGAATGTATACGTTTTAAAAATTTACATATCCAGAATTTTGTTACACAATTTCACAAAAAATTACATTTTGGGAGAATTTTGAAGTGAACATGAAAGGTGCTGACAATTTTAATATTAAAAATACTTGCGCAAATTATTTCTTTACTACTATTGTCATTATGGTTAAAATTTCTTATCACGAAACGTATGATTGAGTGCATGAATGACTGCATATAACATTAAATTGATTAAATAAGTATTCGATTAAAAATACATAAGTGGTATGAATGAAGCAATTGGCGAATAGCAAAATGAGAAATAATTTGCTTAACAGATTCTCAATATACTACAGTAAGTATTTAGTTGATGTGAACAAACGATTCTCTCATTCAATAGAAAGCCCTCCTTACTTTATCCTTCTTTCTGCAAAGGTTGGTACCGATGCTAAATCAGTAAATTATGTAATATCCGACAAAAGATGTCATATGCAGAGAAGGACAAATCGACAGAACGTCGATCGTTTAGTTAAATTAATTAATTAATATTTAAAAATTTATACCTACTATAGCTTTTGTATAACCGGAAACAATTTCTTGAACTTTTTCCATAGGGCATATGGAATCAAAACTTTAAGTATATATAAAAAAGTAGTATGATGATGCAAATGGATGGATATAACCAAAACTTCCAATTCTTATTTTTATTCTAATATTTCCTGTTCTTTTTCATCCAAGTATTTCTTATAGATGCGTATAAAGTCGCATAAACACTTAAAACATGTTTCAATTATAAAATTTTATTAATAAACATCTTTTCCTTGTAATCTTCTCATCTATAAAGGATTCTCCAGTTTTCGTTCTATCCCTAGGTTCTTTACTTTTCTTCATTTGCTATGTTCCAATTCAAACACATTCATTTGGCTTTGGCAGGAAATTGGTTCCAATCAATCAAATTCTGTGATTGCACTTTATTGTGCTCCTTATGTTCAATTTGTACACAGTCTTGCGTACGTAAGGAAAAACAAAACTGTGGCAGTGTATGAAAGGATAGCTTATAGAGAATTCCAATGTAAAGCAAAGAAATAACTGAAAAGTGATGATGGCGTGCACTTAGGAACTAATAATGACAGCACTTAACGTTCTCTGATGGTAAATAATTTTGATTAATTTAACATTTAATTAACTCAAGTTTAAAATATACTAAGTGAAAAAGGGAGTCTTTTTGTTGTATTTTATTTTTAGTTTCGATAAACGACCATTCGATGTTTGATACGCCGTCAATTTAAAACAGAAATTTCTTCTCTTTGCTTTCGTTTCAATTCTAGAAGCGAACGGCAACAACCTTATTGAAAGATAGGCAAATAAGGCACTCTTACTTGTTCTTAGAAGATATGCTCAAGGTGTTTTCACATTGGAAAAGCAGCATAATAACATGTTTTAACGGAAATCTTCTAAAGCTTTTGTGCTTCTCAGTTTTTAAGTTTTCAAGAAAGGAATGCTGCACCTAAATCAACTCTTTTATTCGGCTCAATACTTTTTAGAGAGCTTATTTTAAATCTGCACAGTTTCACTTTTGCTTGATCTTAGAACTTCTCTTTCCTTGATTGCAATATGTTTAAAAAGATTAAAGCAAGGAAGCAAAGCTGCTCATTAGCTGCACAACGATTTGAATGGAACTAGTATAGCTCAGTGTTACATATTTAAAAAATAAAAGAATGATTATGTACTAATTAATTCGTACAAATAAAAAGTGTTAAGGCACAGCGTATAATTGTTTGTTGGCTGTCCTTTTTTCTTTCTCACACCTGATACTAAATACCTTTAAACCAGGTTTAACACTCTTTTTCTTTTTTTTTTTGTTATTTCATAGGTGCTGCGTGTAACGTTCAGCAGGCAGAGGTGTATTTGTTTCCCTGGTGAACTGACGTCATCAGAATAAGTAAAAAATAAATAAATAAGTAGAAAAGATGAGATTAATAAAAAAAAGACACGTCAGTTGTTTGGCACGTATTTGTCCGTTAAATGCACAGCCCGTCCTTCCGTCGTGTGTTTGTCTTTAGCCAACCCAACTTCACCTCGCCCTTCCTACGCAAAATCATTGCGAAATTACTTCAGATTATAAATGTTTATTTTATACCATTTTATCAAAGAAATGTAATGCCGCTGATACCATAAATAGGTCACTTAAATAATATAGCACAAAGAAAGATTAACCTATATGCTATCGCAGATTTAGTATTAACATATGTTTGCTTTAGTTGGTTAATTATAATGATGATTACATTATATGGCTACAATAAATAACGTTTGGGTCTGAAATAATAGGTGCGGTGCTGCGGGCCACACGTCCATACGTCAAAGTTATTTTACCATTGTTTATGTAACAAAAGCTATTTTGAAATAGATAATAACACCCGTAAAGTTTAGGTTTTTACTAGATCACATTCGATTCTTTTTCGCAAATGGTTTTTTAGCGATTTTTTTTAATATGGCTTTACTTCAGTTTATGATTTCATTATATCCCAAATGAGCTGTGCCCGATAAAGAGTTTTCGCATTAGTTGTTTTCAATACATGTTAATAAAATTGAAATCTTTTACATGATAAACACATTTCACAGAAAAATCCAAATCATTAAAACCTTTGTTTTTTCAATTCCATCCTTCTTGTTATAAAAAAAAAATTAAAATAACAAGTTAATGTTTATCTTAAGTTTTCTAAGATCAAATCATTGGTGGTGACAAAAAACGCCTTCACAGTCAAAAATGTCGAATGAGCAAATGAACAAATTATTGATCCAAAAAGCTTCTCTTAAGAAACTATAAGAAATTAGTTGTCACGAAAAGCTGAAACTTCCGCTGAGATTGAAAAACAATGGCTTTAATTACCAAATTACCAAAAGCGAATTGCTACTCGAAAGAATTTTTGAGGCTTGTTTAAGAAGTTTTGTAATCTATCTCGTACGGCCCTCACCAAGCACCATCTGCTTATCGTTAATTTTCAAAAAACTCCCGCATAACGCTAACATGAATAATTGTTTTAAATGAATTCATTCACAAGCGCCGTCATATCCTTCAGTTTTATTTGTTCAAAAATTGACTGCTTTCGCTGGCCTGTAGAATTTATAACTGTAAGTAGTAGAATGTAAAATTATTTCTCTTAATTGCTTGAATTCCTTAATATAAGTATTTACATGCGTCCACTTTAAATGAGCTCGTTCAACTTAGTACAGATTCTTCAAAAAATCTTTTGTTTTTCAAGAAATTTTGTGAACAATTTCAACTATTTTTGTGTGGTCTAAAGTTTTCCCTTGCTATAGCCACGATCTTTGTTAAGGAATATACAAGGAATGTCTAAGAAAGTTGTATTTGAGACGAATTTTTGATACACATCGCTTAAAGATAATTAGTAAATTATAGATTATATATATAAGAAACATTTTAATCAACTAGGTGACACATCCATGCTATTTACTTTTGTCTTGATTGTCTTGAAGCGGTGTGTATCATAAATTTATATATATATATATATATCAAATTTCTACCTTAATTTTACGACCGATGGTTTATTTATGAACGGACAGCCAAAAAAAAATTGACTTAAGAATTTGTCGTTAAAAGAAGAAGGGTCTGTGATGGTTTTCTGAGGGTGTTGCGCACTGAAGAAATAATTTAGTATATCTTCGCCTGACATAAATGTCGTTTACGTTAACTCTGAACATGATTTAACAATGCTTCATTATTTGCAATTAGTGTTGATGTTGCTGTTGCCGCTTTGTTGGTTGGTTTTTATTTGTATATACGCGTGTGACTAAAACTTCACTTTTTTCATTTCCTTGAACACATTCTTCAAATTCTTCGAAATCGGAAATGTGTTAACATAGTTGCTTTTTTCTCGATACCTTTACTCTACATAGGCAGTGAACCGTATCTTACGATATATACTGAAATGTATGGAATATGGGGAAAGTAAATGAAGCGCTAAGTTTTTCTTATCGAACACATGCACTCGCACATGGCCGTGCAAACACTTATCAGCTTATCCAAACACTAAGAAACAAGAATTAAGTGAAAACTGATTTCACACACAATACTATAACCCATTATTGGAGAAAGGAAAAATTTGTACGTGAGGATATGGATGTGTGTGAAAAGAAAAGTTATGTATTTCAAACTTATACATTTATCTTACCTAGTCTAAAAAATACTAAGCCGAACAATAGAGATAACGTCAGTTTCTATCCTCATCATCGCTATAAGCCAGTATATACTGATTCAATGAAATGAGTAGAAGATGCTGCTGAAGGCTTAGTATTTTTCCTCTGCTTAATACTAACGTATGAATAACTGAATTTATCCTCACTTTCACACAAACAATTCTTCAAAACCAACTATCAACATTTATACACATTTTACTGACATGTGTTCGATTCATGAAGGGTTTCACGACAGCGCTTGTATTTGTTTGTGCGTGGGTTTGTATGGATGTATGTATATTATGCTATACTAGCTTCTAGGTTGTCTGTTGCCTTTTGACCAGCAGAAACAAGCACACAGATGTGCTGAACAGCAAAATGGCCAAATTCAACTTCTAACCGTTGCCTGAATTTGACCAACAGAGCAGTTGAATACAGTTATAAAATCGAGCAACTGTGTCCAGTAACTGTAAAAACAGAATAACAAATAACAAATAACGAGTAACAAAAACTAATATTAGGAAAGAAATACTTCAATCGCCAACTGAGAAAACAATGGCGCTTCTGGGTGAACTAACATTTGGTTTTCGCATTTTTTTTCCTTTTTCTTTACATTAAATTATTTAAAAAGTATAAGGATCTATCGAAATTGCGTTTCAAAAAACCGACACTATCAATAACAAACTGAAAGTTTTCAGTAAAAACTTTGGAACATTTTTTTACTTAGCGAATATTATTGCTATAAACAATTGACACATACTGATGGCTACTTAAGAGCTCGAAGATTGTAGTTGAAAAGTGTTAATCTAATCCTTATCAGTACTAAAATAGTCTTTAAGATTTTTCATCATTACAAATATGCATTAAAAACGTACAAAGAATATTTTTGACATAGGTTCGTCTAGGCACATGCATTAATAATAATGCCTTTGTCCTAAAACTTTGCTGCTTTCATGTGAAAGCTTAACAAATTTGTGATACCCTAACACAATCGCAGGTTAGGAAACAATCGATCGCCAGCACTAGATATTTTCGCTTTAACAAAAAGAACGGCATGAAAAACATGTCGCTGCCATAATTCACTGTCTTTTCAACGATATGTATTTATTTTTCTCACTTCTCTTCCCGTAAAATATATAACATTAATGGGCGCATCTACTGTATATACCTGATTTGAACTTTTATTGCTTCTTTGCGACAAACACAGGAATAGATATCAAGTCTATTGAGGTTCTTGAGGATCTCTAGTACATCGTAGTACATTATTTTAGAATCAAAAATTCTTTATACAATTCATGCTTATGTCAAATATAAAATCGATATGTTACAGCGCGTTGAGTTTATTGCAAACGGTTTTCTTTTAAACGAATGTTTATCTATTCTGAACACGCTTATAGAACTTCGATTGTAGCTACGAATGCGAACACGACCACGTTTATGAGAGTGATTGTGATTATTATGGATATATAAAAATAAATATAAGTATAAGTACAAAAATAAATGTAAATATAAGATATTATATGAACCCATCCAATCCAACGCAAGATCGAAACGAGTTGGGCTTCTTTGGTGGAGCAACACGCTTTCATTATCGAGGAAAAACATAAGCTGTCCCGACCATAACCAATTGTTATTATATAAAAAAGCCAACTCCCAATTTAGTAAAGGCTGTATTGACGCTCCTGTGCACATCGATCATTTGAATGAAGTCATGTCACGATTCTCTCAATTCATTTTGAAAAAGGATTTCACGGAATGGGCTTTCGTATAATGTTGAGGCTCAGGAAATCGTGGAAACTTCGACCTAAGTTTTTCAATTACGTCAAATCTTTCATGTCGCATAGGTGATTTAAAGTTAGTGTTAACAATCTTTTCCTCCAATGAACAGTATTCCACAAAGACCTTCTCTCTCAGTCACGATTTTTCAGATTGCTTTCAATGAACTAAGTAAGACTGTATGCCGGATCACCAAAATTGGACATTATCTCTATGCTGCCGATTTATACATCTTAACAAGAGAAAAAGACGATACTAGAAGAATCAACATTCTCGAGAATATCGATCGAAGGGATGACTTTTAAAAAATTATTTCTAAGAATTTTTTTTTTTACCTGTCACTCCTTTCAGAGGTTTAGACATAACAAAGCTATTGAGGCAAGAAATGAAAGCTATCGATAAATTCTCTAAATTTTTACATAATTTTCGAACGAAAGATATTTCGGTTTACAACGGCGATCGTGACCTGCGACAATAGATGGTGGTATGGACTGAATCCAAGCGGATAATTTAACCACAATTATCATATAATTCTGTTATCGGATATGATGCATACAAATGGAAAGAGTAAGCTGATTATAAAACCCATATAAAACCCATATTAGCACGATGATAATAAACAGTTCTGGTTAAAATACCTATTGGATTGATTTGCGCTGTCGACAATCTAGAACACGCAAACTGTTAAATTTGTTAGAATGTTTTTTAGATTTGCTAGAATATATGTATTTTCCGTCGTTCTAAATGGCGGTAGTGAATTGTCCATGTTTGCCTGCCTGTCTGACACAACAAATTGGACTTTATAACTTTGCTTAAAAAGTATAAACTTGGGCTACATTCCTTCTCTTGCATTATTTCCAAGTTCCACTAAACAATCGAATGATTTGATCAAATATTTTGCGAATTAGGGATTAGTCCATACCGTTGCTTTCCAAGTACACTGCTCATTATTTTGGGTTTTTATCGTACACAATAAACCTCTCTTAATACTACATTCATACCCTTCGAAGGCGCGTTAATATTTGTGCATATTTTAAAAAAATAAACATTTCCTTCTTGATTTTTTGCTAATTTTTTTTATCAGAATTCGCGCGTTTTTTTTACATCGTTTAATAATTTATATTAAAGTTTTTTTGTCTTTCTATTATTAAAGAAAATTCTATTTTCTAGTTGTAGACCACAAGTCATCAAAAAAGAAAAATAAATATATTTACATAATAATCGTAGTAAAAAGCTTTTAAACATAAAAATGACAGCTGAAAAAAAAAGCTTGAATAAATTTATGTTCAAAGAGAATCTTTAATGAGTTTTTATGGCAAGTCGTATAAAAAAGTTAAATATGAATGGAAAAAAGATTCAATTAAAAACACAACTTTATAATTTTAATCATCCGTATTTAAACTGATATTCGCTAATTTTTTTTTAGTTGCGTTTGACCTGTTACTAAATAAATACATATAAAAAAGGGGATAAGAGCTTCATAAAAAATATATTTAAGCTGTATTGAGCATCAATTGACCGTTTGAAGATTAAATTTATAATATTTTTCCACTCATCATCGAATCAGGGTCTATGCTAATTTGGTCACACCATTTGTAGCATTCTAATGTACGGAACAGAGACCGCATTAAGTATACATATACTGCTGATTAACGTTTAGTCACATCTGAGATATAGATTACAGCTTCGCTTCAATAGTAAGTCAAATTTAAACATTAGTTTCCCACTTGTATCAATTGGCACCATCTATTTTCTCTTGAGTTTTTTTCCGTCGCTTAAAAACTGGTAGTTTATATATCTTGTGATTCCATCAGTGAAGCTAAGCGATTTCTCGAGAGATGTTTACATCTATCTACATAACTGCCTGCCGTAGGCAACGCTTCAGGCTTTGAGATCTGGTATTACTCGATCCTGCCAATTTTTGTAGTTTGATAGCATAGACCATCAAAATTTACCTACAGACAGAAACTTGAATACTGTACGAAAAAAAAAAAATATTTAGGACTTATCTTGGAAATCCGAAAGCCACAAAAATTGACATAAGAACTTTTGCTTTCGTATTTATATTTTATACGTATCGAGCTGAAAAATTCCATTGATTCCCCTTGCAAATATTTTAAATGTAGTTAACAAAGAGAAAGTAAGGAAATAAATATTGTTGTTAATATTTTAAGAGCTTTAGCAAAAGTGAAACAAAAATTTTTACTAGGCTAGTCTAGATTTTAATTCCGATCAGACAAAACAGAGTGGACATGCGAAGTGTGCCTACACACAAATATTATGTTTTTTTAACAAATAAAATTCTTTTTTAAAACATTGTTCGCATTACGTAACCGCAACGGCTAGTAAATATATATTTAAAAAATGTTACATTTACCTGAGAGAAATAATAGAAATTGTTGTATTTTTATTATTAATCCGTTATTAATTTTTATTAATTTTTGTGTTGGTGTACGAATACGCTTCAAAAACCTGAAATATACAGCGCAAGAATTTAATGTTTGCAATAGCATCCCTAAGATATTAAAACATACTTCAAATTATTACTATATTTAATTAATTCAAGCCTTAAAAGCTGTGTGCCACATTGGAGAGGTTTAAAAGTCGGATCTTTCTGTTTTTAATACAGTTGTTAATGCAATTGCGGTAATAAGTTATAGTCGAATGCAAATAAACAAAAGTAATGCATTTAACATAATCTCCTTTAGCATAAATTTGGCTTAACCCTTTAGGTCGCGTCTTATGTTTTCTTGAGAAAAAGTCAAGGAGTTGCTGAGAACAGCCTTGCATTAATTAACGTCTTTTAAAACTAATAAAATCTTTAAAAGAATTTCTCTGGACCTTTTTGACAACAACTTAATCAGCACGTTATAATACCTGAGGGATGAATAAAGAATGTAAAATATTGAACAAAATATTATTTGACAGTATAACCGCCAATTGCGCAGTCAGCCGTTAAACCATAGTCGATGATTAAGCTTTAGTTATTTATTTTCACAGTTTCGAAAATGGACAAGAGATTGGAACGAGTTTAACCGCTCAATCAACTGTATCTAATCTACGTAAATTAAAACAACTGTTACGTCTGACAAAAAAAAATATTTACAAATAATTATTTAAAAATATTTCTTTAAATACACTCATTTAAGAGCTAACAATTCAATTCAATACAAATTCAAGACCCTTAATATTCATGCACAATGCATTTTAAATATAAACAAGGAATATATCAAACCTGAATGATGAGCAAATATTTAAAATGATAACCCAATATTTAAAACCACGGGCAAAGCAATAATTTAAACCACTCTTACGTGATTACTATTTTACGCGTTACTATTTTATTTTTATACTCTTAGAGTTTGAAAACAAAAGTTGTTACACAGTTTGTGGTAGAGATGTCGCGAAGGTAATGTTTACTGCTAATTATTAGTCAACCAATTGTGAGACTACATAGTAAAACCGACAAAGTCACGGAAAACAAGTGAGGGGCGATTCTTTTTTAATCACTATCTCCAAGATGAAGATTGCATAGTATGTTGTCTACCATTTTTCCATTTTTTTATAACTTGTGACTAACTGTTTATGCTAGTCAGTTGCCGCTATCTTTGAGAAATTATAGATTTTTTATTATTTTTAAGAATATATTTGCGTGCCTATCAAGCCCGAAGCATTAAATTTTAAATGATCGTTGTAAATATTTGTGTCACAGTTAAATTAATACGTGTTGTGGGTTGTAATTTACATTTTATTTTTATTTTATTTATATTTTAAACTCAACTAAAAGAAAATAGAGAAAACGTAACTAATTCTGAAAAACCTTATTAACACATCATTAATCAGCTGTTTCCGTTAGGCGAATGTTAATCATATATCATGACATTACGTTTCACTTTCGTATTCTACGGTAGGCTGCTTTGGGGAGCTAAAAAAACTTTTCAATTCTGTGAGGTACTCTTGAGCAAGTCAATAAGCGTATGTTATGATAATCGAGTAAAGTAAAAAAGAAAGTTTGCAAACATTTGAAAAAATGTAAACCAAAAATATGCAAAACCTGAAGGAAATTTGCAATCTTAACATAAACGACCAGCCTTATTTTAACATAACCTTGAGATTGGAGAGTTTTGCGGTGAGCTTTGAGTTAAAATACCAATTTTGAGAGTTTCCCTCCAATCAGATCACAGGCAAACATAATCAAAGAGACAAAGTCACAGATGAAAAATGCCAGAATATAACTGTAAATCGGTTACAATCTTTGTTAATTAAATATATGCTTTATATGCTATCTGATACGCACTTACAAGTATTACAGACATTGAAATTGCAGAGTTAGTAAAAGAAGTGTACATGAGTAAATAGTGTGAGAAAGTGTAATTAAAAATATATCTAATCCTACGCTAAGCTTAAGTAGCTTCACGTGCAATTGTTAAAGAACTTTACAGCCAAGTAATTTTTAATAACATAATTTTCTCAATGGTTGTGCAACACATCTGACGCTTCTTCGTTTTTGGTGACTTGCATGTTTGTTACTTAAAGAATGTTAGAGATTTTATACTTTAATCGAAATTTTCAATCGAGATTTTATAGCAGCTGCAATTTAATGCTAGTATGAATGGGGTTTTCGCAAATTTTAATAGAATTTTTCTATAATTTTCACATCCTTTCGTAGGGTCAATCGCTAGATTAAATGCTAAATTAAATGCTAGACTCTGACAATTTAAAACAAGCATGATTACTTAAGCCAAACAAAAATGAAAATGTAGTACTATCTTAACTTATGCAGACACCCTGACGGAAAGGGTTAAATACCGCAGCAAATGCAAACAAAAGAATCGCATGTAAAAGTAGCACAGACAAGTGACATGAGAAAGTAAGTTAGTTGGTGTTTTAAGCCTTTCCGCTTCAATGTTGACTACAGAAATCAGAAATGGCGAGAGAAAAACTGAAAGCCAAACTACAGCAAAATCAGTCACTGTCAGCACTTAAGGGATATATAAGTGAATTTAATTTAAAAGAAGGACGTAAGAGACAATTTTTGACGCAGTTTATCACAATTTTCTCATCCATGAATGCTCGTGCAAGCTTATTAAGAATTTATTAAGAACTTTGTGGATTTTGATTTTCACAATTTTTTCAGGAGTTTTCGGTTTTACAGTTCTGGGAACAATTACTTAAATAATTTTTAAAGTATATAATTTGATTAATTTTATAAAAAATTATTTTTTAGAACTTAAATATCACATTTGTGATTTCGCTTACGTTCACCTCTTGAAAACACTTTTATAGCATAACCACAAAAGATAACTTTGTAAGTCGTGCATAAAATCTCTCTTTTACTACCCCAAGCGAGCAGAGGATGGAGTTCTTCTTCCGCTTTCTTGTCTTTAGAGAGTAGTACTTTTTCTTTCTTTTGATTTAAAAAAAAATTATTTTAAGCATAAAAGTATGCTTATGGTCTCCTTATTGCTCTCAGGAAAACATATGCAAGAAGTTTTTTTCATGTTTTTTAGCTTCTAAAAGCCGAAAATTGCTGCCTTTATGTTTTTGAAAATGTGCTGCATCTACTTATTGCTGCTTGCTCAATTTTGCTTTGAAGGCCTGAATGTGTATGCGAGTTATGATGAAATTTTAAACGCTTCTTAGGCATACTTGACGGAGTACTTGTTTGTACATACTTTGCTCCTTCTCTCATTGTATTTTTACTTTTCTTAACGGTAACGACAATAGGCTTTGGCATGCGTTGGTTGTGGTGATGATGGTTTTTGTGTTTATAGTTTGAATACTTTGCAAGAGAATTTTCACTTCCAAATTTTTTTTTTGCGCTTTTTTAATGACTCTACTAAAACAGAGGCAAAAAAATTTAGGAAAAAAATTCGAAGTCAAAATTTCTTACGAAAAAGTTGTCATTTTAAGTTTTTCTCGTTAGAACTACATATGGTATTTAAGCAAAGAAACAATTACTTTTTGAATGTAGATCTTTTGGGAATTTTTTGACGGCGACTTTTTACGTGCCTCTCATTAAACTTCGAAGAAAATTTCATTTCCATGATCTAATTGGTGAAAACATATAAAAATTTAGATTTATCTTTAAGTTTTTGAAATTATCTCTTGGAAAATTCAATGTTACGAACGAGTCTAAGTTCCATTTATAATCAAATTTGAGGTACAGCTTGGTTTCAATTGATAGAATCTTTCATCTACTTGGTGAGTATGGCAATACGGCAGTGAGAAGGCATACTTCTAGGAATTGCATATATATATGCATATACATACACGCATACACACATGCATACACACATGTATTGGAAAGGTATGGAGAAACTTTGTGACTTACTGGAAAGATGCAGAGAAATATTGCTTAAATCAAACATAACACAGCCAAAACTTCTTCAGCAATTCAAAGTGACGTTTGCCGCCCTAAAAAAATGCCTAACTTTGAGGATTGTAGAGTTACAAGGAGAAAATCAAAAATTGTGAATTTTCTTCTATTAGCGGTATGATGCATTCTCTTCATTATTAATTTCATTAGAAACTTATGAAATATTGTAATTATTAATGAGATTGTTGTAGAACGTACACGTTTGAGTTGATCTTGGGTGGTTATTTGGAATATTTGTTCTTTTTACGATTTCCACGAAAAAACATGACTAACACCGCATTTTATGAGTGACTTTTCCGAGTGGAAGTGCTATCTTTCGTTTCTTCGGTATAATTTATTTCGGTGAAGACATAATTTCTGCCGAGCTGTGTTCCGAAAAACTGCTAAGTGCAACAAACATCAATTTTTAGATTGTGCTATTGAACAGTGAGAACACACTTTTGTATATACATTCATCTATACAAATATTTAGATTAAAAACTTATATATTATTAGCTTTATTAACGTTATATAAATAAAGATTTCCTTGGAAAATATTGCTCCAATTGCTTATATAAGAATTATGTTTATTCAAAAGCAAGCAAGAAAGCTATATTCAACTGTGACTTTTAGACACCCTGTAGGCGTTTTTTTTCTTTCAATTTTATAGACGTTTTTTTTGCGTAGTCTACGAGAGTAGTGAGCAAACGAATAAGAAAGCAAATGTGTTTTTAGCTTATATTATACTATACTTTGATATATTTGCTCCATTTTTAATACCAACCTGCTGGCAAGAACTTCTACTGTTTTAGCCAGATTTAAAGCAGATTAATTCGCATTCACAACCAGGGATGTGTTTACTACAAACATCACATAGATAGACTGGGAGACAAGATTAATTCGATACTGATCAAGAATATATATATACCTTATAAGGTCTCTGAAGCTTCCCTTTGGCTGTTGCAAACAGAATGACAAATTTAATATATACCTATCGTTCAGTGATATGTATAAAAATAGTTTCAAACGTAGATATCAAAATAAAAATGAAAAACACTGACCTTCAAAAATATATTAGAAAAAAGATTAAAAAATAAAAGGAAAAAAAGCGTTAGTAGAATTGAAAAAATCAAGATGAAAATATTTGCAAGAATTCGCAAGAATTGCTCATTCTATTACAACGCATAAATTGGATCCGTAATCTAATCTAGTCTAAGAAATTTATTAATCTTATTTGCAATTGTACACAAAATCTTGCGGTTAAGTATAAGCTTTGTGAATGCCAAAATCTTTCTACAGTTAGACAATTTATGTTCGGACCATATGCAATCATATGGATCATATGAAATTTTTAACTTTATTAAAACGAGTAGGTTAACCGTCCAGTCTATCTTTTAAAAGAAAGGGTCGATAGTGCCTAGTGCTCTAAAGGAATTATTTAAATAAATATTTTTAGTGACAAACAATTGCGCATACGGCAGGACGTTTGAGTCGATATGGGCGAAAACGCTCCGCAAACGTTAACTGCACTGAGTTGCTGTGCGCTACTTTTTTGGTGTATTTAGTTGACATTATTTTTTATGATTAACGCTGATTTCAGTCTGTAATTTATTGTTTGTTGAAGCCTGAAAACATACTCCTTTCGAGGGCATCTTCATAAAAGCAGTTGTCCTCTCTACACGGGATCTCGAGGGATCTCTTAACTAGTAAACAATCAATATTACTAAAGAAATGGACAAAACCTTATTCTTGCTCTCAATATGTTTTGATTAAATCAGTCTTTTATTTGTGCATTAATTTCATATCTACTTTTATTTGAATTCATCAATTTTTAACGATCTATTTAACGTTTGAACGTATAAAACAATTTTATATAAAATAGAAATCGTGACAATTAACTAGTATGGATAATTTAATGCTTTGTCTACACTTATTTTCAAATCATAAAATAAAAATAGCACTCCTTAAAGAAAATAATTCCATTACGAATTGATTTTACTCTTTTTGAACACCTCGTAAATATAAATACTTTAGTTTTAATACCCAATTCGAAATGAAGTTTGCATTGTTTTAAGATATAGATAAAATTTTCCAGAATATCTTAGAATTTTAAACTTCAATCAGCAATGTACTTTGCTCCTGTTAAAAGTAATGCTAAAGCATTCTTAATAATGACAAATTCAACATTCACAAAACAAAAAAAAACGTATTTCTTCTATTGTCGGATTATCAAGGTGACATTTTGTTCAAATTAAGACTTGGTAAGAATAGCTCTTTATTTATTTATTTATTTTTTCCTCTTTACTTTCCTTGTTATCTTTTAATAGAATATAATTTTTATTCAATGTTATTTTTGTTTAAAATAGAATTTTTATGTTAAGTCTGCTTTATATTTGACATGATGACAGTAAACTCTATGAAACAACTCAACAATTGTAATTTTACAAGCACTATAAACATACATTCATATATTTATGACATGTAGCACTGACATAACAAATTATGTCCAACGGATGAGGACAAGAGACACTAACAACTAAAAGTACACTCTGACAAACACGTACATTCCATTTTATTATATTCCTTTTAGTACACTTTACTCTTTTTTCACTTCTAATTGAATTTACTATTGTAAAATATATGGAAAGAACAACAAGAACCACACGTAAGACGGTTAAACACGCTTTAGAGCGAATTTTGGTCACTCATTATTCTAACCAAAATAGTTCTTTCCTAATTATAAGCAAGTCAAAGATCAGCATCATATACTTCCTTCGTAAATAATGCTTTGCCAAGGAACAAACTTCGGAAAATGGCGTGGTAATACATCATAAGCTAACGGTGTTTTTTAGTAGTTAGATAGTGAAGTATAAGTAAGAAGTGCCTGTTTTTGGTTTTTGCCTTTTCTATGACAATAAATCATCTACTTTTAGAATTGGTTCGCTTCAACTCCAGATTAATACGCAACAGAATTTTACGGAGTTGAGGTACCCTATTTTACAAGTCCTGCAAGTAATTTATCAGTATGTTGTGATGGCTGAACGGATCGACAGTCAAGGTTATATCATCTCGGAATCTGAACTTAACTAATTAAATCTATCTATGCGTTATGAGATCTCCTGTGCATATCTTTTCTTTTTTACGTTACAAATAGTATAACAAAGTTAGTCTAATCCTATTCTCTAGGGATAAATATAACACGAAGGCTTATAAAAGAGCAAGAGTAACGTTTTATATATATGTATTTGTGTTTGTGCACGCCTAACTAATGTAGATAACACAATTTACCTTAGTTCGTGTGCGTATATACGAGAGCTAATGTTTGTGTCATTATTACACACAACTAGGTTAAACTAGACTAAAGTGTACTACGGCACTAACCGTTTGCACTATATACGTTGGAGGAAAAGGAGAAACGAAATTCTGAAGCATACATACAAAAGCTACACATCATAACTTAAATGACAAGTCATACAAACTTTCCATTATACTTACCTGATAGTTAGTTTCTTTTTTATACAGTTAAAGTAACAACTACAAGAACATCAATTGTAACAAAAAAAAAAAATAAAAATATAAAAAATATATAAGAATAGCAACAACATGGCAAACATATGAACAAACACACCCAATATACATATAAATAATTTTATAAATACAATTTATAACTTCAAAGTTGACAACATGTAAAGCTTATAAATGTCATATTTAAAGAGGCTATTAAAACTTGCATTCATGAAGTGTGTAACGAGAAAAATAATTTTAAATATAACCAAAACGGATATTTGTACGGGTGTAAGAGTTTTGTAACATTTATATATTTTGATGGGCGCATATGTGTGCAAGTACGAACTGGATATATGCAATTATTTTGAACCAGATGTCCTTACGGTTTTTCCAAATCTCTCAATGTTTTAATAACATATGCAATAATGAGAAATTTGAGTTGAAAGTTAAAATTTGAAAATTTATAAATATTGCCTTAAGAGATTACTAATTGAGAAGATATTATGATTTACGGATTTATGTGTATAATTGATAATTGCCTTCTACTTGATAGTATGTATCACACTAATGCCTCAAGTTGGCAATAAACAATTTGTCGAAATTTATTTACATTATTTTCAAATTGTAAATTTCAAAATATTATATGTAACAAAAAAAACCACATTTAAAAAGAAATAAAAATAGAAATTACACATATATACATACAGAAAAATGAATTTTAGAGAGAGATACACGGTAGAGAAAGTAATAGACGGGTTACCATCGTACATAACCAAGAAAATACATTTTTTTTTTCAAATTATTTTATTTTTCTTGCAAAACCTATTACCTAATATCGCGCGAATACCATTGTATATATATACTTTTTTAAGTTTCTTTCAAGGCTCCAAAAAGTTACCAGGTAAACATAAGCATATTGTCGTCGGCATACTGCACATAAGTACTTGACAAATTTAAGTCTTCATATGAACAGTAGACAAAAAGGCGATCGGACTTACACTGTTAAACTGAATAAGAATCTTTAGCTGACACAGTTTAAGTCGAATCTCTAGCGTGAGGGACCAAATAGCGCACAGGACGCGACTAATAACATTCGAGATGGAAGTTTGTTCCTCGTTCTATACTCTAAAACTTTTCATAACGGTTTGATTAGGTCTAGCGATAGAGCTGCAAAGGAAAGACATTTGATGATATTCTGAAGCTGTCTACATGAATGCATTATAATCTTAGAATATGGCAGTGTTTGTCAACAATTTGCTAACCGTGATGAGAAACTCATCATTGAGAATGTTCATTCGAGATATTCATTCGCAGTAATCCGGTCGGGGATGTGAACGATAGAACGTGCTGAACATCACAATACTGCCATCGGAATCACAATGCAACCTTCAACATGTTTGAATGTAGTACACAGGCAGTTCACTTCGTAGGTTTGTTTTGAAGTTCCTTTGAGACGACTCTTAGGACCATATCAAGTCCAGGTTTTATAATCGTGGCACCACTTCTTCAATGAGTGTTAGCGTTGTGGACCTCCCGCCTTACTATGTTGTTTAGTCACAATCCTTTTTAATGTCATCAGCAACCTTTGCTCACTATTCCTTTTCACCGATGACGTTTTACCAGACTTTACAGATTTGGAATATATTAGGCACTACACTATAAGTTCATATTACGCGTTTATACTTTTCTTTGCAATAAATTCAACAGCCGCTTGAGTCTAAATATTTTGCACATTAAAAAATAAAACTCAGGTACGTTTTACCTATTTATCTTAGCTGGTCCAGTACTCTGCGTTTAATATTCATATACAAGCGAGTGAAAACAAAGTTTCTTTATAATATTTTACTATTTTATAAAACACTTTATTAATTATAAACTTCAATAAAAGTGAATATAGGTTCACATGTAACCACCTACGTCGAGGCAATAGCATGAACAATTTGTATAATCGTAACTAAGTATATCCGCAGGCTTAGGGGTCATCTATTGCATTAATGCTGAAAGCGTTAATCATTCTGATTAAACACTATCAACGTTAGTTATCCTTTCCTCGTCACACCGCGTTTTACTATATGTCATTTACACAAATCAATATTGTTTTACTCAAACATATGAAACATTAGAGAACGTAACTTGACCTATATTTCACTACACGCAGCAATAACAAATCGAATATAGATGATAAAAAAATCAAGTTGTTGTGCATGTAGTGATAATCAAGACTAAAGATAAAATACAGTATGTCTATGCTGATAATCTTGCCAGACGGGCTCTTCCGCTTTCTATTGTCAACCACTGCAATGACACTGATGCGCGCACTCAAGAGAAGGTGTCGAGTGTTAATCAATACAAAATGACTACATACATCTTTAATGATTTGGCAAAAATTCAGATAAGTTGGCTGAATGTTTTGATATGTCCACCGTATAAACCAGGACGTGCTGCTTCCGGCTACATAGTCTTTCGCTCTCTAATAAAATATTTGAATGCTGTAACGCTGATTTGAAACGAGAATGTAAAGACTCAATATAGAACTTTTCTGGTAATTATGCGCAAAAGTCTGCGCTGCTTTTGATATGAGACTTCATTAAGAAAAAATTAGAAATGGCCCACGATGTACACCAAGCTCGAAGTAGATGGACTTAAACTGCGTACTTTGAACTAGACGCTTAATATTTTCCGAACTATTTGTTTAAGCAACATCTTTTATGTAGATAGAGTTCATATTAAAGAGTTTGTACGTAAAAGCTCTTCTTTATTAATATCGGGATTACACTTCAAAAGAGGTTTTAGTTAATATGTGGCACTGATGCACTGATGATAAATATATTTGCGAGTTTCTTACTAATGTACGCAGATTCTGGCTGAAGTACAAATTGTAATTTAATACCAACAGAAAGGTAGCTACACCTCCATCGAAATTTTAATAACCGTATATTTTCCTAACAGAAATACAGAATCAAACAGAAATTGTGTATCAAATTACTGACTGTATGTGTAAATGCAGAAATTCTTAACAATATTTGCATAAGTGCAAAACATACACCAGCAACTATTGTTAAAATATCCCTACATAGATATGTAGGCAGACTAAGAATAAAAATTGGTGTTGAAGGCCTTGCTACAATACATATCAAAGTGTTTCTATATTTTTGCAAAAGGAATTAATAAACGAAAGACTAAAAAAACGTAAAGAAAAAACACAGCGGGAATTTATTGTGGCAGAATTATTCATGCGACAATTGCTTACACAATACTGGCAGCTCAATATATTCAATATATTTACACGCAGAGTAAGAGAAACAAAAAAGAGAGAAAATATCACAGACACCGTCAACACCAAAACCGCAACGTGCAGTAAATGTTCAATTACACCTATTGCAGCAGGTGTGGTAGATTCTCAAAAAGTTTGGAACGCATAAAAATCTTAAGAGTTCAACGTAAACATGAAAATGTATGATTAACCAAATTTTTGTCCAAGAAACCATAAATTCTTATGATTCCCATTCTGCCATGTACGAAAATGAGTGGCTTCTGTCCGTAGCCTGTCCAAAATCGCTGGTACTTTATGACACTTCTTTTCGTAGAATATTTAGTTTAGGTTTTTAAGTCGGTTGGTAAATTTAAAATATCTATGTAAAGTTCGAAAATAGGCTAACTCGGCTAACTCGGTTACATCGAACCAAGAGTTCACTCAAATTTATCGGAAGATCGCACGAAAATATGATGAAATATGTAAACATGGTTTTCAGTTTGTGTTATTACATTGCTTGCGTTGTTATATTGTAATGAAATGCCGAATTTTAAAAATATCTGAACGATATTTACTAAGTGGTGGATACATCCATCTTGGTTCACATAATCAAACATCGTACACATCGTACGGAGGGCATTAATAGTTTCGGTTCTAACCAAGTGCAAGTTTTTTCTCGTTTTTTTTTTAGATTTATTTCATGCATTTCTTGGATAATAACGATGTTGGTGAAGGCACACCGCGACTAAGACAGGCAAAGCTGTGAAAAGCAAGCGCTCTGTTATTGTTATTCTATAGCCTACGAACTGTTGAACACTTTTGGAATATAAAAAAAAATATTATTGTAAAATATTTGTATTTATAGAGGAGCGTAGCGAGAAACGTATAGAAAGAGAGATAAGAAGAAAGAAAAGGTATGTGGATTGGACTACTTATACATGGACATGCCGGTTTATTTATATACGTGCACCGGAAGCATGTGAGGGAAAAGGGGTAAAAAAGCAAGAGTAGCGTAAGTCTACATGCGGGGAAATCAATTTTGTTCTCCATTTGCTGTTAGCAATTTGCATAATAAGGTCGTTTGGCGCAATTTGCATGTGAATGTTATAAATTCACAATGTACACTAAATAAATGGTGCACTAGTGGTCGATTGGTCGGCCGCCGAATCCTATCCCTCTCTCTATCTCTCTCCCTTTCTCTATTTGTATTTCACAAATACCATGTCTGTGTTGAAGTTTTCGATGTTGTCTGCTTTTACCATAAAATGTGCATAAAACCAACAGTTCAACGAAAATGCATAACTCCATAAATACTTATACAGCAATTTATAAAGCTACATACAGAAATTCAAAAACAAAGCATACACACGTCATACATACAAACGTATGTAAATAAATATATGTGTGGTAGTATTTGCATAGCATTTATTTGATATGTGTCTTTGAGTATGACATACCCAAGTTGTGTATGCGGCTGTATATCCAGACCTAAATGCAAAAATTAATATATTTTTTATGCTCTATCATATACATATGTTATGATCTATGCTTTATGTAAGTTCATATACCATATTTCCCATACTGTTTTTTGTTGCCGTTGTCCATTCATTGTGATTATTTCCACTTTATTGTAAAATTTCTTATACGAATGTGTTATAAAAAGACTACAACAGAGAGGGCTGAGGAATTTAGAAATCGAATTATTTAGACGGCCTAAAGTCTTGAATTTATTAGCTAAAATTTTAAGGAAAATATGTCACCATTTATTGGTATTTATTTCGATATTGAGGTCATAAAACTGGATATGCGTTTAAATTGCAGAATAGAGGTATGCTTGGTCCAAAAAAATAAAGTTTAATAATTCCAAAAATGCTTAAAATGTGTTTGTGTGAATTCAATAAGCGAAATAAATACATGTTTGTGACTTAATGAAGGCTTAATATTTCGCACGTCATCTAATATTTGCTCTTTGTTATTGTAATTAATAGAAAAGCAAATTCTATGGTTACTTACAACTGCTATGAAGATTTTATATAAAATTATTATATATATAATATATTAAAAAATTTAAAGAAACTGTAAGCTGTTATCGTTGTTGTTTGGCATAAATCTTTGCCAGCCAGCCGACGGAAATAGAATACTTATCGTTCATCCCAACGAAAACAGAGCAGAGTTGTGCTGCCAATGATCAAAACCACCGTTACGACATACTCAGTACTCGAGTACGAACAACTTTTTTGGTTGATTCCCACAATTTATCTCAATTAATACGTCACTTTTTATGCATATATTGAAAGTACCTTTCAACGTTATTTCTTGCTTCTTTGAAGCATCTGAAGGTTTTTGTTTCCTCCTACGGTTAGCAAATATACAGTTTTATATCAAACATAAGTTAGTCCTCGCAACTGGAAAATGTTTTTAAGTCGATTTCTTGCATGTTTTCCATCAGCCTACAATGTCCTCGATCGGTATTTTTAGACCTACAATATACGCTACCTCCCTGTTTTTGCGATAATCTAAGGTTTTCGCAAATTTTACGTATGAACAGAGTAGGTATGAAAATATATTTTCTAATAATTTTTTTTTTCTAACATCTTTCCTTTAGTCATCCTTATTAATTTTCATTGTAAATTATAAGATGTTATCGCATGAAAATGTTCACAAACTAATTTCATATAATTTTCTAGCCGAACTGAATTTATCGAGGGGAGAATAAAATTTTTCTGTGCATGTAATAAATTTTCAGACCAAATTATAATAAATTCTCAGTATTCCTTGCGTAAACAACTAGATGTTTAGGAATGCTTCTACATTTTGCATATTATTGTTGATTTTTGTTCAAAATGATTCGTCAATCCGGTAAAAATCGCCATTAAAAAGAAATTAGTTGCCTTTCAAGACAACGTTCTTGGTTTTTATTAAGTCTCTAGTGCAGAACCTTTATTTTAAAAAGTACATAAAAGTGAAAGAAAATTGCTTCCAATTTGTATGTTGTGCTGGTAATTATTTCATAAAAAATGCAGTTGTGTAAAGCGTTAATTGTTTTTTTTAATTATTTAATTAACAAACACAATTCAATGCAAAGAATGTTGACTAATATGTATTTAGATTTGTGAAAATATGATTCTGTTCACATGCTATAGTATTGTTACGAAGATCATAAAGTGATAAAGTACACCTGCAGCAAACTTGCCGAAATGTGCGACATGCAAAGGCCCTTCTTATGTGATTGTTGATAGCAAAATAGAATGGGACATAGCGTTTGTGATGTTCATAAGGTTTAATGAAACTACGTCGGGAAATCCAGCAACAGTATTGGCAAGCATAGCAGAATGGGACGCATCGTTTGTGATAATTCTAAGGTTTACAAACGGAGCATTTTTCTTAGGATAAGTCAGTTGATTAATAATTTTTGACAAGCAACTAAGCATTAAAAGAATAGGTCCTTGTAAATAATTATACTAATCATTGAGATTACAAATATTAGTTTGGGGAAAAAGAAATCCATTATTTGACCCAAATCGGACAATCGGAAGCATGTCAAATAAAGTCCTGAAGTTCATATAAAGATAATGGATTTCTTTTTCCCCAAACTAATATTACTTCGAAAATAAAGAAATTGTAAATAAAATCTACGCTTTTCACGATACGGACTTAGTCTGAAGAAAAAATCTAAAGGGCAGTTTTGTAACAATATATTTCTCCATGCTAGCGAGAGAGAAAGCTGTTTTTTAAATATTTCTTTTAAATAAGATATTAATTTACTTATAATAAAGAATATAAAAATCACTATGGTTGCGTTTTTGAAATAATCCTGAGATTTATGCTTATTAGTTTGCACTCGGAAGTACCTATGATTTTATATGCACCCCATCACTGAAGGAAAAATGGCTCATTAACTTAATTCACATTCGATTCAGTTTTTTGATTGTCTTAATTTTGCGCACTGCTTCTAATGGCATTAGGTAAAACATAACCTAATTTTTATACTATTAATTAAAATTGCTTATGAATATAATCTTTGCGCAAAAAACCAATGAAAATGTGAATAATGGTTTTGGATTAGGGGAAAATATATAAATATTTCGACTTCATTATTGTACGGTGATATGCAACATCATACAGTCTTTTAAGAAAATACACATTTGCCAGTTTTTAAAAATCTTTTTCACTATTTTTGTTCTTCATCATCTAATCTAACATTTATAACATCTGGAGACGCTCAAGATGCCCCCAGCATACATGTTGAGCGAGTCACATACAAGGGACAGAACTTCTTTTCCGCCAAATAGTTCACTTAAATAAAATCTTATTTTAACAGAACATTTTTCATATCATTTATTTAATATAGTTCTTGTTTCCTTTTTGTTCTCTGCAACCTTTTTATTAATTGTCACTTGTGGTACGGCTTATAGTAAGCTTTTTTGGATGTTTGCAACACCCGGTGAAACTCTCAATGATTCCTTTCTGATTGTGTCGTATTGCTTGTAGCAGCCTCCACTTTGTATGTCTAGCAATCGACATTTTGAAGTTTTCTAAATTTGTTTTGCACATTACATTGTCATCGTACCTAAACAGGCAGGCAAAATTTCATCACATTCAGACATTCGGAACTGCCCGAAATTTCGACTTGAAGAAAGGTGCTGCCATGCTGACAGGAAAGAAAGTTTAATAAAAATAGACGATTATGAAGAATGCGAATACCTGCGATAAGCATTATTTCTCATTATTAGTTCTTATCTATGGTAGGTGTATTTACTCGTAGTTTGAATTATTATTGAAAATATTTAAATAATTTTCATAGGCACTATTTGAGTTACAAGGTTATAAACATTTTTAATCCTGCAAAAACATTAGTCGGCCAATCTTTATCTAAAATATTTTTAAAAAACAATTTACATGCAACATAATATTATACTTATACAGAATTCTGCTAAGTGCTTAAGAGCATCATTTTCGGACCCTCACCTTTATCTTTTATGCTCTTCTATGTTGAATGCATTCGCTAATTATAATCGAATTTAACTTCACATACTTTTACAAGGTTTCTGATTAGTATTTTCGGTAGTTACAAGAGAAGCAAAATAAATATTATACCAGCATCTACAAGTAGCAGATATACAAATCCAGCATGACTCATGTGATTGGTAAAAGTAGATTAACATTATATCTAATTCGTCTGCCGTTAGATTTTTAGTTGTGTTAGCAACATAAAGCGAAGTATATATATATATATGAGAACAAAATAATAAATAGGAAGAAAGCAAAAAATATCCTTGAAACATTTTACATCATTTCTCGAAACGAAACTTTGCTTTTTCTGATAAAATTCATAAATCGGCAGTTTTGGCCTTTCATTTTCTTTCCTCCTCTATTTTTAAGCATTATATAATTGCGTAAAAGCGTATTTTACTTAACGACATTATAGACACTTTTACACATAGACAGATATATATATATATATATAGTTGAAATAATTTTAATTTATCCTGCTAGCAAAGGAAGTGGTTGGAAGTGTAATAATCCACTTTGTACATAAAGGGTCAAAAAAAAAATATTATAAAAATTGCAAGAAGGGAAATTTTTTTAAAATTTCTCAACCGTTAATGGCACTGACATTTGACTTTGTCGCTTAGTGTTTGTTCTATGGAAAAGTAAAAAAGCAAAAATAAAAAATGAGCGAAACGAACAAACTCAAAAAGAAATGGTGAACAAAAAGCTACAAAATAAACAGCAGTAACCTAACAATAACATGCGAGATATTAAAAGCAGACCAAATATTATACACGTAAGTAATACGTATGAAATACCGTAAAAGCTGCTTCTAACGATCATTTAACAGCTTCCGAGGAATAAACTGTGATACATGTTTTCATAACAGAGGTTATAAGAAAGTTTAAGAGATTACACTTATTGAAAGAGTTACATGAGTTTCAAAGTATAAAAAAATCATATTTTCGGTGATTTTTCAAAATATAGTGGACGAATTAATATATAACAGCAACATTTGACAACATCTTAAGCAATTTTATAAGAAATTAGTATTTGCGGAGACGCCAGGATAATTCGTGTTAGCTTCGTCTGAACTCACTAAACAATATATTTTTCTGTGTAGTTTGCAATTAAACGAAAGTATAAAAAAAAAATTTTAACTTCAATTTTTAGCTGGGTTGTATGCAAAAAATGATGAATTTATTAAATAAGTTATGAACGAAAAAACTTTCGCTCAATCACTAAGTCAATGTGCAAAGTTCCTATAATATCGGTGTATTCATATCTGAGAAATCGTCTAAACCGACTCCAAAAAATACATTAAAATTTAAGACAGTGGTAGATAAAAGAGCAGTAGGAACTTCCCAAGAGACTCTTTCTTCTTGAATTTTATTGGACAAAAAAAAAATGCTTTTTTGAAGTTTCACAATTTAAGTAATCCCAATCTGCGTAATTGAATTGTTGTTTGTTGTAGAAGAAAAATGGATTTGACTTAATTTAAAAAAAGTGTAGAAGACTAGAAAATTGTTCACATGAAAGTTGAATAAACGGATAAGAGGACACATGCTTGTGATTGAATAAATCAATTATTCTTAATCTTATGGTGTTTTAGTCCTAAATTTTCGACATGGCAGACATACATACTATTATAATAGGTTTAAAAAACCACATTACCTAAGATATAATTTTCTCATAAATGCGTGTGCACTCTTTTTTCTGATTTATTTCACCAAATCCTTTTAGTGTTTTAAAGGAACTCTTGGGCTATAATACGAATAAAAAGTAAAAAGATTTTTGCTTTGATTGTGGGCGGATTTTTTAAGTTAACGAAAATAAAAAAAAAGGTTGCCGATGAAATGTATTCTTCCAAAAAAAAACATGTTGATATCTTAATCGTGACCTTGAACTGGAAGAGACAGATTAACAAATATGGGAGCGTCTTGGCGTGTGTTAAAACTCTTTTAAAATATTCGGTGAATTATCCCCTTCAGAAAGAGTCTGTAATTTCATAGATTTTTCTATCGTTCAGAGTCAAATCAGCTAATTCTAAAACCTATTAATCGCCAATCATAAGTAAATTTGGGTAGAAATAAACTTTATGTTTTATGAAAATATGTAAAAGAGAGGCTTTGGAACACGTAGTGCATTTTGGTCAGTAATGAAAAAGTTATAGATTTAGGAGATCCTATTCAGGTAATTTCTAGCACATCCCTTACAAATCTTTGGTATTATATTTTAATACAATAAAGTGAACCGTGTAGATCCACTTTCACGGTACATGGCGTGTTTTATACGATGCGTACGTTATTTAAAATCATGTACGTGAAAAATATGCACGTATATAACCATAGGCACAATTGTATGCGTAACGGGTTGTGTTATAAACTCCACATATTTAGAAAGTTCATGTTCCTACTAAAAACAGAAAAATTTACTTTACAAAAAACGGTATGCAGAAATTCTGTGTAGAGATGTAATCGTTAAACATTTAAACAAAAGCAAACATATATTACCCAAAGGAAGGGCGATGGTGAGTGAGATTGTAAAAAAAAAACAAAATAGAAAATTTTCTTTAGATTTGAAATCATGTTCGTCATGAGTTCTTCTTAAGCTTTTCTCTCACATTTGCTGATGGCTTTTTCTTTAACATGTCTACAATTGTAGATGGTTCCAACCAGTAACGGAACAAAAGCATACATTTGTTTGCTTATCTTTAACAAATATTGTGCTTACTGTTCGGGTTTTTGGTTTATTACCAGACAGTTGTTTGCTTAATATGCATGCTTATGATTGCATTCGAGGTTAAACGGGTACTTGAACAATTTATTATAAGCTTCTTAGGACAATGTTTTATTAATATGAACTGGCATAATAACAAATTGAAAGCATTACTTCAACTCAGTTATATTACGTGGTGCATAACAAGGAAGAAAGTTTGCTCACAACATGACAAAACTCTCGCATCTTTCGTCGGAATAACATTTTAACTGACTCTTTAAAAAGGTCTTTTAAAAATCGCATATCGATTTTTGATCCCTTTTAGTTTCTAAACACTTGTTAATTGGCGAATAACGTACGCTTTCAAAGTTTATCTAGTAACAATACATTCCAAGTTCCAAATTTCTATATTAATTCTAATACCAATTAAATCTAATTGTACGAACGGGCGGATATGTTACACAGATTTTGAAACTTTTAACTTAATTTTGGATTTTAGAATTTCTTTTGTTTGTCTTAAATGGTAAATATTGAGATAACTGTTCGGAGAAGATTGGAAATTGTATAAGGATTTTGAAATTAAAGTAAATATTTTAATTTCTTTTTTATTTTTTCAATGAAACTTATAAGCTTTTAATAAATAACTATTAAAATTTTTACATTTATTACTTTGCCCTCCACCTCTTTTATTCACTCTAAACCTTTTCTGGTGGTAAAAAGAAAAACAATAGAATTTCGTTGTTGCTTCGCTCATTCTTTTAAATTAGTTGACTTTTTCTGCTATTGTCGCATAAAATTATATGAAGCGCGTGATAATAGTGCATCAAATTTAATTTTCTAAACACTCAAAAGACAAATGTTTACGATGTTCCGTATACAAAAGATTTCTTCTTTATTTACCCGCACGCAATTCGGGTCGCTCTTTGTGCAGGCATCGTACTGTTTGCTGTCGTCTTTAGTCATTTTTCGGTATTAGCTTGAAGACTATTTGTTTGTGTTGTTGGTGATGCGTTAACATTTTTAAGCCTTCCAATATATTGCCGAAAACCGTGGCGTTTCAAATTGCTTGACATTAAATGAAAATTAAAGCATTTTTTATATACATTTTTTGTATTAAATAAATTGCAAAAAGTTTTTTCTGCATTTTTCTTACAATACTATAATAAAATAAGAGTATCATTGAAGCCGTATTAAGAACGAAAATACACACTCACACAATCGGAGTGATATCGTAGGAAACATTGAACAGACACAACTCCATAGTTGCCAACTTATACCCGTACATTGAAGCCCATTAAGTGTAATACGTAAATACGTAAATCGTATAGTTGATATGCGTGTGTCTATTTGTATTGTACTATAATAAGTCTTGAGCCTTTTTCATAATAAAACAACCAGATGTCACTTAACAGTGGGGCGGGATGAGGGGGTTTAAAGTTAGCTATGCGCCCGCGCTAGTTTGTAAACTGTTGCAACGGAAATATAGTTGAATTTTGACAACATCATGCTTTATTATTTTAAAACTTGCTTTCGATTAAGCTTCAATTGATCTACAATGGAACGTAGCACAGAGCGGTGCCGCTTTTGCTTTTTAGAAAGAACATGTGATATCGCCCAAACTTCAAAGGAAAATGTTTGTCTTAACTTTGTCAACCATCATCAAAAACCCTTATTACTTTGAAAAATCTTTTCAAATCAAACGCATAGTTGAAGAGGAAAGAAAGCTTAGAGGAACTTTGCAGTGCCTTTGATGAAGTTAAAATAATAGTAAAACATATATTGCGAATGTGCAGGCAGCTTAAGAAAAGAATTCAAAAGCAACTACAGAACGGTGTGCGCAAACAGTGACAAAGCAAACAAAAGCTCCATAATTTGTGATAAAACCTAACTATATGTTATGCTAATTTGGGAAGGTTATATGTGTTGAATTAGTTAAAAACCCCTAAACAGCGCATTGGGCTCAATCCTATACAGCTGATATTTCAACAATCATAACGCTGCTCAAAATAAAAAAAATGTTTCAATATTTTTTAGAGAGCCTACGCTAACACGAAAAGTTAGATTTCGAAGATTGGCAATAAGTTTTTATTCCTTTTACTTTTCTTTTTTTACACTTGAATGACGAGTATATGAGCAAATGCTGAAACATTTCTACATAACACTCCATCATATAAAGCTTGATTTCTGAAATTTGGTATGCTTACATTTGAAAAAGAATAAGAAAACGTTAAATTGAATAAATCTTTAAAAGTATATACGCTTCGTATTTGAGATTATTACGTATATAATAGTGCAGAGTATATGATTGCTTAGTGTTTAGTTAAATTTCTAAAATTAAAAATCTGAAGGAAATTAACTCGCACTTTATTTAGCAAAATTTTATTAACATGTTTTTGGAGTTCTTAGAAAACAATAATGGGATGATTGGAGGAAAATAGAATTGTATATGTCGCAGTTAACATATTGTCGGCGACAATCTAAGGTGAAAATTGTATGGAGTATTGGACGTAAGACAATTCGTCGCGAAGGAAGAATTTTTGTGCGAGTTTCAGGTAGGTATTTTGGAGTCTCTCTGGAATTTTTGCTGAAACATATCAACATCCCTTATGGCAGCCGTACATTTAAAGACTGCTTAGATTTTAACGTCACTTCCAAACATTCAGAGAGTTTTGAACGCACGCAAGTCATTGGTGAATAATCCAAACAAAAGCAGTCTAAACGGGTGTCAAGTGGAACATCAGATGCGACGGAAATTTCCCATGAAGCGGTAGGGTTAAACAACACCTCCTCTGAACGACCTTTTAAAAACTAATGAATTAAGAAACAATACTTTTTGAAAATCATAACAGTTGCGTAAAACGTTTTCGAAGAATCAGTATAAATCACTTCGCTTACGCCCAAAGAGAGCTTGAAGTACGGTATAAGTTAGTTCTAAAAGTTCCTTTAGAAAAACCGGCGATATAATCGATTTTAATAGCATTGCATTTTTTTCTTTTCTTTAGAGATTCAATGATTTTACAAATTCTGTAACCAGTTATTAAACAATCATTAAAAATTATATAAAAAGTTTTTACACATATTTTTTAGGCGTTTATCTAAGTGAACTAAAAGGCAGAGCATGAATATTATTCCAATCTTTTATGTTCCATTTATTTCAAAATTTTTATGACTCATCACATAAAAGCCAATGAAACACAATCTATTTTCCATGTTTCATTTCGCTTAAATAAAAATTTATACACAAAAAAAAATTTGATATAATTTAATTTATGCGTTTTAGTACATTAAGATTCGCGCATTGCTTAGAAAGCCTCTAACGGATGGAAAAATATGAAATGAATACATTTTGTAAGGATGTTTACCAATTAAGAAAGATGAATCAGAGTTGAATGTTTCTTCCGTACTTGAAGAGTTCGAATTTTCGTAACGTTCTTATCGTAGATAAAATTGGAGTTAAATTTTATTACGATAACTTTGGCCAATGCAATGTTGTAAACGAATTTTTATTTTGTCATTTTGTGTTCGTTATAATCATTAATATAAACACATTTTTGATGAGAGAAGTAAAACAAAGCCTTTCGTAAAATAAAAATGAATCGTAAAATAAAAAATACAAACGCTAACTCACAACATCAAACATAGGCCTAAGTGTGTTCTTGTACTCCTCTCAGATTAAGTTCGAAAATCAGTTGTAGTTACCCACAAATGGCAAAAATATATGTACATTTGTTTACGCACTAATCTTTTCATTACGATATTATATGCGTTCTTCAAATTTCCTTGTAAGTTCTTCTTCGAATATGAACTACTTTAAATTAAAAAGATCATTTATATACTACATAATGAGACAGTGTTGAATTAATAATGCTCTCCAATAATAGTTAGGCTGTAATTACACAATGGCTTCCGTTTACATAGCTGATTACCTTCATAAACGCACTTACAGCGTATATTTTCTCTATTACAAAAGCAAAAACTAGCCATCAGAACATTCATTCTAAGTTATATTTTTTTGTTTTAAAATTCGTCCTCAATAGGTATACAGGTCGTCTCAAAAGTTCACGATTTGCATATCAAAGTAGCATAGCTTGTTAACAAAAGTTTCGGAATATGTTTGTGCATGCGTTGGTAAGTTCTACAGGCAGCTTCAGCCATTTTGGACGCGGAATTATTATTTAAGAATCGCCAGAGTGAGTTGAGGTGCGTGTGTTTGGAGAACATTGGTTTTCCATCTGTCATTTATTTACAAAAGGCGATATACCTATATAAATTACGGACGATTCGGATACTGTATAGGAGGACTGTTATCTTCAGGACGGCCAAACATTGTAATTATAAGCGAAAACATCAGCAAAGTTCACCAAATGATATTTGGCGAACGTCGAATTAAGGTTAAAGAGAGAGCAAGACTTGCCCAAAGAGCACGTTGAGAAACTCACGGTACGCTAAGCGCCCCGTTCCCTCGCATTGCACCAGAAACACCTGCAATTATCTATCTGAAAATTTCAAATGAAATCAAAAAATTTCAAAAGAAAAGGAAAAATTTAAAATTGTTGCGAAAATTTTTGTATTTTGAAGTTCAAGACAAATTGTCCTACTAAAAAGAAATGCTACAGATGGTTGGACTGATTGAATTACTCTTCATGAGTATATCATATTGTTGAATAAATTCCAATTTTCAAGAAAAAAAAAAGTAGTTTTGGCTTCTTAGGGCAAAAACTATTCGGCCAAACCTCGTAGATCGGAAAATGTATGTTCGTAGTTAGCAATTAAAACATTCAAATAATATAGGCAATAATACAAAGACGAAGCATATTATCATAACGAGCAATAGTGATACTGCATGAATAAGAGATTGAAAGTAAGAGAAAGGAAAGTAGACATGTGAACAGGTAAAACAGAGATTGTAATGCATTGTAAGGATAAAATGTCTTTGTTACAAATTGCTCGAATACTTAGTAAAGCTGATATGACTTGAAACTACATATATGACTTAAAATAATGCACATACGATGAGTGTTTGTCTACCACTTAGCCGCTCATTCACTTTATGTCTCCATACACATATACTACGCTCACGTAACCAGCTCACTTGGAATTCTCACAATAGACAAATGAAGTTATGGCTTATGTACGGCATTGCATATGTAGATACTTCCCTTCTTATTTAAGCTGTTCGGAGTATATATGATATACACACACATCTCCACCAAAATTACTGGTGAATGTATATAAGTTGTGATAGCTCTATAGAAGACATTGTAGTAGTGTGCATATATATATATATATATATATATATATATATATATATATATTTGAGAAACTTCCCTTCTTATTTAAGCTGTTCGGAGTATATATGATA